>CM055127.1:24177000-24287000 GCA_029206835.1 Rana muscosa | reverse complement strand
TTGCCCCCTCGTGAAATGGTGACAAACTTTGGCGCTTAAAAATCTACATTGGCGACGTTTTAAAAATTTCTACAGGTTACCAGTTTTGAGTTAGAGGCAGTCGAATGCTAGAATTATTGCTCTAACGATCACGGCAATACCTCATATGTGTGGTTTGAACACAGTTTTTATATGCGGCCGCGACTAGCATATGTGTTTGCTTCTCCGCGGGACGGGCGGTTTAAGTGTTTGTTTTTTTCTTTTCTTATTTAACTTTTTTATTTTTACACTGTCCTTTTAAAAATAAAATAAAAAATTTGGTCACTTTTATTCCTATTACAAGGAATGTAAACATCCCTTGTAATGGCAAAAAATAATGACAGGACCTCTTAACCACTTAACGACCGCCCCATGTACATATACGTCGGCAGAATGGCACGGACATGCACAATCACGGACCTGTACGTGCCTGCCTTAGTGCGGGTGGGGGGTCCGCTTGGACCCCCTCCCGGTACATGGGGCAGTTGGTATCACTTAAGGAGCAATCCGTGATGAGGGGGCGGCCATTGATTTCTGGCCACCCCCTCGCGATCGCTCCTGGCGAATGAGATGCTTCCCCTGCCTGTGTCATCTATACACAGGCAGGAGGAAGTGATGACATCTCTCCATGCGGCACTCTATTCGTCCAGAGCGCTGAGGAGAGAACACATCAGGTTAGTGCACCAACAGCCCACCGACACATAGGTACACTTTCTACCCCCCCAGATCGCCCCCCAGATCAGCCCCCATTCACAGTATCACTGATTGCAGTGATCATTTATTTACTGATCACTGCAATCAGTGACATTTGTGATAGTAAAAGTGTCAGGGCAGTTAGTGTTCGGTCCAGGGTAGCCCCCTAATAAAGGTTTAACCCCTTGATCGCCCACCAGGTAACCCTTTCACCCCCTATCGCCAATGTCACTAAGCAATCGTTTTTCTGATCGCTGTATTCGTGTCGCTGGTGCCACTAGGTAGCTAGTTATTTTTTTAGGTTCGCCGCCAGGTTTTTATAGCGTCGGGTATCCCCCATATATTATCTAATAAAGGTATTAACCCCCTGATTGCCCCTAGAGTTAACCCTTTCATCAGTGATCACCGTATAAGTGTTACGGGTGACGCTGGTTAGTTTGCTTTTTATAGCATCAGGCACCCGCCGTATATAACCCAATACTCCCTGATCGCCCGGCGGGTGATATCAATTAGGTTTTAGCGTCAGTTAGGGTCTGCGTCGCCCCAGGCAGCGTCAGGTTAGTGCCAGTAGCGCTAACACCCACGCGCAAAGCATACGCCTCCCTTAGTGGTATAGTATCTGAACAGATCTATACTAGCGTCCCCAGCAGTTTAGGGTTCCCAAAAACGCAGTGTTAGCGGGATCAGCCCAGATACCTGCTAGCACCTGCGTTTTGCCCCTCCGTCCAGCCCACCCAAGTGCAGTATCGATCACTGTCACTTACAAAACACAACACACATAACGGCAGTGTTCACAGAGACAGGCCTGATCCCTGCGACTCCAGTGCTGTAGGAGGTGATTTCACCACCACAGTTAAAAAAAAGAGCATATATGCCGAAGCATGGGGGCAGCAGGGGCGGAGGAGCGATTTTGCTCCTAATGCCGCGTACATACGGTCGAAATTCCGACGGAGGCTTGCCCGTGGAAAAGTCTGACCGTGTGTACACGGCATAACTTTTGCGGGAGGATGCCCCCATGCTTCGGCATATATAAATGGTGCATGTATGCCCATAATTAGAAGTGGGTGGATGAAGGGAGGTATTCCAATGGTGGGCATACCCACCGATCAATCTCTTTTTTCGTTCAGCCAACAGGCTGCATGAAAAAAGATTACCATACATGTCCAACAAGGACCAGCAACGTACTGCTATGTTGCTGGACTTTGAATGGTTATACCAGAATGATGCCTGTGGGTTTAGGTATCATCTTGGTATAATTCTTTTCATCTAGCGGCCGGCTTTCATGTAAAAGCAATCCTAGCGGCTAATTAGCCTATGGACTGCTTTTACAAGCAGTGGGAGGGAATGTCCCCCCCGGATATAAAAAGCGCCATTGGGAAAGCATTTTATCACACCGATCTTGGTGTGGTCAGATGCTTTGAGGGCAGAGGAAAGATCTAGGGTCTAATAGACCCCAATTTTTTCAAAAAAAGGGTACCTGTCACTACCTATTGCTATCATAGGGGATATTTACATTCCCTGAGATAACAATAAAAATGATAAAAAAAATGGAAGGAACAGTTTAAAAATATAATAAAAAAGCAAAATAAATAATAATAAAAAAACACCTCTGTCCCGCCCTGTTCTTGCACAAAGGCGAGTGCAAGCATCGGTCTGGTGTCATATGTAAACAGCAATTGCACCATGCATGTGAGGTATCACCGCGAAAGTCAATTTGAGGGCATTAATTTTAGCAGTAGACCTCCTCTGTAAATCTAATGTGGTAACCTGTAAAGGCTTTTAAAAATGTATGTAGTTTGTCGCCACTGCGCGTTTGTGCGAAATTTTAAAGCATATCGTGTTTGGTATCCATGTACTCGGCCTAAGATCATCTTTTTTATTTCATCAAACATTTGGGCAATATAGTGTGTTTTAGTGCATTAAAATTGAAAAAAGTGAATTTTTCCCCAAAAAATGCGTTTGAAAAATCGCTGCGCAAATACTGTGTGGGAAAAAAAATGCAACACCCACCATTTTAATCTGTAGGGCTTTTGCTTTAAAAAAATATATAATGTTTGAGGGTTCAACGTAATTTTCTTGCAAAAAAAAAAAAGTTTTCATGTAAACTAAGTATCAGAAAGGTCTTTGTCTTCAAGTGGTTAGAAGAGTGGATGATGTGTGACATAAGCGTCCTAATGTTGTGCATAAAATGCCAGGACAGTTCAAAACCCCCCCAAATGACCCCATTTTGGAAAGTAGACACCCCAAGCTATTTGCTGAGAGGCATGTTGAGTCCATGGAATATTTTATATTTTGACACAAGTTGCGGGAAAAAGACAATTTTTTTTCTTTTTTTTTTTTTTTGCACAAAGTTGTCTCTAAATGATATATTGCTCAAACATGCCATGGGCATATGTGGAATTGCACCCCAAAATACATTCTGTTGCTTCTCCTGAGTGCGGGGATACCACATGTGAGACTTTTTGGGAGCCTAGCTGCGTACGGGACCCCAAAACCCAAGCACCGCCTTCAGGCTTTCTAAGGGTGTAAATCTTTGATTTCACTCCTCACTGCCTATCAGTTTCGGAGGCCATGGAATGGCCAGATGGCACAAACCCCCCCCCCCCCCAAATGAGCAAATTTTGGAAAGTAGACACCCCAAGCTATTTGCTGAGAGGTATGGCGAGTATTTTGCAGATCTCGTTTTTTGTCACAAAGTTTTAAAAATGAAAAAAATATATATTTTCTTTCTTCATTTTCATAAACAAATGAGAGCTGAAAATACTCACCATGCCTCTCAGAAAATAGCTTGGTGTGTCTACTTTCCAAAATGGGGTCATTTGTGATATCTTGGCATTTTATGGCCTTCAAAACAGTGATAGGTAGTGAGGAGTGAAATCCAAAATTTGCGCCCTTAGAAATCCTGAAGGCAGTGATTGGTTTTCGGGGCCCCGTGCGCGGCTAGGCTCCCAAAGAGTCCCACACATGTGGTATCCCCATACCCAGGAGGAGCAGCGACATTTATTTTGGGGTGTAATTCCACATATGCCCATGGCATGTGTGAGCAATAATACATAATTTAGTGACAACTTTTTGTAAAATTTTTCTTTGTCATTATTCAATCACTTGGGACAAAAAGAAAATATTCATTGGGCTCAACATGCCTCTCAGCAATTTCCTTTGGGTGTCTACTTTCCAAAATGGGGTAATTTGGGGGGTTTTGTACTGCCCTGCCATTTTAGCGCCTCAAGAAATGAGATAGGCAGTCATAAATTAAAAGCTGTGTAAATTCCAGAAAATGTACCCTAGTTTGTAGACGCTATAACTTTTGCGCAAACCAATAAATATACGCTTATTGACATTTTTTTTACTAAAGACGTGGCTGAATACATTTTGGCCTAAATGTATGACTAAAATTGAGTTTATTAGATTTTTCTTAACGAAAAGTAGAAAATATCTTCTTTTTTTTTAAAAAAAATCTTTCTTTTTCCGTTTATATCGCAAAAAATAAAAATAGCAGAGACCATCAAATACCATTAAAAGAAAGCTCTATTTGTGGGAAGATAAGGACGCAAATTTCGTCTGGGTACAACATTGCATGACCGCGCAATTACCAGTTAAAGCAGCGCAGTGCCAAATTGTAAAAACACCTCTGGTCTTTATGCTGCGTATTGGTTCCGGGGCTTAAGTGGTTAAATGTGAAATCTGGGGTCAAACAGACCTCAGATCTCATATTTACACTAAAATACTATAAAAAGGGGGTGGGGGGGAGTATTTTTTACCCCAATTTTTTTTTCCCCAATTTTTTTTTTCCCCCTTTAAGAGCATTGGACGGAAGTGAAGTTTGACGTCGCTTCCGCCCTCCAATGCTATGGAGCTGAGTGGGGGGCCATCATTCTCTCGCTGGACATCCAGGCTGTGAGGGGAGCAGACGCAACCGGTAAGAGGCGGAGATGTGGCGGAAGGGGGGGACCCTCACCCGATAAGTGATCTTGCAGCGAATCTGCTGCTAAGATCACTTTTATCTGAAAGAGGGCCGCCGACAGTTTTTAAATATATTGGGGTTATGGCAGCTAGCCGCTGCCATTACAACGGTATTTAGCATCAAAGTAGCGCCTTATGACAGGGGGCGGTCCTTAAGTGGTTAAAGCAGGGTTAGGTTATAAAAAAATTTTTTATAAAAGCTTTGAACATCTCATGGAGTACTGTTCAATCCATCATCCGAAAATGGAAAGAGAATGGCACAACTTCAAACCTACCAAGACATGGCCGTCCATCTAAACGGACAGGCCAAGCAAGGAGAGCATTAACCAATGATGCCGCCAAGAGGCCCATGTTGACCCTGGAGGAGCTGCAGAGATCCACAGCTCAGGTGGAAGAATCTGTCCACAGGACAACTATTCGTTGTTCACTCCACAAATCTGGAAGAGTGGCAAGAAGAAAGCCATTGTTGAAAGAAAGCCATAAGAAGTCCCGTTTACGAGAAGCCACACAGCAAATATGCGAAAGAAGGTGCTCTGGTCAGATGGGACCAAAATGTATCTTTTGGCCTAAAAGCAAAACACTATGTGTGGCGGATAACTAACACTGCACATCACCCTGAACACAACATCGTGAAACATGTTGGTAGCAACATCATGTTGTATGGATGCTTTTCTTCAGCAGTGACAGGGAAGCTGGTCAGAGATGATGGAAAGATGGATAGCGCCAAATACAGGGCAATCTTAGAGGAAAACCTGTTGGTCTGCAAAAGACTTCAGACTGGGGCGGAGGTTCACCTTCAGCAGGACACCAACCCTAAACGTACAGCCAGAGCTACTATGGAATGGTTTAGATCAGGGGTGTCCAAACTTTTTTGAAAGGGGGCCAGATTTGATGAAGTGAACGTGCGTGAGGGCCGATCATTTCGCCTGACATTCTTTGAAACTTTAATTTCGATCTAAGTTTGTTCGTCTGAGCACTAATACACTGCCCAACAAGAATTCTCTTGCCTTTGTTGCTGTGTGTGGTGAAGAGATTAGCTTGGGCCTTATATTTGGCGATACCGTATTTATCGGCATATAACACGCACCTTCACTTTAAGAGGGAAGTTTCAGGAAAAAAATGTAGTTTTAAATGAAGAACTGTGATCCAAAATAAGGGTCAGTGCCCATCTGCAGACCCACCATTGCCATGAATGCAGCCCCTCCCTCCACCGTTGCCATGAATGCAGCCCCTCCCTCCACCGTTGCCATGAATGCAGCCCCTCCCCCCACCGTTGCCATGAATGCAGCCCCTCCCCCCCACCGTTGCCATGAATGCAGCCCCTCCCCCCCACGGTTGCCATGAATGCAGCCCCTCCCCCCCACGGTTGCCATGAATGCAGCCCCTCCCCCACCGGTTGCCATGAATGCAGTGCCCCACCGGTTGCCATGAATGCAGTGCCCCACCGGTTGCCATGAATGCAGTGCCCCCCCGGTTGCCATGAATGCAGCGCCCCCCCCCCCCCAGTTGCCATGAATGCAGCGCCCCCCCCCCCCCAGTTGCCATGAATGCAGCCCCCCCCCCCCCCCCGGTTGCCATGAATGCAGCCCCCCCCCGGTTGCCATGAATGTAGACTCAACATTGCCATCAGTGCACCTGATTGATGCCCATCTGCAACTTCGGCTGGGACAGGGAGGGTGGCGGGACAAGCGCATTCTGTTTCCTTTGCGGCCTCTTTAATACAAAGTCCTGCCTCCTATGATGGATAAAACAGTCGTCCAATGGCAGCGCAGGAGACGGGACTTCCTAATACAGAGGCTGCCGTGCAAATAGGAAATTCACCTGTATGTACGGCACTCGTCCCGCCCCCTCCCTGTCCCCTCCAAGGCAGCCAGCATGTATATCTTTTGTGGGCCCTGGCACTCTGGGATTCTTTGGGGGCCACAAAAGATATACATGTCCAAATCACCAGACGGCCGTTCGAAACCGGAATGCGGCCCGGACTTTGGACATGCCTGGTTTAGATCAATGCATATTTATGTGTTTAGAATAGCCCAGTCAAAGTCCAGACCTAAACCCAATTGAGAATCTGTGGCAAGACTTGAAAATTGCTATTCAGATGCTTGCCATTTAATCTGACAGAGCTTGGGGTATGTTGCAAAGAACAATGGGAAAAATGTCACTCTAGATGTGCAAAGCTGATAGAGACATATCCAAAAAGACTTGCAGCTGTAATTGCAAAAAAGGTAGTTCTATAAAGTATTGACTCGGGGGGGCTGAATACAAATGCACGCCACACTTTTCACATATTTGTAAAAAATTGTTGAAAAACATTTATCCTTTTCCTTCCACTTCACAATTATGTGCCACTTTGTGTTGGTCTATCACACAAGATTTCCAATAAAATACGTTTACGTTTTTTGAGTTGTAACATTACAAAATTTGTGAAAATTTCAAGGGGTATGAATATTTTAAAGGCACTGTATGTGGCAAAATAGGTTTAATACTGATAAATGTTAAGTTATCCACTTGGGGGCTAAAAACATGGATGCATCATACATTCAAGACAAAGAACAGCCGGTGGAATCTGTGGTGGAGAAGGATCTGGGTGTTCTGGTAGATCATAAAAACAATAGCATGCAAATGCCAAGTTGCAGTTTCTTAAGCTAGCAAAATCCTTTCTTGTATTAAGAGGTATAGATTCCAGAGAAATTTTGCACCTGTACAAACCAAAACTTCGTCTGGAATATGCGGTTTAGGGCACCTATTCACAAAAACGGTATATCGGAAGGCTGGTGAGAGCAGAGAAGGTAATGAAACTGATCAAAGGCATGGCAGCTATGAGGAAAGATTAGCTGAAGTGAATCCTACCTCGAGAAGAGGAGGTTAGAGGGGGGGATATGATCAACATGTATAACCGCTTGCCGACCGTATTACTTGCATGTATGCCGGTACTTGATCCAGCGCTTCCGGGTAGGGAGCGCGCTCACAGATGCCGGTCAATGGGTGCCGGCCAATTGTTGACTGCCAGCACCCACTGATCATTGGGAAGACACACAGGACAGAGCTCTGCTTATGTAAGCAAGACAGAGCTCTGTCCTGTCAGCGGGGAAGTGATGGATTTTATTTCCCTGCAAAGCAGGGAATAAAATCCACCACTTCCCTTAGTAAAAGCAGCACATTGTACCCCAAAACACTGGCTAGGCACACAGACCCTTTGATCGCCCTAACTGTTTAACCCCTTCCCCGTCAGTGTTGTCAGTACAGTGACAGTGCATATTTTTAGCACTGATCACTGTATTGGTGTCAGTGTCAGAATGTCCGCCGCAGTATCGCAGTTCCACTATAAGTCGCTTATCACCGCCATTACTAGTAAAAAAAAATATATAAATCCCAGTATATATTCCATAGTTAGTAGACGCGATAACTTTTGCATAAACCAATCAATATACACTTATTGGGATTTTTTTTTGCCAAAAATGTGTAGCGGAATACATATTGGCCTAAATTTTTATTAAGAAATTTTTTTTTTTTTTTTTATTGAATATGTTTTATAGCAGAAAGTAAAAAAATATTGTTCAGTCTTTTTCTCCCCCCGCCTTTCCAGGACAGCACCTTGGAGAGAGCGCAGCTCCACTTTTTCACAGGAAACACTTCTGTGTCAACGCCCCTTTAAATGCAGCTCCTTCCACCATGCCGCCAAACTTGGTTCCTCCGCCATGGTGGAAGCGCTGCTGGAGAGCTGGTAGGGGGGGCAGCGCTCTCTCCAGGGAGAGGGCTTGGCAGCTCCTCTGTGATGCTCCATTGATCAGCCCAGCACCTCTCTGCACGGGATGGGGGTGCTTGTGTTCCCTTCCTTTCTCTGGCTAAAGGGAGTGAAGGCCAGCTGGGTGGAACCTGCCTGTGTGCCCGGATGCCGTGGGCGTGCTGAAGGCAGTGTGCGTTCGAGGAGAGCCCTAGACCTCTGGGCATGGCATGTGTTAGACTTTGGCTGTAGAAGAATGGCCTGGAGAACTCTGTTATAATGTGTTCTTAAAATGGAAGTAAACTCTCCATTACAACTTTCACCTACAGGTAAGCCTAGATTAAGGCTTACATGTGTTTGCAATATCTCCTAAACCTACACGGTTTAGGAGATATTTGCCAAAAAGTATGCACAGGCGCACTGAGAATGTCGGTTTTCTGAATGGGTAATGCCGGCTTTGACGGCTCCCATGCGCATGCGCAGAGTGACGTCATCGCAGCTCCAGCCAATCAGAGCGCCGGAGCGGCGATACCCGGAAGTACCCTCCGGGAGAGATGTCTGCGGCCGGAGGGGGAGACGAGGATGGCTTCGATCTAAGGTAAGTAATGCATAATGAGCTGTCATACTAGCTCATTATGCCTTTTGTCTTGCAGGTTTTAATTTTGTTTTTAAAACCTTTTTCTTTCGTTCATGGACAGACACAGCCTTAATCTTGACAAAGTGGGTATTAGCCTTCATTCAGGAGTGACTAGGCAGAATGTGTTATCAAAGCTGAACAGCCCCGCTCAGGGGGCAGTCCTACTGGCTGTATCCCCCCTTTCTGCATCTCGCAGATCAGTTTTTTTTTCTGCCTAGCATAGGAGAAGGACATGGCTCCCTTCAGGCCCCTAGGCCTGGGGATTTTTTTCTTTGTTTTTTGTTCCTGCGATCTTTGATCAACTGCCGACTGGGTGACAGGCTGGTTCCCAGATCCTTGTAGTCCCCCCCCCAGTTTCAGCCATTGTGTGTATCGACCCTAGCTACGCGCTGGGTCGTCCACGACATGCCCATCACTCTACGGGTGGCCGGTGAGCTACACGCTCTGGGGCACGCATATGATGGTCTATACGGCCGTGTCGCAGCGCACCGGGCCGACAGTCACCTCCATAACCGTGTGGAAGATGACCTATCTGGGATGTTTCCAGCTTAATCCATGCAGGAAAGGCAAGTAGCAATCCCCTGCTCCGGCAGGAGGACATGGCTGGACATTCCCGGGGGAGGTCGAGTAGGGGGTTCTAGCCTTCCTTTCCTTCCCTCCTCCCTGGGCTCTGGAGCTAGGCTCGCTGCTGACCGGGGGTTCACCTGAGGGACTCTATCTGTGGCGGGAACTGCGCTGTACGTCCGCCTACTGGGGTGCTAGTGGGCTGCCATAAAAGTGTCAGATTTGCTTACCTGTGTGTTTCTCCCTCCATGCTGTCGCCGGCCATGTTTGCAGCGCCCTGCGCATGTTTGACCTTTATATGCCGCTCGGCGGCCATTTTCTTGTGGTCCACGCCGTTTACAGCACAGCTGCTCGGCAGCCATTTTGTGGAGGTCTTCGGCCTCTAGTGTACATTTAAACAGTGTGAAACAGAGACAAGCTGCAGAGGGTCAGACTGACACAGGCGGCTATAGATAAACATCTCAAGCAGGACGGACGGCAGCTGTGCGGTGACTGCTCTAGGGTGGGGAGTCCTCGTCTCTGTCGCAGCTAGGAGTGTGGGCTGTTAGTACCTTGACTGAAGTCCTTGTGTCAGGTGCGTTGGTCAGCATGGCATCAGAAGCAGGCGCTTCTTCCCCTGATACACCTGAATTGGCATCTGGTGCCCCTGCACCCGCTGTGTCAACAGACGTTATGTCTGCTATCCTGGACGCTTTTGTTGCCAAGGTAGAAGTGGCGCGTGGGAAGATGGGGGGTAAAAACGCCCCCTCCCCCATCTTCTGGGGACAACTCTGATGCGGAGCCGGGTCCAGCTTTGGCTTATGACCCTGGCTCTTATGTATCTGAGGAGGCGGACCGAGACCGGCCGGACAGTGAGGATGACTCCGGGTCAGCACGCGAGAGGTCTCTGGTAGGTGACCTTATCACTGCAGTGCGGGATACCCTAAAGATAGAGGTGCCGGAAGATACGGCAGAGGCATCGGTCCCTTACGGGTTCCGTAAACCAACCTGCACCGCTAAGGTGTTTCCTTGTACGTCTTATCTAGAAAAGCTTCTATAAAAGGAGTGGGACAAGCCACAGAAGGTTTTCTCTGGCCCTAAAAACTTGGCGGTGCGTTACCTTTTTGAGGAGAGTTTCCTGAAAAAATGGACCTCTCCTCCGATAGTGGACCCTCCGGTGTCCAGATTAAACAAGGTAACCACAATTCCAGTGGAAGGGGCTCCTGCTTTCAAGGACCCTGTGGACAAGAAGGCTGAAGCGGTCACCCGCGACCTATACATGGTGGTGGGCTCGGCTGTGCGTCCAACGGTGGTTGGAGCCCTGGTGTCTCAGACACTAACTGAATGGGCAAAAATTATGCTCCAGGGGTTAAAAGCACGTGAGGCTCCCTCGGACGAGGTGGCTATGGCCGACCAGTTGGTACAGGGCCTTAAATTTGTATGCAAATCAGCCTTGGATACTATTCCTTTACTGTCCAGAGCCTCAAGCTATGCGGTGGTGTTACGCCGTCTGCTCTGGCTAAAGTGTTGGTCTGCAGGCCAATCTTCCAAGAAGGCCCTGATAGATTTACCCTTTAAGGGCGACAGACTTTTTGGAGCTTCCCTGGATGACATTATTAAAGATGCCACAGGAGGTAAGAGCACGCTGCTCCCACAATCCAAAAAGGGTAAGGAGCCACGTCGTAGGCAAGGGCCCTTCCTTTACCACACACAAGCGTTTTTTTCGTCTGCCCGGTGCGGCAGGTAAAAGACTCAAGGCTGATAAAGCGCCTGCTGAGGGACAAAAGCGTCCCTGGTTCCGCAAGCCTGCAGACAAATCTGCGTCCGCATGAAGGTCTGCCCCGCCCATCTCTCGGGTGGGGGGGGGACGTCTTCGCGAATTTGCGACACGGTGGACATCTCTGCTCTCCGACCGGTGGGTTTGCGAAGCAGTTTCCTCGGGGTACAAGATAGTTTCTCCCTTGCCCACCGAACATATTTTTTCCCTCCAGCCGACTCGTCGGACAGCCCTGCTTGGGGCAGTTCAGGATCTGCTGGTACGCGGGGTGATCATTCCTGTCCCAGTACAGGAACGGTTTCAGGAGTTTTACTCTAATCTGTTCGTAGTACCAAAGAAGGAGGGGGTTCGTCCAATCCTGGATCTCAGGGCTCTCAATTGCTTTGTAAATGTACAAAGATTCCGGATGGAGTCTGTTCGCTCTGTTGTCGCTGCCCTCCATCCGGGGGATTTTCTGGCATCCTTGGACATCAAGGACGCATACTTGCATGTCTTCATAGATGTCTGCGCTTTGCGGTCGGGCCCTTTGGCCTGGCATCGGCACCGAGGGTGTTCACCAAAGTGCTCGCCCCGTTTCAGGCCCTACTAAGACAGCGTGGCATCGCCATCGTGGGCCACTTCAAGCTCAGAATTAGAGGAAAGCGTGTCTATAACCTGTCAGACCCTCCAAGACTTTGGGTGGGTGCTGAATACTCAGAAGTCAGTATTGGTGCCGTTCATATCATCAGGTGGAGATGCAGTCTACAGTTTTCCTGGACATGCCCAAGCAGATAGTTTGTGACCAATCTCCCAAGGGATCAAGACAAGGCCCTGGCTAGGACGTCCCTTTTAGATGAACTGATCCAGCAGGATGGCTTGGTTTTACTCCCTTATCTTCATGGTCAAGCCATCCGGAAAGTTCTGCCTGATTCTGAACTTGAAAATTCTAAACAGATCCATTAGGTACAAAAGGTTCTGGATGGACACAATATTCTTAGTAAGAAAACTGCTTACTCCAGGCTGCTTTATGGCATTAATCGACCTTCGAGACGCATACCTGCACGTCCCAATTGCAAACTCCTCACAGAATTTTTGCGTCTAGCGGTCAACCTAGAGAAGAAGATATGGCACCTGCAGTTCACAGCTCTGCTCTTTGGCCTCTCTTCATTACCCAGGGTGTTTACCAAAGTAATGGCAGAGGCTTTAGAGCCCTTGAGACTGAAGGGGATCGCCATCGTTCCATACCGGGACAACCTACTACTGTTTGGGGAGTCCAAGGGTCAGTTGCTGACCAATTTACAAGTAACACAGGGTCACCTAAACAAGCTAGGCTGACCCAGCCTCTTTGCCCTAGCCCTGGAACTCTTGGCAATCCTAATTCGAGAATCGCCGGAGGTGAGGGGCTTGAAAATAGGTGTTTTAGAAGAAAAAATATCCTTTTATGCGGATGATGCTCTGCTTTACTTCAATGATACGGGGCAGTCTCTGACTGCTGCCTTAGCACTATTTGATAAATTTGGATCCCTGTCTGGTATCCGAATTAACTGGTCCAAATCGACCCTCTTACCCCTAGACAGACAGTGCCCACCACCGTCGGTTTCTTCCCCATTGCAGTGGGTTACTGAATTCAAGTACCTTGGGGTGCGGGTCACTAGAGATGTTGCACAATTTTACTCCTTAAATGTACAGCCCCTCCTCCGTCTCCTGAGGGAACGATGCCGGTCCTGGTCTGGGCTTCCTTTGAACCTTATAAGTCGCATAAACATTATAAAAATGATAATCCTACCCAAACTCAGTTATTTTTTTAGGAACAGCCCGGTGTGAATTCGGGGGTCTTTCTTTCAGGAGGTGGATAAGTGCATTATGTCGTTCCTATGGAATGGGTCCATCCCCAGGTTGGCAAAGTCAACGCTACAGTTGCCCACGCATTTGGGGGGTCTTGCCCTCCCCGGTGTGCGGGTGTATTATTGGGCGGCCGTATTGGTCACTGTTCACTGGTGGTTTGGAGCTAAGCGCTCCAATGCGGCGGTGTGTTTAGAGGCGGCACACTTGGGCTCCCTGCAGGCCCTGCAAAACCTGGCTTACAGGGGATTGAAGGCTTATGCTGATCTCCCCGCCCCCACTAGGGCAACTCTTAGGGTATGGGCCGTTGCTAGGCGCAGATTCACCCGGTCGGATCGCTGGTCACCGGCCTAGCCACTCTGGGGGAATCCCAATCTACCACATCTCCGAACGGTCCCGGATCCTCAGGTATGGGCGAGATTTGGTATAATGCTGCTGGCCGATATTATGCCGACGGGTACCTTGCTTTCACTCCATCAATTGACTAGTGTCCATGACCTGCCGGGTTGGATGTACTTCCGGTACGCCCAGCTCCGGCACGCTGTCAGAGCCCAGTTCCCTACCCCTCCAACCCTGCAATTTGACCCACTGGAAGATCTCCTAAGAGATGGGGATCTCAAGAAGCCCCTCTGCCTTGTATGGTACCCTTCTTCCAATAGATGTATTGAAGATGGACAGGCTCTGGGATAAGTGGAGGGAGGATATCCCGACACTGGAGAGGGGGGACTGGGAGGACTGCCTGGAACAGGGTACAAAACTGGTTATCTCTGCAGGCGATAAACTCATTCAAACAAGATTTTTGCACAGGGTTTATTACACCCCGGTACGCTTATCTAGAATCTACCCTGACAGGGATCCCCACTGCCCCCGTTGTAAAATTCACTTAGGCACATACATGCACATGTTCTGGGACTGTCCTAATTTGTCTTAATTTTGGTCGGGGATTTTTGAACAACTAAATGTAAGACTTGAGCTCTCTGTCCCCAGGACCCCCGAACTGGCCTTACTAGGTATACAGGACGATGAGCAAAGATCTCATCATAATAAGCTGCTGATCTTTTACCTACTATTTTATGCAAAAAAGGAGATTCTATACAAATGGACATCCCCCTACTCCTCCCAGGGTGTCCTCATGGGAAAGAGGGGTTAATGCGGTATTGCCCCTTTACAAGCTGACTTACATTAGTCGTGGGTGCCCATGGAAATTCGATAAAGTGTGGCTTCCGTGGACATCCTGCTGAATGTTTCTGTTTGAACATGGGGTGGGCCTTCTGCGCTCCCCCTCTGCTTCCCTCTGCTTCCCTGGCCTCCTCCTTCCCTCCCCCCCTCCCCTACCCCTCCCTCCCCCCCCCCCTCGTTGTGGGGGACCCTTCTCCCCTCCCCCCTCTCTCCCCTCTCTCATTCCCCTGCCCCACCCCCCTTCATAGTTCATATTTGTTCTTCTGAATTTGAACTAGGGGATAGAGGTATTGTCAAATGTTTTCACTGTAATATTCCAGTGGTTTGATGTATCTGTAATATCTAATGTATTCTCATTCCTATTACATTAAGATGCTGTCTGTACACTAACTTGAATGTTGATATGCTGTAAGTGACCCGGGACACAAATGGTCAAATGATTGTCTGTTCTCTGTACTTCCGTTTATTTGTGATGTACTGTATATCTCCTTCAATAAAGCACTCCTGATTGTTAAAAAAAACAAGCTAGGCTGGCTTCTGAATCAGGAAAAAATGTAATCCGGTCCCAGCCCAGTGAGTGATATTCCTAGACTATGATATAGATTCTCAATACAGCAAAGAATTTTCCATTACTGAAGAAAAAATTAATTAGATTCAGTCAGCCGTAAAGCTAGTCCAATCCAATCTGGCAGTGTCAGTGCGAGTAGCTGTCAGTTCTAGGCTTATTCACGGCTTTGATTCCGACGGTGCAATGGGCCAGGCTTCACACTCGCCCCCTACAGTCAAATATACTCCAGAGGTGGTCTTTTCAAACACTGGAAAAAATCTTGGAAAAAAACCCAAGAGCACGGAGGTCCTTGTGGTGGTGGAAAGACTGGAGAAATCGGTCAAGCGGTCTCCCTTGGTCCTTTTATCATGACTAAGCTTCCGACAACAGATGTGAGTGTGTGGGGATGGGGAGCCCATCTCGAGGAACAAACAGCACAGGGTTCTTGGACAAAAATAGAAGCCAGAAAATCCTCCAACTGGAGAGAGCCAAGGGCAATACATTTGAGTCTTCTTTTCTTCCAGCAGTCCTTTAAAGCACCAGCATGTTCAGATCCTGTCAGACAACGTAACAGCAGTCCTGTATCTGTCAAAACAAGGTGGCACGAGAAGCAACACACTTATGGAGCTACCTCCTCAGATTTTGACCTGGGCAGAAACAAATTTAGCCTGTCAGCAGTTCACTTAAGACACGCAAAATGTGCTGGCTGACTTGTTAAGCAGGAAAAAGCTGACGGAATACTTATTACCACCCTCCTAACAAGCAGAAGGTGACAAGGCAATATATTAAGTATGGAAATGCTACAATTCCTGGTGTTCTGACAAAATTTTTGATTTAAACAGTACAATTTAAATTCTATAATTGCTTCATGAGGGAATGGAGAAAGGTCTAACAGCGAGTACCCTCAAGGCGCAGGTGGCAGCTCTATCGGTCTTCCTAGAGAGAACTTTATCTAGAGAATCGGTAATTGTTAGATTTTATGACTAGGATCAGGCCAGTTCCTTGTAAGTTTTTTTTTTTCCCCAGATGGGACTGATCAGTTTTGCAGGGGCTCATGAGAAATATTGCCTACTTTTTTTGTCCAGCTCCTTCCAGGCCGGGAGAGGAGGCTTTCCACACCTTGGATGTCAGGAGGTGCCTTATTCGATATCTGGACGTAACTAAAGACTTTAGAAAGTCAACCTCCTTGTTCATCCTGTCAGCAGGAGCACGTAAAGGAGAGAAGGATTCAAAAAGCACTTTGAGGAGGTGGCTGAAGCAGGCTATCAGAGAGGCCTGTAGAGCAATGGGCAAGGAACCTCCAGAGGGGATAATGATGTACATGTATATGATTTGGCGCTAAAGTGGAGTTCCACCCTCTCTTTCAACTTTGTTGCATCCTATCTAGTAAAGTCCCCTTAAGAACAATTGGCATGTTATTTTTATTTTTTTTTAAAAACTCACTGTTTGCTATGAATCTTTCTACATCTCGCGCCGCGGCCGCAGCAGCCTCCCCGCATCATCCTCTCATCGCTAGGCCTCCTGGGAGATGTTTGTCATCATTCCCAGGAGGCCCAGGGCCGTAGTATCGCGTTGTTTTTAAGCAGGAAATTACGCGATGCACGGCGACGCCCGGGGCCATTTTATGTAAGGGAATCCTGCCTTTGTTTGCCAGTGTTTATCTACCTGGGCAGTCAGGGTGATCAGTGCGGTGGGAGAGTTACAAGCACTGATCACCCTGTATAGGTTTCAAATTCTGACAGCCGGTGCGTTTCTCCGCTCCCCCCGTGGCTTTTAGATGCTTTAGTAAAACCAGCAGTGATCGGTGCTTGTAACTCCCCCACACACGATCACCGCTGACTGTCCCCGCATCCTCCTCCAGCCCTCTCCGTTCTGCTGCTGTCCCCCTCTGTGTCCCCCTCCATGCTGCTGTTCTCCATGCTGATCTGTGGTGTTCCCCATCTCTTCTCCCCCTCCGTGCCCGTGTCCCCATCTCTTCTCCCCCTCCGTGCCGGTGTCCCCATCTCTTCTCCCCCTCCGTGCTGGTGTCCCCATCTCTTCTCCCCCTCCGTGCCGGTGTCCCCATCTCTTCTCCCCCTCCGTGCCGGTGTCCCCATCTCTTCTCCCCCTCCGTGCCGGTGTCCCCATCTCTTCTCCCCTTCCACCCCCTCGATATCTCAGGATGGAGAGCGGAGGTAGGAGCCGGTAAATCCGGCTCCTTACTGTTCCAAATGAACAGAGTCAGTGATCACTGACTCTGTCCATTCACATAACTGAAACATTGTAAACTGTGTTTACAATGTTTGCGTTTATGAATGGAGAGGAGCCGCTGTTTTCTCTCCATTCATTTTCAGCGCAGCTGAGGCTGCTGAGAAAGGGACTGGGGAATATGTGTCCCTAGTCCCTTTCCCTGTCTCAAAGGGGAGATGTCAAAGGTTTGTTAAGACCCCTTATATCTCACCAAAGCCCCCCAACAGGGTTGATAAAAAAAGGCAATAAATAATAAAGAAATGAAATGTAAAAAATAATAAAAAATGAAATAAAAAAACAGATTGATACTGTCCGCCCCCCCCCCCCTTAAAAAAATAAAAACATTGTAAAACATGATTTATGCTCAACTACGCTGCAGAGTGCATGAGCATCATGGGAAAAGTAGTTTGAAAACATCTGGGGTGCCACGGTTCGCCATCACCGCTATAGGCTATGCGGCAAAGGACGATAAGGCTGTTTGCATAATGGCAATTACACAGGGACACAAGGAGTGCAAAGAACTGACTGTCAAAACTAACCAAGCTGAAAGATTAGGAAACATGTCAAAATTAGAAAAAAAACATAATGATGGAAACAATAAAAAATAGGATATGTACACAATGTAAGGTGAATTGAAAACTGGGCACAAGAACATGAGTAAATGCACCAAAATTGTAATGGAACAAAACAAATAAACAAAATGGCGGTTGTTGCAATACTTTGTCACACCGTATTTGCGCAGTGGGAAAAACACTTTCTTGAATTAAAAAAATTAGACAACAGTAAAGTTAGCACAATTTTTTTTTATATTGTGAAAGATAATGTTACGCCGAGCAAATTGATGCCCAACATGTCGTGCTTCAAAATTGCACACGCTCGTGGCATGGCGACAAACTTTTACCCTTAAAAATCTCCATAGGCGTTTAAAAAATTCAGAGGAGGTCTAGGGCTAGAATTATTGCTCGCGCTCTACCTCACATGTGTAGTTTGAACACCGTTCAAATTGTGTGTCAGGTCACCTGAAGCCAGGTGACGGATGCACACCATTGGGGTCAGGAGTGCACCGCTAATGTAGTGAACCCTATAGCTGACTGCTGCGGATGGAACACTGGGTCATAAGGAATGCAGGTCCACTGGAGCACTAACAGGGATCCCACAGGGAGCTAGAGCCTAAGATTCCCCAGGGCGCGGAGTCTAAGATCCAGAAGGTGTTCACCAGAGCCTCTAGTGGTGAGGATGGACTGGGCTGCAACTGGATCCAGGTCGCGGCCCCCATTGTCCCCCAGCTCATGCTCACAGTAGGCTATAGAGGGGAAGCAGCAGCTCTCAGGATACAAGAGATAGTGAGGGGATAAGCCAAACGTCGGGGCGACTAGCAGACAAGGATAAACAAAGGACAAGCAGACAGGGATAGTCGAGAACAAGCCAAGATCGGTAAAACAGAGACAGACGTAGCACACGGCAAGCAGGAACCCAAACACACAATGGCTTAACAAACAACGTTGATCAGCCCGGCTGGCTTGCAGTCCACAGATTAATATAGTGTTCCCTGACACGGCCTGGGGTGGAGCCATGCTTGGAGGAGAGATTATTTAAGCAGCCAGGTGAGAGTGGCTGGCCTCTAAGGTGAACACATGGAGAAGGGGTAAGTTGAGAGACAAACATTACTGCATAACCATGACATTGTGTCACTTTTATTCCTATTACAAGGAATGTAAACATCCCTTGTAATAGAAAAAAAAGCATGACAGGTCCTCTCAAATATGAGATCTGGGGTCAAAAAGACCTCCGATCTCATATTTACACTAACATGCAATAAAAAAAAAAAAATGTCCTTTGACGAAAAAAAATGCCCCTTTAAGAGCTATGAGCGGAAGTGATGTTTTGACATTGCTTCCGCCCTGCATTGATTTGGAGACGGGTGGGGGCCATCTTCCCCTCACTCGTCTCCATGTCGGGCTAGGAAGAGGATCCGATCACCTCCGCCGCTACCGACAGCCACGGTAAGTGGCGGAGGGCACCGGGGAGGGGGGGGCCTCTCCCACCGCTGATTAGTGATCTCGTGGCGAATCTGCCGCAGAGACCGCTTTTATCTGAAACCGGATAGCCCGCTCTTGAAGAGGATACCGTGGTGATGGTAGCTAGCTGCTACCATAACGTTATTCCTCTTCAAAGAGAGGACATATATAGTCGTACGGCGGGAAATATCTCCAAAAGAAAGCTCTATCTGTGTGAAAAAAATATGCATTTCATTTGGGTACAGTGTTGCATGACCAAACAATTGCCAGTTAAAGTACCACCATGCTGAACAGAAAAAAAGGTCCCCTGGTCATAAAGGAGGTAAAAACTTCCAGTTAAGTGGTGAATTACCTGCATTTAGACACGGTCCAAAAGGCACATTGGTAACAAAAGGTTTGTACTTTTTGCTGATCGATGCCATCCCTTGTTTAGAGCGAAGGGGTAATGTCTCTCCGTATTGAAACTTTGAGGTTTGGTGGATAAAATGGTTACCCAGCAGGTCTCCATTGCAAACATGATCTTGTTTGTGGTATACATTTGTTATGCGTCATACTACATATAGAAAGACATGGGTATTGCAACAGTAGTTTTGCCTGGATCCCTTTTCTGGGTGGTTTTCTGTAGTCTTATTTAGATTGCAGGGCGGCACGCTAGCTGTATTGATACTGCTTCTTGTTTTGTAATTTTTATTTTATTTTTATTCTGTTCCAAGCTGTGTTTCTCTTTTTCAGGCCTGAATATTAATGAATCCCAGAACAAGCTACCTTCTGACAGTTTAATACCCATTAACTACACAAACTCCAATGGTAAACACAAGAATGCTGAGCACCCAGTTCCAGATTATGAGCAACCAGAATCCACGCTTTTAAAGGAATTGCAAGAAAGTCCAGTAAAGAAGCAGAGCCGAAGCAGGGTGAAATTGGCAGCCAACTTCTCCTTCGCACCTGTTACAAAACTGTAACAATATGTCTGCAGTCATTAACTTTTGACACATGAGTTCCTGTATATTCTTCTGCAAAACCTTTCCAAGCTGTAGACTATTACATTTGGTCCTATACCTTTCTATTTAATATGCTACTTCAAAACTTTTATTTTTAAAATAAGGTATTATAATCTTGCTCTACAGGTTTTGGAAAAAGTAACCTGTGAAAAACGAATTACATTTTTTATTTCCCCAAAGCCTCATTATAAATGTTATCCCAAATTGTAGTGCAATTTTTGTACTGTAGTTTACAGCCATCTTCTCACACTTGCTCTTCAGGCATGAATCTTCTTGCAAGGCATCTAGTTAATTTTTCTTCCCTTTTTACATGGTTCCACATATTTTATAATATGGATAAAATTTGAGATGCTCTTTTTTCCATTACTCCCATGCATGATGGCACTCAAGGGAATAGAGTTACTTGGGACAATGAATTCAACTTTTTGATTGTAGAATTTTAGTAAATATTATGTTGTGTACATGTCTATAATAGTTTTTTTCCTGTTTCAGGTGACTAGTAAAAACTTTGGATTCCTTCCCCCCTACCATATATAGAAAGGTTTAGATTGAGGGTCTGCTTGTCCAGTTCTGTTTGCAGTGGCAATAATTTAGGAGATAGGCTTTTGGTTTGCATGTAAAAACAGTCATGTTCTGCCAAATGAGGCCAATTGTATGGTTCCTTTGTAATGCAGTTTAGAAAGTCAAATGGATTTTAAGTTGCTTTGCATCAAGTTAATGGTGACTAACTTGGCAATGTCTCAGAGCAAGAATGAAACTTAACGTAAGGGAAAGTTTCTCAGTTCCTATCACTGATATGCATTCACTGCATATATCATGAATGAAGGAGTTGTAGATTAGTTATCTTTTGCAGATGTTGCCATTTCCACTGAAAAGGGAAGGTTTCTCTTTGTTAACCTTGAATTGGATTGATATTTTTTTAAGATATGATAGATGAAGGGTCTGTAATGCTTTTGGTGGGTTGGTATGTTTTTTTGTCTTTTTAACGGTCTGTAGATGTTTTTAGTCAGATTGTTCCATGGGTTTTTGAAACCTTTGTCAGTTTAGAAAGTATCTAGTGGTTTTTGGAAAAAGGTCACACTTTAAAGAAAGCTGATGGTATTGTTTGAATAGTATCAGAAGGCCTCAGACTCCTTCTAAGCTAACCTGGCTTTTACAATGGGTTGTATCTGCCAGGTGGGTGATGGTTCCTTGTAGAGCCTCTCGGCAAAGGTTCTATGCTTATATTGGATTCTTTGCAATGTACTTGAAAAAGAAGGAAAACTCCAAATCCATAGCCATCTAAATCAAAATGCTTTTACAAAATGGCTATAATGTTGTTTTACCTTCTCGTTTTGCACAAGAATCTTTTAACTGTGGCTATTCTCAGCAGAAAGTTGTAGTTACTGGGTAGATGTATGTGTTTTGTGTTTATTTTTATTTTTTTCCCTTTTCTTCTGCACTTCTTAGCTTGAGTCGTTGCTGAAGGCATTTCCACTAGTCACATTTGGTGGCGGTTCAAAACATGAAGTCCAGATAAGTGTTTTTTTTTTCTTTTTTTTAACTGTTTTTAAATACTATATAGTGTGTAAGCAGCCAGTTTAACCTTATGCATAGATTATTATTATTTTTTTTTATTATATATTTACATCAGGTGAACACAAGTTGTAGGGAGATACATGTAATCCTTTATTTTCATACAAGTCGCCTGAAACACTCTGGTATCATGGTTAAAAAATAAAAAAAAGTGGGAAGAAAAGTAATATCTCATGCAATCACAGCTGTCCATTTACTAGTGCAGTAAAAGGAAAAAGCAGGTTATGACGGCATATAAACATTTTGTTTGGCCCAGTTTTTTAGATGAGGCCCTGCAAAGTCCTGCAGTTTTAACAAGTGTTCTTTGCAGCGTAGAGTTCATTTTATGCTTGCGAAGAAAACTGGTATGGATTTTTTTCATAAAATTCTTTGTGAGATGAATTGTTTGGTATGGATGTCATCATGCATACTACAGTACGAATTCAAAGTTTTTTCAATTTAAACTTTTGCATTAAATACATTGAGGCTGAATAAAACTTTATTTGTAACATTTACTTTGTAAAAAAAAAAAAAAAAAAAAAATATATATTTATCCCTTTTTGTGGAGGCAATTTAAGCTGTCAGGGCTTAAATGAAGGCACTGTTTTTGTGTAAGTTATTTTCTTAAGTCTCAATAAGTCACTTTATGATTTGGGACCAAATTCTTGTGTGTCAATAAACTTTAAACTGCAAGCATCCTAATGCGTGTCTGTGTTGAAATGCTATTTTATATCAGTAGACAGAACAATGAATATATAGATCAGCCGATAGTATGAATGCTGGCTTTTTATGTATAACACCATTGAATAATTAGGCATCTTTTTAATTTGGCCTGTCTTAAATTGGGCCATTGTAAGAGGGACAGGCTTAACTGATAGTGGCTGGAGTAAACAATGCATGAGACAAGGACACCCAAGAACAGCCCTGCGAGTTATTCAAAATACCAACAAACCATGTTGGTGCAGGAGTGCTTTGTACAGTGAGTTCATAGCATCAAACAAATCATCTGCTTGCATGTGGGTTCCCTAAAATGCAGGCAGCATTTGTAGCTTTTAGTGTTCAGTTTGGCAGTCCCTGACACAGGTCACTGTATCATGTGACGAAACATGAAGTGGGTCTACACAATGTCATCATGCCTGGAAGTCCGAGGTTGGCCATTTTACACGTGTTTTCTCCTGATGTTTATCCTTAAGGGGGCAATGTTTTAGAAGCGTTTAAAAGGGCTCTCTATCTAGTCCACTGGATTCAGTGCACTTTTTGTGAGTGGCACTTCATTCTTTGAATTACTAAAGCCAAGAGTTTGGGAATATTACAGAGAGAGGTTATCTTTTCTGTTTTGCTAAATGGGCCGGCTCCTGAGTGGATGGTGACCAGGTTTGACAATCTTGGTGGATTGCTGCAATACACTGACCCAGTTTTGGGAATGTGCATGGTGAACTTACCTGAGTGTAGGTCACATCCTAGAGCAGGGATGTCAAACTGGAGGCCCTCCAGCTGTTGCGGAAATACAAGTCCCATCGTGAGTCTGCTTTTGGGAGTCATGCTTGTAACTTTCAGCCTTGCAATACCACGTTAGATTTGTTGTTTTGCAACAGCTGGAGGGCCAGCAGTTTGACACAGTGTCCTACAGGTAAAAGGCAGCAGTGAAAGGTGGTGGGACACCGCGGTGGAGCACTTTTTTAATTCTGTATTGGAGCACATATGGTGTACACGCATGAGATTATTTCACTGACATTTAAAGGATAAGTTTGCCTTTTCTGGCAGAATTTCACTTTTCATAATAAATAGAAGCGTTTGCCAATGCCATTCCCAATGTGCTTTTCTCTCACTTAGATCATCCACAGGAGGTTTAAAATCTTGTCTGTTTTTTGTATCTTTGAATGGATTTTCAGATTCCATCACTTCCTTTAGCTTGTATCCGCATTCACTTCCTGTTGGGTCATCTCCCAGAAGCTTTCACTTCCATGTTGTGTCACAGAAGAGGGCGTAATGGGGTGTGTACACCACTCTGGACCACACCTCCCTCATTACAATACCACTTTCTACCTACTTCCTTTACAATCTCCTTTAGATCTCCCATCAGCTATGTAGTACAATGGCCTGTCTGATTTGATACAAATTGAATGGATTGTTCAAGTGTGTCTTTCTATTCCATAGGTCTGGTAAATCTAAAGAAAATTTGTAAAGAGATTGTACAATCTGTTTGCATAGTGTATGGCCATCTTTACACTAGTACAAAGGAAGAAGTGGAGGGAGACACTCAGTTGTCAGGCCTTGTTCACGTCTCCACGTAGCGAAGGAGTGGAGGGAGACACTCCGTTGTCAGGCCATGTTCACGTCTCACCGTAGCCAAGGAGTGGAGGGAGACACTCAGTTGTCAGGCCTTGTTCACGTCTCCACGTAGCAAAGACTCACATTCCCGCATGAGTTTGTTTTGGACCGTTTTTACTTGTCACGCGTAGGACAGCCCATTCACTTAAATGGGCTGCTCTATGCGCAACAATCGCTCCAAAAAAAATTCTGGAGCTTTTCTGGAGCAGCGCTTGGGGAGCCTTTTAACATGTAGTAACAACACGATGCAAATTGCAACATTTCTGAAACCCATGCCAAAGTGCACAGTTTCTGTGCAGTTTGCCATACGTTTGGAAACACACATGTGAATGGAGCCTCATTGTTCTTGTGTAAACGCATCAATTTCACTTTCAGGACTCAGTCACACCTAGAGTAGCGGGAGCGCATGTTTTTTGGCTCGTTTTTCCAGTGACACACATAAGGCAGACCATTGATTTCAATGGGCTGGGCTACACCTGGCAAAGTAGCTTGTGGGATATTTTTGTTTCTTACTGCATTTGTCAACCATTTGTTCATATGGCAAAATGTGTATGCCTCTGTGTTTTGAGATGCCGTTAACAATGACTGACACCTGAAAGTGCAACTAGGTAATTTTAGGTGCATAAATGTGGCCATACACTGTACAGAGATTGGTCAATCAGATTGTATAATCTCCTTTATATTTACCAAACCTATATAATAGGACACACCATCTATACAATCAGGCAGGCTCTTGCACTACATCAGGGGTGTCCTGCGGGATGCATGTTTTTTCAGGGAACTTAATCTGCACCCTGAGCCCATCTGAAGGGACTCTGGGAAGCCAGGCAATTGCACAGATGGAGGAATGCTGGGGGTGCTGTGAAAACGTAGTTGATGGGTGAAGGTGTGCTAATGAGGTCATCTGGTAAACTCCTTCCTGTGTCGTACTGGCTAGTTTATCTTGTCTGTATACCAAGGAGTTTCTAGAGTGATCTTCAAAATATAGCCATGGATGAGGTAGGCCTGGTTTTCAAAATCAAAGAAAACTTGTGTTTTTGTGTAACAGAGGCAGGGTGGATTTGATTTAAATCCCTAGTAAAAAGGCTTGATTTAAATCAACTCGGTTTAAATCATAATTTTTAAAGAGCTATCATCTCTGTTCTGCAGCAGCTCCTCCTCTGACCTGCTGTTGACTCACTGACAGTCCCATTCACTTTATTGGGACTGCTGGTGATGCGGCAGTGACACCACAAGGTGAGGGACATGGCGACAGCGGGTGCCCGCTAACAGGTGCTGCCATGATGGTTCTGAAATGACAGGTACACATTAAATGTAAGGACTTATTCTTGCTGGTGGTTAGAAGCTTTAATATTTGCAAACAAAATTAAGGTTTTCCATTTAGAATAATAAGCTGTCAGGTTCGTAAAACTGTGAAATAAGAACCGATTCAAGCATACAGTTTGTAATGTACATGGATTTGCAAAACAATGGGATAAAGGAATTTTTCTGAACTTTGTTTTATCTCATGGTTACTGTGAAATTGTGGGAATGCATTGATGCCGTGCATGTTATCTCCGCTTGCAGGGCTTATATTCATTAAATGAGTTTACAATTATTTTTTTAAATATTGCAGAATTTTCAGCCTCATGCTACATAACCAAGCTCTATTTCATGCTGAATAAACTACTTATTAATGTATCTTAAATGGAAAACTGTTTTTAGATTATTTTTTTTTGTGCCATTCATTTTTATCTACCCCGAACAGAGATACATTCATGGTATATTGGTACATAGGGGAGCTGGATTTTAGAAAAAAAGTCGATTTGGCCTTCTTTAGCTTTAGCGCTACACTTCTAAAGAAGATTCAAGTTGAGATATTGATAAAGGACTTCATATACAGTAACAAGTAATATGAATTGATCACTTTTAGTTATTACATTTGGTTATGAATTGTTTTAAACTTTTTTTACTACTTTGAATTGCTTATTTCACGCTGTGCTTACCAGTTCATACAGCATTACTTGTGTTTGTGTGTATATGTATATATTTGTGTATGTATATGTGTGTGTGTGTGTGTGTATATGTGTGTGTGTATATATATGTATCTTAAATGGGTTGTAAACCCCCTTCATGAAATTTGAACTAAGCACATATCTGTAGTGTTTACTTGTCTCTCTCCAAAGTGCTAAGTGTCCTTTCTTTCTGGTGCTTCATTTTTTTGTTATCCGCATGCCACTTCTGACAAGCTCTCCATGAGATAACACCAGCTAAAAATTTGTGTCAGTGGGTGCTTAACCACTTAACGACCGCCCACTGTAAATATACGTCGGCAGAATGGCACCGACAGGCAGAATCACGTACATATACGTGATTGCCTTTGTATAGTTGGGGGGTCCGATCTGACCACCCTTCTTTACAGTGGGTGGTCGTTTTACCTTCGGGAGCGATCCGGCATGAGGGGACGGCCGTTCGATTCCGGCCCCCCCCCCTCTCGATCGCTCCCGGCGAATGAGAGGGCTTCCCCTGCCTGCCAGGCAGGAGGAAGTGATGTCATCTCTTCTGCGGCGCTCACATATACCGAGCGCCGTACAGGAGAACATGCAGGTTAGTGCACACAACACTACACTGACACCAGGACACATAGGCACATAAATCACCCCCCCAGACACCCCCAGATCACCCCCCAGCCCCCAGTCACAGTGTCACTGATTGCAGTGACCATTTATTTAGTGATCACTGCAATCAGTGACATTTGTGACTGTAAAAGTGTCACTACATTTAGTTTTAGGTCCAGTGTAGCCCCCTAACCCCCCCTAATAAAGGTTTAACCCCCTGATCACCCCCCAGATAACCCTTTCACCCCCTAGCACCGCCGTCGCTATGCGATCATTTTTCTGATCGATGTCTTAGCGTCGGTGATGCTGATCGGTAGCCAGTAATTTTTTTTTAGGTTCGCCGCAGGTTTTTATAGCGTCGGGTACCCCCATATATTACCTAATAAAGGTTTAACCCCCTTGATCGCCCCCCAGGTAACCCTTTCACCCCCTATCACCACTGTCACTAAGCGATCGTTTTTATGATCGTTGTCTTAGTGTCGGTGATGCCGATAGGTAGCCAGTAATTTTTTTTTAGGTTCGCCGTCAGGTTTTTATATAGCGTCAGGTACCCCCATATATTACCTAATAAAGGTTTTAACCCCCTAATTGCCCCTAGTTAACCCTTTCACCAGTGATCATCATATAAGTGTTACGGGTGACGCTGGTTAGTTAGTTTGCTTTTTATAGTGTTAGGGCACCCGCCGTATATAACCCAATAAAGGTTTAACCCCCTGATCGCCCGGCGGGTGATATCAATTAGGTTTTAGCGTCAGAGAGTCTGCGTCACACCCCAGGCAGCGTCAGGTTAGTGCCAGTAGCGCTAACACCCACGCGTTAAGCATACACCCCCCTTAGTGGTATAGTATCTGAACAGATCAATATCTGATCTGATCAGATGTATACTAGCGTCCCCAGCAGTTTAGGGTTCCCAAAAACGCAGTGTTAGCGGGTTCAGCCCAGATACCTGCTAGCACCTGCGTTTTGCCCCTCCGTCCAGCCCAGGCCACCCAAGTGCAGTATCGATCGATCACTGTCACTTGCAAAACACAACACACATAACTGCAGCGTTCGCAAAGACAGGCCTGATCCCTGCGACTCCAGTGCTGTAGGAGGTGATTTCACCACCACAGTTAAAAAAAAGCATATATGCCGAAGCATTGGGGCAGCAGGGGCGGAGGAGCGATTTTGCTCCTAATGCCGCGTACATACGGTCGAAATTCCGACGGAGGCTTGCCCATGGAAAAGTCTGACCATGTGTACGCGGCATAACTTTTGCGGGAAGATGCCCCCATGCTTCGGCATAAATAAATGGTGTATGTATGCCCATCATTAGAAGTGGGTGGATGAAGGGCGGTATTCTAATGGTGGGCATACCCACCGATCAATCTTTTTTTTTCGTTCAGCCAACAGGCTGCATGAAAAAAAAGATTACAATACATGTCCAACAAGGACCAGCAACGTACTGGTGTGTTGCTGGACTTTGAATGTTTATACCAGAATGATGCCTGCGGGTTTAGGTATCATCTTGGTATCATTCTTTTCAGCCAGCGGCCGGCTTTCATGTAAAAGCAATCCTAGTGGCTAATTAGCCTCTGGACTGCTTTTACAAGCAGTGGGAGGGAATGTCCCCCCCCCGGATATAAAAAGCGCCATTGGGAAAGCATTTTATCACACCGATCTTGGTGTGGTCAGATGCTTTGAGGGCAGAGGAAAGATCTAGGGTCCAATAGACCCCAGTTTTTTCAAAAAAGAGTACCTGTCATTACCTATTGCTATCATAGGGGATATTTACATTCCCTGAGATAACAATAAAAATGATAAAAAAAAAAAAAAATATGGAAGCAACGGTTTAAAAATAAAATAAAAAAGCAAAATTAATAATAATAAAACAAAAAAAGCACCCCTGTCCTGCCCTGCTCTTGCCCAATGGCGAACGCAAGCGTCGGTCTGGCGTCATATGTAAAAAGCAATTGCACCAAGCATGTGAGGTATCACCGCGAAGGTCAGATCGAGGGCAGTAATTTTAGCAGTAGACCTCCTCTGTAAATCTAACGGAGTAACCTGTAAAGGCTTTTAAAGGCTTTTAAAAATGTATGTAGTTTGTCGCCAATGCGCGTTTGTGCGAAATTTTAAAGCATGTCGTGTTTGGTATCTATGTACTCGGCCTAAGATCATCTTTTTTATTTCATCAAACATTTGGGCAATATAGTGTGTTTTAGTGCGTTAAAATTAAAAAAAGTGTATTTTTTCCCCAAAAAATGCGTTTGAAAAATCGCTGCGCAAATACTGTGTAGGAAAAAAAAATGCAACACCCACCATTTTATTCTGTAGGGCCTTTGCTTTAAAAATATATATAATGTTTGGGGGTTCAACATAATTTTCTTGCAAAAAAAAATGTTTTCATGTAAACAAAAAGTGTCAAAAAGGGCTTTGTCTTCAAGTGGTTAGAAGAGTGGATGTAAGCTTCCTAATGTTGTGTATAAAATGCCAGAACAGTTCAAAACCCCCCCCAAATGACCCCATTTTGGAAAGTAGACACCCCAAGCTATATACTGAGAGGCATGTCGAGTCCATGGAATATTTTATATGTTGACACAAGTTGCGGAAAAAAGACAATTTTTATTTTATTTTTTTGCACAAAGTTGTCACTAAATGATATATTGCTCAAACATGCCATGGGCATATGTGGAATTACACCCCAAAATACATTCTGTTGCTTCTCCTGAGTACGGGGATACCACATGTGAGACTTTTTGGGAGCCTAGCCGCGTACGGGACCCCAAAAACCAATCACCGCCTTCAGGCTTTCTAAGGGTGTCAATTTTTGATTTCACTTCTCACTGCCTATCACAGTTTCGGAGGCCATGGAATGCCCAGATGGCACAAAACCCTCCCAAATGACCCCATTTTGGAAAGTAGACACCCCAAGCTATTTGCTGAGAGGTATTGTGAGTATTTTGCAGATCTCGCTTTTTGTCACAAAGTTTTGAAAATTTAAAAAAAAAAATGTTCTTTCTTCATTTTCAAAAACAAATGAGAGCTGTAAAATACTCACCATGCCTCTCAGCAAACAGCTTGGGGTGTCTACTTTCCAAAATGGCGTCATTTGGGGGGGTTTTGTGCTATTTTGGCATTTTATGGCCTTTGAAACTGTGATAGGTAGTGAGGAGTCAAATCAAAAATTTGTGCCTAGAAATCCTGAAGGCGGTGATTGGTTTTCGGGGTCCCGTACGCGGCTAGGCTCCTAAAAAGTCCCACACATATGGTATCCCCGTACTCAGGAGAAGCAGCAACATTTATTTTGGGGTGCAATTCCACATAGAACCATGGCATGTGTGAGCAATATATCATTTAGTGACAACTTTTTGTAATTTTTTTTTTTTTTTGTCATTCAATCGGGACAAAAAAAAAAATTCAATGGGCTCAACAGGCCTCTCAGCAATTTCCTTGGGGTGTCTACTTTCTAAAATGGGGTCATTTGGGGGGGTTTTGTGCTATTTTGGCATTTTATGGCCTTCAAAACTGTGATAGGTAGTGAGGAGTGAAATCAAAAATTTGCGCCCTTAGAAATCCTGAAGGCGGTGCTTGGTTTCCGGGGTCCCGTACGTGGCTAGGCTCCTAAAAAGTCCCACACATGTGGTATCCCCGTACTCAGAAGCAGCAGAATGTATTTTGGGGTGCAATTCTACATATAACCATGGCATGTGTGAGCAATATATCATTTAGTGACAACTTTTTGTATTTTTTTTTTTTTTTGTCATTATTCAATCACTTGGGACAAAAAAAAAATATTCAATGGGCTCAACATGCCTCTCAGCAATTTCCTTGGGGTGTCTACTTTCTAAAATGGGGTCATTTGGGGGGGGTTTGTACTGCCCTGCCATTTTAGCACCTCAAGAAATGAGATAGGCAGTCATAAATTTAAAGCTGTGTAAATTCCAGAAAATGTACCCTAGTTTGTAAACGCTATAACTTTTGCGCAAACCAATAAATATACGCTTATTGACATTTTTTTTACTAAAGACATGTGGCTGAATACATTTTGGCCTAAATGTATGACTAAAATTGAGTTTATTCGATTTTTCTTATAACAAAAAGTAGAAAATATCATTTTTTCAAAATTTTCGGTCTTTTTCCATTTATATCGCAAAAAATAAAAATCGCAGAGGCAATCAAATACCATTAAAAGAAAGCTCTATTTGTGGGAAGAAAAGGACGCAAATTTAGTTTGGGTACAACATTGCATGTCCGCACAATTTACAGTTAAAGCAGCGCAGTGCAAAATTCTGAATTCACCTCTGGTCCTTTAGCTACCAAATGGTCCCGGGGCTTAAGTGGTTAAAGGGAGATGAGAAGGGAGCTTGTCTCTTCAGAATACAGCTCTGCAGGTTTCTTTATTCCTCTGCCTATGTGGAGGTGGTGTAGCCCTTTCCTTCAATCAGCTCTTACACAGTGTAAGTTCAGTTTCCTACCCACTCCTATATCCTGCTGAAAGATTTTTACCCCGATCTGCACTTTTCAAAGGGTGTAGAAAGGGGAAGACAGCAGATATACAAGTAAAACTTATGTAGGATTTGATTCATCTGTGTATCAACTGAGGCTTTTCACTTCACTGGGTGTATGTGAGGGTTTACAACCACTTTAAGTCCTCTTCACAATGAAGGGGATCCCGCCATCCTAAAAGTGGGGGGAGTATGTTGCATTTTGCAAGTCTCTGGGTCACAGATGTCCCTGACCTGTGGTGTCCAAAACTCAAGCAAGCAAAAAACTGTCCAAGGAAAGTCAAATTTGCAAAAGGCCCTGAACCCACTTCTTGTGCCAAGAAGTCCTTATGCCAGTACCACCACAAGACCGGTTCAAGTGATTTTATTCAAACCTTTTCACAGGACCAAAGCCCAATGGAAGTATGCATCCTATTCTGGGCTTAAAATCTTTTACATTCCATAAGGAATTCACAAAATCAGTGGTTTCCTTTCCGAGACCAGGGAAACGCACAGAATCCATGGACATCCAAGTTGTCTACATGTTCCCATTTATCTTCCACATCAAACATTTCTACTCATTGCAGTGGCAGGCTACCACTTTGTCACATTGTTTTTTCACCAGTCCTCTGTTCTAGTGTGTTCACAAAGATATTAACACCTTTGGAAAGAGTATAGAAAAACTGCGCTAAAAGGAATGCAAAACCAGATCAAATGAGCACAAGCAGCAAATCTCCTGTATGACAAAGCACAGTATAACATAAACAAAAAGAAAATTAGAATTGCGCTAAATCAATGTTCCACAAATCAATCTTTCAGATTTGTAAATATAAACAAAGTTCTTATAAAAGTCTACCAGTGCTTGTCACTAGAAGCTTTTCAAAATTTGTGATGAAATGGTCCACCAGGTACCACCCTATGTGAGGAATCCGCCACCAAGTAATACGATCTACTTCTTACCAGCTCCAATTGACACCCCCCCCCCCCCGCTACAGAGGATCAAAAAGTGTGTTTAATATAAATCCAAGCCGGGTCTTTCTCCCAATGCAAACATGCATCTGCATCTCTCATAAGGACGGATAAGTGGATTTATATGAAAGATAAGAACTCCATATAGCGTAAATCCTTTTTAAATTTATTATAAAAACCAAGTATTGCACTTACATGTAGATGTACATTTAAAAGCCTTTAAGCCTGATGTGCCGGCCGGCGCACAAACGGACAAACCCGTCCTCTGGGAAATGAAGGAAAGCACAAGGTGACATCAGTGTGTCGCGCTCTTCCCTACGCGTTTCGTCAGATGGCAACATCCCTTGACATTCTCCTGAAAGATGCATACCCCTTCTAACAGCCAATGTAAAAAAAAGACAATTCAACTGCTTCAGTCCTTTGGTTGATTAACTTAAAAAATATATATAAATAAATCTGCCTTACAGCTTTCATGCCTCTAGAGCAGGGGTCTCCAAACTTTCTAAACAAAGGGCCAGTTTACTGTCCCTCAGACTTTAGGAGGGCCAGACTGTGGCCATCAGAAGTACAAAATGTCAGCATCAGTGGGAGTGAACAATCCCCAATCATTGGAAGGAATTGTGCCCCATTGTTGGTGTCTTTGGTAGGAATTGTGTCCCACCATTGGGAGGAATTGTGCCCCACTGTTGGTGTCATTGGGGCAATTTGCCCTTTATTGGTTTCAGGGAATAAAATAGTGCCCCAAGGGCTGGATGAAATCAAAGGGCCGCATTTGGAGACCACTGCTCTACAGTATTAGCCTTCCAAGGTACATCTCAGAGAAAAAGCTTGCTTTTCTGGAAGAAAGAACTTTGCCTATGAGCTCATGCTTGACAGCTGAGATCCAAGAGAAATTCCACAATAAGATTCACCCTGAGAGTCCAGAGTCTAATGGTTGCCATCTTCAAGGCAGTACCCTTCGCCCAATTCCATTCAAAAACTGCAACTACACATTGTCAGCATCAAACAAGCAGGCTGTTTCCATGACTTTACCCCAGGGGCGGATCCTGGGGGGGGCAATGGGACAATTGCTCCCCCCGAGAAAATATCACTAACTTTGAGCGCGCCCCAAAAATTCAGAGCCGCAGTCGGGACAAGTCACAGCCATTCTCTGCATTAGGAATTGCTGCCCAGTGCCCACACACATTGGGACGGCACTCTCCGCCCCTTGTACCTCCCCCAGCAGTTTTCCAGCCTCTCTCCTGCAGGCTGCTGCTTGAGTGGGAGGGATGGGGATGTGCCTGACCTCCGAGACCGCGCCCATCTGGAAGAGGGAGGTATGAGCAGCTGAGCAGAGGGAATGTGAACTTCCTGGAGGTAAGCTCAGCTAGCAGTACATTGTGGATTAGTTTACATGCACCTCTATGCTGAGTCTGCTGAGTTACTGCATCTTGGCATAGAGGAGCTTGTTAGCTGATAAATGGGATTGATTCTTTTCACGTGGCACAGTGAGACATTGGGCTCATTAAAGCATTGTGACTGCCCACTGGTGTGTGCCCTCCTGAATCCCCCCATGTGTGCCCTCCTGAATCCCCCCGTGTGTGCCCTCCTGAATACACCCCGTGTGCCCTCCTGAATTCCCCAGTATGTGCCCACCCGACCCCCCCCCCAGTGTGTGCCCCTCCCGACTCCCCCGTGTGCCCTCCCTACCCCTCCTCCCCCGTGTGTGCCCTCCCTTCCCCAGTGTATGCCCATATTGTGCCCTCCTGACCTCCCCCCGGTGTGTGCCCTCCTGCCCTCCCCCGGTGTGTGCCCTCTGCCCTCCCCCGGTGTGTGCCCTCTGCCCTCCCCCGGTGTGTGCCCTCCTGACCTCCCCGGTGTGTGCCCTCCTGACCTCCCCGGTGTGTGCCCTCCTAACCCTGTACTGTGCTCTCCTGACCTCCCTGGTGTGTGTCCTTGTGACCCCGTAGTGTGCCCTCCTGACCTCGCTGGTGTGTGCACGCCTGACCCTGTACTGTGCTCTTCTGATCTCCCTGGTGTGTGTCCTCCTGACCCCCCCACCCCAGTTCTGTAAGCGACACCTTATTTTCTGGCAGTGCCCCTCCCGAGACTAGACTCTGGATCCCCCAAAACCAGAAATCTCTTGTCCTGGTGGATCACCACTTCAACTCTAACAGTGGGAAAAGTCCTTTATTTTCTACAATTAAAATGTTGTTTCAATGGATGCAAGTCTGTCAGGCTGGGGAGAAGTCTTCCACTCCTCAACATCTTGGATTTCAGAGCTGTCACTGTCCCTCCAGTACTGCACCCACCTTCTAAAGGGACGCCTAGTTTGGGTGTCCTCACAGTGGCATATATTAACCATCAAGGGGCACAAGGAGCCAGGCTGCCTTGAAGGAACCAAACCAGATTCTCTTGTAGACAAACTTCCTATCCACTGATCCACATGCCAGGAGCAGACAATTGGCAGATGAATTTTCAGTTGCCACCATTTGGACCAAGGGAATGGTCTTTTTATCCAGATATGTTCGATCAGATATGCCAAAAATGGGGGACTCGAGATGTGGACATCTTGGCTTCCTGGTACAACAGTAAACTACCTCCTGTCTGTATCCAGAACCAGGGATCCCAGAGCTATGGTCTCGGATGCTCTAGTTCTCCCCTGGTTTCAGTTCAGGGTGTTTTATGCTTTCCCCACCTCTATCCATTCTATCCCGCCTGCTCCACAAAATAGAGGAAGACAGATTCTTCTGGCTCCAAACTGGCCCAAAAGCACTTCGCACACAGACATACTATGACACCGAGCTTCGCAAAGAAGACTCAAGATCTTGCAAGGTTTTGCCTGTAATGCGGCCTCCGGGTGCTGCACCCTGCGGAGTGGAAATCCTGGACATTACAGCGCTAAGGCATTTCCTGCAGGGTGCTGTACAGGTCCAAGGGAGTGGACTCTAAACATGAAAAGGGTACCCAGTCCTTGAAGGACCAAGTGACAGGAACCCGCCCTGAAGGGGGAAGATTGGGCCCTTAGTTTCTAAGTATCCCTGCGCCTGGACGGGTAAGTGAAACCCCTTTATTATTGTGGGGTGTCCCAGTGATTGTAACAATCAGTCAAGCTAGCTAAAGGCTGGACACCTGTGTGCAGTGACCATACAGGGGAGTTTTGGGCTAGCTGTGGGTTTTGCAAAGTGTACCCTTTTTGCTTGTGTCTGGCTGTGTTTTACTTGTATGATGGCGCACGATCGTTCGTGGCGCACGTGCATTTGCTGAAGCGCCGCTGGACTTGGCAGTTTGGCGGCTGTGGCGCACGCGGCTTTGCCGCACCTGCGAGTAGCCTTATTTGGGCTCACAAAGATTTGCGTTGTACGTGAATAGTCACGCCCGTCCACCGGGACCGCGCACGTGCGTTTGCACGAACGTTCCGGCGCACACCCAGCATATTTAAGCTGTGTAGACCAAGCATGCTGTGCTTCCAGAAGGCACCTGTGGGACAGACAGCAGACTCTGAACAGGCACTTGCAGCAGTTCATTTCTCCTTACCCAGGTCACGTGAGTCACCAAGTGTTGCTTGGCAGGCTATGGTGTTTAGCCAGATTGTTGCATAGGGGCTTGGTGAGCCCTATTAAAATGTTTCCTTTCTGAGGTGTGTTAAATCTACACCCAGGTACTCCCTTTTTATGGCTAGTAAATGTTTTTAAAAAGAGCGGGACTGACCCTACAGGGAAGGGCACACCTATGTCATCAGTAGTTCCTGATGAACCTAGTCGTATCCCTAGTGTTGTACTCCTTGAAAGACCAGAGGCTTCCGGGCAATCTGAGCCACTGTGCCTATCTGGTATTGTGCCTACAGTCAACGCTGCTGCGTCACCCTTTATCACTAAGCATGAACTGTCCTCAGCCCTAGCCGGGTTAAAGCACAGGATTGCTGGCATGATTGCCTCCATCCTGCAGGGTTGCAAGAAGCATGACAGATCCTCCTCCCTGGAGCCCTCCAAGTTTGGAGCAGGAATGGGTTGGGAATGGGGAAGAGCTAAAAAGCTCAGGGTTCAGTGGAGTGCCCGGCAGATGAGTCTGCTTCCGAACAAACTGGACAAAAGGCAATCCAGTTGATGTCTGCCTCTCAGTCGCAGAGGCTTTTATCCTGACTCTGACCGAAATAGTTCATTCTGCCTTTTAAGTTGCCAATTAAAAAAGTAGAGGTTAGTGAGCCCCCCTGGTCCTCTTGGGATCCCTGAGGGCCTCTTCAGGCCGCACAGGTATTCCCCCTACACCCCCTGCTGGAACAGGCGGTGTATGCTGATTGGGAATATCCTCACAGAAATTGTGTTCCTCTTAAGAGGTTTTCCCTTTTGTATCCCATGGATCAAAGGTTCGTTAAGAATTGGAGCATGCCAGCCATAGATGCAGCAGTCTATTCCTTAAACAAGAACTTAACTTATCTGGTGGATAATGCACAGAGCTTTAAAGACCCTGTTGACAAGAAATTGGAGTCATTATTAAAAGCTTCCTTTTCTTTGGCCAGTTCAGCTATTCGGCCAGCTGTTGCAGCAATTGGTGATTGTCTGTAAAGGATCAGGTCAAACGGCCTGATAGGCCTAACCAGGAGGATGATCTGCCTGAAAGTAAGACAGATATTCCTCAAGCTCTGTGTTTTGCGGTTAACGCCTTTAAAAAGGATTCAATGCAGCAGGTTTCCTGTTTGGCTCTCTTGTCTGTACTTATGCGCAGACTTTCGTGGCTTAAGAACTGGTCAGCCAAGCTTCCTTGTGAAAAGTTATTGGCAGGTTTCCTTTTTTCATGGGGATCGTTTATTGGTGATCGTTTGGACGAATATATCCAAAAGATTTCCGGAGGGAAGAGTTCTCTACCTACTGTGAAGAAAAGCACCAGACGTCCCTAGTTTAAAACCTCGGACTGCTTCCTCGAATGTCTCAGCGTCAAGGAGGTTCCGCTGCCAACAGGGCGCTGGGGCCAGGGGCAAACCGCAAAGCCAGGGCCAGAAAAAGCTCTGGGTCAAAAATTCTAAACGCAGCAATTAGCCCTCCTTTTAAGGGGACGCCCCACTCCATCCGGTGGGGGGGAAGGCTGCTGCACTTTGCGAACATTTGGAGAACAATAATTAGGGACGAGTGAGTCACCTCAATTATATCTTGCGGTTACAAGTTGGAGTTGCGCGGGGTTCAGATCCAGCGTTCCCCTTGATTCTCAAATGATTTTTTTGCTTCAGGCACTACATCATTTAGCGAATCAAGGAGTGATTGTACAGGTTCCTGTATCCGAAGGAGCAAACCTGTTTTACAGTTAAACATACTGGGTCACAGGGCCCATTTTTGGACCTAAGATCCCTGAATCAGCATCTACTAATCCCAGTCCTTTTCGGATGGAGTTTGTCTGCTCAGTTGTAGCCTAGTTCCAGATGGAAGACTTTTTGGCCTCCATCGATTTTATAAAGGATGCGTATTTACACGTACCCATTTTTAAGCCTCATCAGAGGTTCCTGCAACTTGCCGTAGAGGAACGTCATTTTCAGTTTGTGGCTCATCCCTTTGGGCTTGCTACAGCTCCCCGGGTGTTCACAAAGGTCCTAGCACCAGTACTGGGTCTTTTAAGGGCCCAAGGGATCTTGGTGCTTGGGTATCTGGACGACCTGCTCAGAGATTACTCACTACAGGCTCTAAAACAGAGAATAACATGTACGGTGCGCTATTTCCTGTCCATCAACGTACTGGAATTACGGGCAGTACAACTGGCCCTACGGTCAGACGGTGGAGCTTCAGGACTGCCCTACCAGGGTTCAGTCTGACAATGCCACTGCAGTGGCCTATATAAACCACCAAGGCGGTACCAGGAGTCATTCAGCTCTGAAGGAGATGAACCACATACTAGCCTGGGCAGAGGGACGTGCCAATTCTATCGGCAGTCCATATCCCGGGTGTAGAGAACTGGAAGGCAGATTATCTCAGCCGCCAGAAAATCTGCCCGGTTGAATGGTCCCTACACCCTGGGGTGTTCCTGGAAATTTGCCAACGTTGGGGATGGCCAGAGGTCGACCTACTAGCATCCAGGTTCAACAACAAGCTACAGCAGTTTGTATCTAAAACAAGAGATCCTCTGGCAATCAGAGCAGATACTCTGGTAGTTCCATGGAGCCAACACTCCCTGGTTTATGCTGTCCCTCTCCTTCCACATTTGTTGCGCAGGATTCAGAGAGAGGGGGTTCCAGTCATTCTGGTAGCACCAGCCTGGCACAGAAGTCCCTGGTTCCCGGAGATTGTGAGACTGAAAATTGACGGGCCATGGACGCTTCTAAGTCACCACGATCTACTGTCTCAAGGTTCTATATTCCACTCCAATTTATAGTCTCTAAATTTGATGGCATGGCTATTGAAGCCAGGGTGTTACAGGACCGTGGCATCTCGGGACCAGTGGTGTCTACCCTAGTGAATGCTAGAAAAGCTGTCACTAAGTCTGGAAGACTTATTTCTTGTTCATACATCACAGGACACAAAGACTTAGATAATTACTTAGTGGTTAGATAGTCACCATCAGGTGATTGGACACTAGAAACCCTAATTACAAGGCAAGTTCCTCCCCTATATAACCCCTCCCATATGGAGAGCACCTCAGTTTTTTTCTCCAGTGTCTAAGGTGGTTGGTCACGTTGAACATGTGCTAAGAAGAAATCTCTGTTTGGTCTCTGAGGAGGCTTAGGAGCTATACAACCGGATTCACACCTCGGGCCAATACTAAACGCCTAAGATGGATGGTACCCGGGCCTCGTGGAAAGAATAAACAAGGTTTGCCTGTAATTTCTCTCTTCGGAGCTCTGGGATCCAGTCTTTGGTGTGCTAATCTAAGTGTCACGAAAAGCTCCTGGCAATGTCTTTTACAGGTCCAGGGAAGAGGTTCCTTTAAGTAGGGACCCAGAACCTTGAAAGTTGGCACATCATTACCCGCCGTGATGTGTGAAGGCTGGATCTGTTGTTCTCAGCAGTTTTCCTGCATGGGGATAAGGTAAGTGAAGATAATTAAAAAATTATCTTCTGTGAGTAGTTGCATGTCTTACCTGGTTTCCACCACCAGAGGGAGTAAGTGACATACCTGGTGTATACTTACATGCCGTCTACTTGCTGATGTAACCGCCTTCGTAGCGGTCTGTTCCGTGTGTGCTCAGAGTAAGACTCCACGACACCTTCCAGTGGGTCTCCTACAACCCATACCTAATGGAGAGAGGCCTTGGACCCACCCGTCTATGGATTTCTTTGTGGAGTTACCCAACTCCCAGGGCAACACAGTTATCCTTATGGTGGTAGACTGGTTCTTGAAAATGTCTCGCTGTATTCCACTTAAGAAGTTGCCTACGTTTAAGGAACTGGCTTCCATTTTTGCTCGGGAGATCTTTCGCTTACATGGTCTACCCAAGGTCATTGTCTCTGACAGTTTGTGTCCCGTTTCTGGCGAGCCTTTTGTGCACAGTTGGGAATTCAGCTTGCCTTCTCTTCTTATCACCCGCAGTCTAATGGGGCTGCAGAACGAGCCAATCAGTCCTTGGTTGCAATTCCTGCGTTGCTATATTTCTGACCATCACAACAACTGGGCAAAGTCCAGGTAATAGCAATGAAAGAAAAAGTACCGCTCCAAAACTCCAATCCCCTGTAATTTGTAATGCATTTGTATTTTAAGTTGGTACTGTGTGATTTAGTTTATATTGTTTACTACACAGGTGCTTTCTGACTTTGGAGAGTGCCGGATCAAATTATGTGTCTAATACCTTAATGCTGTGAACAACAGCTGTGATTGGCGGAGGGGTCTCCTATGTTTCCCTTTTATACACACTTTGATTCCCACAAACTCCAGCTATGAGTAAGCATCGAATAATGATGTGAATCGTGTCAGCCATTGGTCCCTGTATGTCCATTTTCTGTTATTGACTGTTTTTGGATTGTTTTGGATTACATTTCTGGATTTTACCCTTTTGAAATTTCAAATAAACTCACTTGAACAGAGTGCGGCAGTCCAGGATGTCTCTTTTCTCCATGGATCAGTGCAGAGCCAGCACCTGTTGGTCAAGCAGGGCGGGAGCAATTACAGGGGATTGGAGTTTTGGAGTGGTACGTTTTCTTTTATTGCTATTACCTGGACTTTACCTACTTGGTACCTGCTCAGCTCACCATCTCCTGCATCGGAATCTCCAAGTTTTGTGTGTTTCTCACACCATGGATTACCCTGCTACCATGACATCTATTGAATCCACATCCATCACAGCCACCTCAGAAGTGGACACAGGGTTTAGCCGAACCCTCACAGCCCCAGCTGATAATCCTCTCCGCTCTAGCCAATAGCGTTCTTTTCAGGCTTCGCATGCAGGTGACCTGTCTCTAAGGCGCACTTTCCGTAAACTTTAAAGTCTTAGGGCAAAAGAAATTAGAGCGTTCTGGGATGTCAGTACCCTTACTGAATACATGTCCATGGAACAGATTCCCCGTGGTTTACGCATCAAGAAGTTCCCTACTTTTGATTTTCCCAATGAAGACACCAAACTGGAATGGACTAACACTCTCTCTCTGCCTGTTCATTCAAATTGATGAAGATTATATAGACTTTATACAAAAAGAATTTGACAGAGTACAGAGCGAGATGTCCCTGGTCCAAAAAGAACTCGTGGAGCAACAAGGACTGCCTGGATATGATTTGGACGCTCAGCTCAACAAAAGACTGGACAAACTTGAAAGGGGTGCAATCTCCACTAAAAAAGAGAGAACTAGAGACCAGCTTGATTATGACACAGTTTACACATGGAAGAAACCCATCTTTCATGTAAATCACGAAGGACTCCAAATAAGAAGCGGGTCAGTTTTTCAGATACTGAGGGTGAGCCATTCAATGATACATTTGCAGCTACTGGATCTGAGTCCTGGAACCGAACACAAACGCAAAGACAATTCGGCATCTTTATGTTTCAATGTTTTTATTAACCACTTCCCGCCCAGTCAATAGCAAATTGACGTCCGGGAAGTGGTTCTGTTATCCACACTGGACGTCATATGACGTCCTGCAGGATAACAGCCGCGGCACGCCCTGGGGGGGCGCGCATCGCGGCGATCGGTGGAGCGGTGTGTCACTCTGACACACCGCTACACTGATCTCGGTAAAAAGCTTCCGGCGGAGGCTTTTTACCACGTGATCAGCCGTGTCGAATCACGGCTGATCAGGATGTAAACAGGAAGAGCCGTTGATCGGCTCTTCCTCACTCGCGTCTGACAGACGCGAGTAGAGGAGAGCCGATCGGCGGCTCTCCTGACTGGGGGTTCGCGCTGATTGTTTATCAGCGCAGTCCCCCCTCGGATACCCACACTGGACCACCAGGGAAGCCCCCCAGGACGCCCCAGGAAGCCCCAAGCATGTGGATGGCCCCCATGGCCATCCACATGTAGTAAGCAATAAAAAATAAAAAACATAAAAAAAATGCCAATCAGTGCCCACAAATGGGCACTGACTGGCACCATCATGGCACAACCACAATGTGTGGTGGCTGGCATTGCTGGGCATCAGTGTCACCAGTGCCACCTACTAGTGTCCATCAGTGCCACCTATCAGTGCCCACCTATCAGTGCCGCCTATGAGTGCCCATCAGTGCCGCCTATGAGTGCCCATCAGTGCCGCCTATGAGTGCCAATCAGTGCCGCCTATGAGTGCCCATCAGTGCCGCATACCAGTGCCACATATCAGTGCCACCTCATTGGTGCCCATCAGTGTCACCTTATCAGTGCCGCCTTATCAGTGCCCGTCATTGAAGTAGAAAAGGTACTTATTTACAAAAAAAAATTAACAGAAACAAAGAAAAACTTAGTTTTTTTCACAATTTTCCCTTTTTTTTTGTTGTGCAAAAAATAAAAATCGCAGAGGCGATCAAATACCACCGAAAGAGGGCTCTATTTGTGGGAACAAAATGATAAAAAAATTGTTTGGGTACAGTGTAGCATGACCGCGCAATTGTCATTCAAATTGCGACAGCGCTGAAAGCTCACAATTGGCTTGGGCAGGAAGCTGTATAAGTGCATGGTATTGAAGTGGTTAAACTTTTAAAATTAAAAAGAATGGGTATAAATACGTTGTACAATAAAATGCATAAGAGAGTATAAGGCAGTCAATGGCAGAATAATAAACATAAATATGAACTGTAGTATGTATATTGCTAACAAGCTGGACAAATAACGTACCAATTCATATAAACAAAGCAAAAAAAAAAAAGGGGAAAAAGGATAAATTATTATGTTTGAAATAAAACCATAATAGAGTTAGTAGCAAATCAAATATCCCCAAGTCAAGTTAAGGGATAATAGAAGACGGGGTATGATATTCCAAAGAATTAGTGAAGAGTATCCAGTTAGACCAAGTTATGTCGAATTTAAATGGTGAGTCATTGGCCTGTTGTATAAGGTCTTCCATTTCATCAATTTTCTGGACTTTCTTTAACCATTCAGAGATGCATGGAGGAGAAATCTCTCCAATGTATAGGTATACACAGTTTCGCTGCATTAATAAGATGTATAACAAGAGATTTTTTGTAAATTGAGATAGGCAAGGATGTATGGTGTAACAAGTATTGGGTAGGAGTAAAATCTAGGTCATAAGTTGATATGAGGGATATAAGGCTATGTATTTCCTTCCAAAATGGCTGAATCCGAGGGCATTCCCACCATATATGAAGGAGTGTTCTTATAGCTGTTTTACAACGCCAACACAGAGGACTAGTATCGGGGTTAAATTTGTGAATTATGTCTGGTGTTTTATACCATCTGGAGTATAACTTATATCCATTCTCTTGAGTAAATACATTTAAGGAACCTTTGTGAATGTACGTAAAATTATTTTTCCATTCAGTATTACAAAAATCTGTATTAAGTTATTTTTCCCATTTTTTTGTTATGCCTTCCTTACGATTGACGTCAGCGAAAATTAAAGCATACATGGTTGAAATTGTGTGTCTGTGTGGTTCTGATCTAGTGCAAATTTTTTCAAAGGGTGTTAGATCTTTGCACCATTGAGAAGGTGATTCAGAACTAAGTAAGAGGTTTTAGAGGAGAACTTTCGTCTTTGCTAGATAGAGCTGTTGCAATAGGAATTTTTACGGATAAAGACACACTCATCCCTCCTTTTCCTGTTATGCCCATCTTTCATCACCTCCCCAAATTACATAAGGGGCTTTCCCCTCTAACAGGCAGACCCATCGTGGCAGTAATCGAATCACTAAATGAACATCTGGGACAATGGGTTGATGAACAATTACAGCCATTAGTCTTGGACTTACTAGGATACATTTGTGACACCAATCATTTACTCACAAACCTGAATGGGATAGTGGGGCATGACCATTATCGGTGGATCACCTGTGATGTCTCTAATCTATATTCCTCAATATCGCATGTTTTAGGTTTACAAGCTGTGTCTTTTTTCTTGCAAAGGTCAGGACGTTTTTCTCCAATGTTACAGGAATTCTTCATCATGCGCTTGGAATACCTTCTCACTCACAATTTTTTCATGTTAAACCGGGCGTACTACCTCCAAAAATGCGGAGCCTCTATGGGTGCCAAATTTTCACCGTCCCTAGCCAATCTTTACATGGGATGGTGGGAGAGGCTCCGCGTTTTTGGACCGAGTAGTCCCTGTCGGAAAGATACTGTATTTTTTGGAAGGTACATAGATGACTTCTTGTTCGTTGTCAAGGATTCTTGTAGTGACCTATAAACATGGTTATTGTATATGAACGACAATCCACTTAATTTAAGCTTCACAGGCACGCTTAATGCTAAAACCATCAAATTTTTAGACGTGAGGCTGACAGGTGAAAACAATACGATCACTTCTAACCTATACAGAAAAACTAGTGCGGGTAACACCGTCTTAAGAGCAGACTCCAGTCATCCAGGACACCCTATTAACAACATTCCAGTTGGGCAATTCCTCAGGCTTAGAAGACTCTGCAGCAAAGATTCAGATTTTGATCAAGAGGCAAAAGGGATACCCCGCGACACCTTGCTTTCAAAGAAATCTAATAAGACATCCAGACAAGGTTCTGTCAAAAATAATAAAATAAACAATTTCATTCCCACCTTTTCTACTCCGTACAGCATAGAATTTCACAAAGTAAAGAAAATTGTTACTAAATATCTTCCAGTCTTGTCACATGATCAAATATATGCTGAGATTTTAAAGAAAGGGATCCGCTCTGTGTCCAGAAATGCCCCATCTTTAGGTAGCTTTCTGTCACCTAGTCTTTTCCAGCAAAAATGTCACCGCTAATTGGTTATCCTTTTAAAGGCACTTTTAAATGTGGAGGTCACAGTTGTGTCCATTGTCCCTTTATTCAGAGAGGGGACACCGTCACCTCTACATCTACAGGAAAATCGCACAAGTTACACTCTCATTAATTGTAACACACGCTATGTCATATATGCCATTACATGTAAGTCATACTCCATACAATATGTAGGTAGGACCACTAGAAGATTAAAAGATCGTTTGTATGATCATCTCTACGATATTGAAAAGGACCACATGACAAATGTAGCACGGCACTGGAACGAAGTTCATCATAAAAATGCCTCTAGTTTAGTCACCTAAGGAGTGGAAAAAATAGTGAAGCCACCGAGAGGTGGTGACAAGTTTAATATATTATGCAAACAAGAAGTGCGGTGGATTTTCACTTTAAATACTAGACGCCCTTCAGGATTGAACTTTGAGTGGGATGTATCACATTTTTATTGATTGCTTTTGATTTAGTCAAACAAGGCACCTCTTATAATCTACATCACATAGGTAAACATGTGCCTGTTCCTTCCTCTTTTTATTCCATCAAAGACAGCTTCTGTCCATGACTACAGATTCCTGTGCTCCGTGATTCTTGTCAACGCTCGAGACTCTCTATTTCCTTTTATTTTTCTAGGACTTTTGGTACATATTCCTATTATATTCAATATATTTAATATTGTAAATGTTGGTCAAAATAATCCAGCGCACCCTGACTAATTGTACCACCACTGCGCACAAGTGAAAATATATGTATATAAACCTAAAGCTGCTACTTGAATTGAAAAGTGATCTGAAAAGTGTTTTTAACTAAATAAAATAGTAGCGCTATAACTATATTCAATAAATATGTACAAATATAACCAATTGAATATATAATGAGTGCACCATGTGATAGTGCACTAAATAACTCAACTGTAAACAATGTTCATAACGTTCATTGGTGACCATCAGAATAATTAGTGAGAAAAACTCCAAAGGAGGAAAAAGAAACAAGTCCAAAAGAAAGTTGTGTGTTTTCAAGTGTTTAAACTCAAATAGTAGAACAGTCCTCTAACTTGAATCAAAATCTTCCACCACACCGCTGTGATTGTGACTCCTCTCCCATAAGACTTGCACTCACCAGATAAAATAGCCTAGCACTCTCATGCTCAGGCAATAAGGCTTAAATGCACCAACCAAGGTGACTTCAGCGTTTCCAACGGTGCTCAATCAATACAGGGAAATTCCATATGTAAATGTAAAATTAAAAAGTGCTTCCAAAAGTGAAATATTGTCAGTGAATCATTTATTAAAAAGGCACACGTAACCTTCAACTATTGCACTCATATCACTCCAAATACAACAAGGCACTTAACAAATAAGACTTGTGAACAATGAAAACTTCACACAGCAGAGAAGCTTGCAGCGGTGTACTAAGGTGTATCACGGTCACGGCGGACCCAGGATATAAACCCATAGTCTCACCCTCTACTCGCCAGCTCGCTATCCTTAACCTGTAGCTGCTTCACAGACGGCGATTCTGAACGTTACACTTCACTGATAATTGCCGCACAGCCACGCCTAGACATGTTTCGTCATACGGACTTCTTCATTGAGATTGGCTGTGTGGCTCCCCTTTATACTCTCCCTTCATTCATTCAACAGACATTTAAAAGCACTAGTTCTAAATATAAAACTCTGTGGGCAGATCTTGCATGATAGCGGGCCATATATAAACATATGCTAATTGAACAGAGACACATCTGGTATATAGCACCCATCCCTAACAGAATATGGCACATACAGTTACAAAAAAAAGTATGTGAACCCTTTTGGAATGATATGGATTTCTGCACAAATTGGTCATAACGTGATCTGATCTTCATCTAAGTCACAACAATAGACAATCAGGCCTCATGCCCACGGACGTTTTTACAGCCGCGTTTTTGAGCGTTTTTTACAGCTTAAAAACGCCTGTCCATGTTAGTCTATAGCTTCATGCCCACCTAGACGTTTTTGAGCTGCAAATAGCATAGACGTTTTTAAGCTGTAAAAAAAAACCAGGACCAGTGCGTTCCTCAGCGTCAGAATTAGGCAGAAAAAAACGCGAGCGTCAAAAAACGCGCACTAACGCGCGGTCGCGTTTTTAGCTCCGTCGTTTTTTTTTGTTTTTTTTTGTTTTTTAAAATAAAAAATAAAATATTTACAATAACATGGACAGGCGTTTTTAAGCTGCAAAAAACGCAGCTGTAAAAACGCCAGTGGGCATGAGGCCTCAGTCTGCTTAAACTAATAACACACATAGAATTAAATGTTACCATGTTTTTATTGAACACACCATGTAAACATTCACAGTGCAAGTGGAAAAAGTATGTGAACCCTTGGATTTAATAACTGGTTGAACCTCCTTTTGGCACCAATAACTTCAACCAAACGTTTCCTGTAGTTGCAAATCAGACGTGCACAACGGTCGGGAGTAATTCTTGACCATTCCTCTTTACAGAATGGTTTCAGTTCAGCAATATTCTTGGGATGTCTGGTGTGAATCGCTTTCTTGAGGTCATGCCACAGCATCTATCGGGTTGAGGTCAGGACTCTCCAGAAGGCGTATTTTCTTTTGTTTAAGCCATTCTGTTGTTGATTTACTTCTATGCTTTGGGTCGTTGTCCTGTTGCAACACCCATCTTCTGTTGAGCTTCAGCTGGTGGACAGATGACCTTAAGTTCTCCTGCAAAATGTCTTGATAAACTTGGGAATTCATTTTTCCTTCGATGATAGCAATCCATCCAGGCCATGATGCAAAGCAGCCCCAAACCATGATGCCCCCACCACCATACTTCACAGTTGGGATGAGGTTTTGATGTTGGTGTGCTGTGCCTCTTCTCCACACATAGTGTTGTGTGTTTCTTCCAAACAACTCAACTTTGGTTTCATCTGTCCACAGAATATTTTGCCAGTACTGCTGTGGAACATCCAGGTGCTCTTGTGCAAACTGTAAACGTGCAGCAATGTTTTTTTGGACAGCAGTGGCTTCCTCTGTGGTATCCTTCCATGAAATCCATTCTTGTTTAGTGTTTTACGTATCGTAGATTCGCTAACAGGGATGTTAGCATATGCCAGAGACTTTTGTAAGTCTTTAGCTGACACTCTAGGATTCTTCTTCACCTCATTGAGCAGTCTGCGCTGTGCTCTTGCAGTCATCTTTACAGGACACCCACACCTAGGGAGAGTAGCAGCAGTGCTGAACTTTCTCCATTTATAGACAATTTGTCTTACCATGGACTGATGAATAGCAAGGCTTTTGGAGATACTTTTATAACCCTTTCCAGCTTTATGCAAGTCAACAATTCTTAATCGTAGGTCTTCTGAGAGCTCTTTTGTGCGAGGCATCATTCACATCAGGCAGTGCTTCTTGTGAAAAGCAAACCCAGAACTGGTGTGTTTTTTATAGGGCAGGGCAGCTGTAACCAACACCTTCAATCTCATCTCATTGATTGGACTCCAGTTGGCTGACACCTCACTCTAATTAGCTCTTGGAGATCTCATTAGTCTAGGGGTTCACATACTTTTTCCACCTGCACTGTGAATGTTTACATGGTGTGTTCAATAAAAACATGGTAACATTTAATTCTATGTGTGTTATTAGTTTAAGCAGACTGTGATTGTCTATTGTTGTGACTTGGATGAAGATCAGATCACATTTTATGACCAATTTGTGCAGAAATCCATATCATTCCAAAAGGGTTCACATACTTTTTTTTGCAACTGTAAATTCCAGCCCAAAAAAAATGATAATAAATATACAGTATAGAGACTCATGATTAAAAATTATTAAAACAATTTAAGTCCAGTTCAATGTTCAGCCCTCTTGGGTAGAGGCTTTTAAAAAGAAAAATCCATTTTGTTTCTCTTCTCGACAAGTCCCTAACCTGATTAGAACCCCTCCACGAGGGCTGCATAACATCAATACCGCAGAATTGTAAAACTGTTTACAGTTATTGAGTTATTTTGTGCACTATCACGTGGTGCACTCATTATATATTCAATTGGTTATATTTGTACATCTTTATTGAATATGGTTATACCGATACTAATTTTTTAGTTAAAATACTTTTCAGAATATATTTTTAATATAACTATTATATAGCCATGTATGCATACACCTTTTGGCTTAAGGGTCACGTTACCAGAAGCCTAGACATAAAGGTTCAGTAATATGTAGGCATGCCATATCACTTGCAGCAGATTAAGTGAGACTTTGAGTTTCACCATACATTAGCAATCTTTTTAGATTGTATATCTCCCAGTAATTTCCTCGCCCAAGACACAGGCTCCCAGGAAATTAGATTTTAAGAATACAATTATGTGTTATAACTTCATGTTCTGCAGCAAGTTAGGTGAGACATTGTGCCTCACCATACCTCCGGTGGCTGTCCAGCCTGACATCTTCAGAACTCTAGAAGTTTTGAATACCCCTATTTTTGATGCGGGAACCTTGGGAACCACATATAGACGGAGGGAGAGATGATTTTGTTTTTATGAACTTAAACTTGTAATTATTACATTTCCTCTTCCTCCGCTGAGACAGGAGTACGGTACAGTATTAGCCGGGACATATTGTTGTCCTGGGACTGGCCCCCACCCCTCCTGTAGTCTATATACAGTTTTCATATCCAGTCACATATGCACATGTTTTCCCATGATAGCCATGATGGTTTTATTGCAATACCGGATGGACTTTATCTAAGATTGCATTAACGATTCATAAAAGGAAGTCCTTGTGCCACATTATGCAACATTCATCTTCTGTGGCTTCCCCCTTAGCATTTGGTCAGGTTCCTCCTTTTGACACAGAATGTGCATCAATTACATTTTGCAGCAAACGAAGCGAGACCATGGAAGTCATGTGATGTTCAATGACAATCCATGCTTTTGCTCTTCGTTCAAAGTTCTTGCTCTTCGTTCAAAGTTCTTGCTATTAGCATCATGGATATTATTTATCATACGGATATAGCTACATTGGGTGCACTATTGTTCCATTGTTTTAGGATCATCCATTTTGTACCTTTACAACAACGACAAAGTCCTTTATTATTGTTGCTATTTATCAATATAATAATACATTTATTCAGCAGTGGGCCCAGAGGTTCGGCTTCCATTACATTTGTCACTATGCGTGTCTTTGAGGCATTTAAATAAAATTACCCGTTGCGTTTACAACAGGCTTCATATACCAAAAATATTTTTCATTATGGACGCGCTAAGTGACAAATGTAAAATTATCAGTTATATAACAACCATGTTTATTAATATAAAATTTTTAATATTATATCGTGTTTTTTTTTTTTTTTTTTCAATTGAACGTAATTTTCTCTGATCATACAGGTGCTCAACATTGACACATCACGACTCCTGTGTCTATCACTAAAAGTTTATGAGAATATACACCTGATCTCTCCATATTACGTTTATTATCACATGTGTTTACTACACTATTAATATTTTGCAATATCTTGCAATATTTTGCAACATATCTTGCAACACTTTGTTATATTTTGTTACACACTTCAAGATTATGTATTCTCCCAATTGGAAATATCTTTTTTTGGTGTGCACTACACATACTCATGCAGTTGTTGTTTTATCTGTCACAGATGAGCACCGAGTTTATTATAATTTCACACCTATTACCACTTTTCACCCACAAGTCCATCTTAATGTGATCAAGTTTTTCATAGGCTCTCTTATATTCATTTTCATTTGTAATGCATTTGTATTTTAATTTGCTACTGTGTGATTGAGTTTATATTGTTTACTACACAGGTGCTTTCTGACTTTGGAGTGTGCCTGATCCAATTATGTGTCTAATACCTTAATGTTGTGATTGGCGAAGGGGTCTCCTATGTTTCCCTTTTATACACACTTTGGTTCCCACACACTCCAGCTATGAGTAAGCATCGAATAATGATGTGAAATGCGTCAGAGATTGGTCCCCTGTATGTCAATTTTCTGTTATTGACTGTTTTTGGAGTGTTTTGGATTACATTTCTGGATTTTAGCCTTTTGAAATTTCAAATAAACTCGCTTGAACAGAGTGTGGCAGTCCAGGATGTATCTTTTCTCCATCACAACTGGTCAGACCGCTTACCTTGGGCGTGGAAACAAAAAGTGTAGCGCTAATCAAAAAAATTAACAAGAATGCATGACACACTCAAATGAGTATATAAAAACAGTGCAATATAAAAAGACACTCAAATATTAAGTAAAAACAGTAAGAAGTTCTCATATATACAAAATGTCTATATGCGACATACAAGTGAAAACTTGTGCAACTGAGTGTCCTAAAGTAATTCAAAAATGAAGGCAATGGTGAAATTCAAAAGTGGGTGAAGACTTTGAAGGGAAAGGTGACGGTGAGAAGATGAAGAGAACCACCACCGATGGGTAAGGAGCTTATCAGATAGTTTGAACCCAGAGGAACATATGTTCAGTGGGTCAAACGGGCTTGGTGTGGTGGAACCACGATGGAACCTGGACAATCTGTATGCTGCAAATTGCTGTGCTGGAAATGGCCAAACATCAACATGGAGAGAGAAACCGCAGAAGAAAGATGACCTCTTAGCAGATAACCTCATATGCAGTAGTGGTCCGGGAAAATCCCAATCAATATGAGCAGGTAAGTTTCATGTAATAGAGAAAAGAAACAGCCACATAGCGTAACTCTATATAAATCAAAATTTAATGTAGTGGAAACACTTACATTTAAGTTGATATAAAAGCGCTTTGCAAAGAATGTGGCAACAATGGAGTCGTCCCGCTTACCTTGGGCGGAGTTTGCTCACAATAGCGCTCTGAATTCTGCTTCCCGTTTGTCCCCGTTTATGGCGAACTATGGTTTCCAACCTTCCATATTGCCTGACTCATTTGTTCCTCAATGTATTACTGCGTTAGAGGAACATCTCCATGGTCTTCATTCCACTTGGGTACAAGTCCAGGAGGCTTTGTGACAGGCTAACAACGGGTACAGACTCCATGCTGACCGCAGACGCCTGCCTGCACCTTCCTACCAGGGCGGGGACAGGGTCTGGCTGTCATCTTGCAACCTCCGACTTTGTGTTCCTTCTCTGAAGTTCGCACCTCGGTTTATTGGGCCTTTCCGTATCCTTCGCAGGATAAACCCAGTGGCTTACGCATTGGACCTTCCTTCCAGTATGCGTATCTCTAATGTGTTTAATGTCTCCTTATTGAAACCTTTGGTCTGCAACTGTTTTACCACCTCGGCGCCACATTCTCACCCTATACAGGTTGAGAACCATGAGGAGTATTAAGTACAGTATGACTCCCGTAGGCGCAAACAGTACCTGGTGCATTGGAAGGGGTACGGTCCGGAGGAACGCTCTTGGGTCCCATCCTCGGACGTACATGCCCCTGTCCTCCTGTGTGATTTCCATAGACGCTTTCCCCTCAAGCCCGGTGGTCCTCCGAGGGGGAGGGGTCGTTGAGGAGGGGGTACTGTCAGGGCTGGGCTCAGCCCTTCCTTATCTGTGCTGGCAGCTCAGCTGTCAGCTAATTGCCAGCTCCCATCTGTCCACAGTGATCCACCTGTTGATGATCCTGCTCGTCAGCTCTGCCTACTTAAGGACTTCCAGGTCATTTTGCTCTTTGCCTTCGCCTGTGTTAACATCACAAGACACTTTCTCTTGCATTCCAGTTGAAGACCTGCTTGTCTGACGTTCCCTCTGGCTACAGATCCTGCTTGCTGCACTACTACCTTTATCGCTGGCTCTTGGACATTGGCTTGGCCGACTAACCGATCCGGTTACTGAACTCTGGCTATGTTTTGACTACGCTTACTCTGTTTACCTTTTTATTTTTATTATTAAACAAGTGGGATTTAACTGTACTTCTGTCTCGGTCTTATTCATGGTTTCTGACACAGAGATCCCACAAAGTCCTCCAGCGGTCTTCTCTCTCCCGGCCGCCGCCATGACAGTCGCGCGCGCTAGGGCACTCCTTTTTGAATGTACAGGTGAGCAGGGAAAGAAGGGGAGGCGTGGTTGCACGCGTGGCGCATCAGTGCGCAGGTGCCAAAAAGGAATAATTTAAAGCCCAGCACACCAGCCTTCTGTAAGCGGTGGGACACCGCTGTGGGCTGTAAGCATCTCAGTGGATCGGATCCAGGCATACCTAAGACACCTACTCGGCATCTGGTTGTGCAGTGAGCTAATATATATATGTATTGTAAGACAAGAGCACAACGGTGGTTGCACTTGTACTAGTACCTCTGCTTTGCAGCTTAGGACTATGTCTCCCAGTAAGAGGCATTCAGGGGCAGGTAAAGGAGGCACTAAGAGATCCCTGCCTAGAGCTAGGGGTTCTACACGTGCCAGCAGATTACCATCCCCCCCTGACAGACTGATAGCATCCTCACAGGATGAATCTGTACCCCTGTCAGGCTTTGCAGCCTCTCCCAATGTTGCAGCTAATGTATATGTCACTGAAGACACTATGAAAGCTGCTTTAGATGGCTTGGAAGGAAGGATTGCCACATTAATCGCAACCTCCTTAAAAGCTTGGTAGGTCCCCTTCCTCTGCTCTGGGTTCCTTATCAGACGAACCCTCTGATGATGAGATATCCTTATCAGGGGATGGGAATCAGAAACAGTCTGAGGATGAGGAGAAGATATCTTCTACCTCTCAGGCGCTTAAGATGCTGGTGCAATATGATACGGAGTTGGTGTGTTCCACATACAAATTGCCCTCTGCTGAAGCTGCCATGCCCTCTGTTTCCTCCCTGGGATCCCGGAAATCCCCACAGGCTGCATATTCCTTCCCATCTCATCCTTTGTTGGAGAAGTTGATGTATGATGACTGGGCTCACCCAGATAAACTGTTTTCTCCTCCCAATAGGTTTTTTCTCCTTTACCCAGTGGAGGAAGGATTCACCAAGAAATGGGGGGTGCCAGCTATAAATGCGGCTATTGTGCGAATAAAAGTCTGACCTGTCCTGTGGACAATGCCCAGGGCTTCAAAGATCCAACTGATAAAAAGATGGAATCTTTGCTTAAAGCCTCCTCTATGGCCGGTGCTGTATTCCAACCTGCGGTCGCAGCGATTGGCATGTATCAGTTCCTCAAGGAACAAATGAAACAGGTGGGTAACCTCCTCCCTGCAGAGGAAGTTGAGGTTTATGCAGACCTTCCTAAGGCCCTGTGTTTTGCGGTTGATGCAATTATGGACTCTGTTCAGCCAGCATCCCGCCTAAATCTCCTGCTGGTACACATGCGCAGGTCCCTTTGGCTAAATCATTGGTAAGCCAAGGTTTCTTGCAAAAAATACTTGGCGGCGTTCCCATTTTATGGGGAATGCCTGTTTGGGGATGACTTGGACAAATCTATCCAAAAGATTACCGGAGGCAAGTCCACGTTGTTACCGGTTAAAAAGAAGAGTAAACGTCCCTCATTTAAACATTCTCTTTCCCCAGCCCCTGTAACTTCGACTTCCAGGCAGTGGCGACGGCCTCCCCAGTCCAATACAAGGGGAAAGGCCCAGAGCCAAGCCCAAGGGTAGAAGAGATCTTGGGGTTCAAGATCTACTAAGCAGAACCACAAAGCTTCCCTATGAGGGGGCGCCCCGCTCGGCCGAGTGGGGGGGGAGGCTGCTGCGGTTTGCAGGCGCCTGGCGGGAAGAAGTTCAGATCAAATGGGTCATCTCTAGGCTACAAGCTAGAGTTCCGGTAACTTCCGCCATCCCCTTTTCTGAGATCAAGAATCCAGAAAAGAGGAAGCCTTTACTGTTGGCCTTGCAGCGCCTATTGGCCCAAGGGGTAATCATAGAAGTAGCCCCAGAGGAGCAAGGCTCAGGGTTCTACTCAAACCTTTTTACGGTTCCAAAACGAAACGGGGATGTCAGGCCTATTCTGGATCTGAAAGACCTGAATCCGTTTCTGAACATTCGCTCCTTCCGCATGGAGTCTGTTCGTTCAGTAGTCTCCACCCTTCAAGGGGGAGAAATCTTGGCATCTATAGACATCAGAGATGCATATCTACATGTGCCAATATTCCCCGCTCACCAAAAATTTCTAAGGTTTGCGGTGGATGAGCGCCACTTTCAATTTGTGGCCCTACCATTCGGTCTGGCTACTGCACCCCGGGTATTAAAAAAGGTGCTAGCCCCGCCCCTGGCGAAGCTAAGGGCACGGGGCATAGTGGTAACAGCCTATCTGGATGATCTGCTCCTCCTAGATTAATCCGTAGCTCACCTAGACCGCAATGCAGGGCCAGATTAAGAACATCATGGGCCTGGTGCTGAGGTTTTTGGTGGGGCCTTTTATAAATAAAAATGCAAAAAAAATTGTTAGAACAAATTCAATTGGAGAGAGGGAGGATGAGAGAGAGGGAGGGCTGAGGGGTAAGGGAGGGAGGATGAGAGAGAGAGGATGCGCATGAGCATGCGTGGGAATGACAATGCAGCCCGGCCAAGGCAAGTGACCGAAGGCACAGAGCCCAGAAGGAAGACCCGGTGAAGATCACAGATTGATCACAATGCAGCACTGGAGGGCTCAGTCTGACAATTTTTAGGTGTACCCTAATGTGCTAATATGCTGTGCATACTTGTACATTGTGGCATAACCTACCTCAGGGCCTCTAAAAAGTAGTAATGTTAGTGATGTTTACTACCACTTTAATATCACCGGATCTCAGGAGCCTCTCATGGGGCCCCCTACTGACCCAGTGGCCCTTGGTCAGTGCCTAAGTGCATAGTTGCCAACATTTCAAAAATATTTTCAGGGACACTTTTTTTTTTACCAGTGGTATATTTAGAGTAGCTGAGATCCCCTATGTTTCTCTACATCACAGTAGTAATCACAAAATTAAATAACTACTAATAATGAGGCAGAACAAATGAGGACTGAGAAGATTTCATTTAGTTGAACTAACAAAAGTGTGCCCACTCTAGAGCTGGTAACATTGAGGATATTCAGTATAATTTTAAAGAACTGTTTTTGTGGGTAAGAGGCATAGGGGAGGAGTATGGACAGTATAAAAGTGTGAAGTATGTGGAGGATCTAACAGTGGGCATTATGTACAGGAGAGGAGTGAGGAGGGTATGGCAGAAGGCAGTATGTACAGGAAAGGAGTGTGGGAGGGTATGACAGTGGGCACTATGTACAGGAGAGGAGTGTGGGAGGGTATGACGGTGGGCACTATGTACAGGAGAGGAGTGTGGGAGGGTATGACGGTGGGCACTATGTACAGAAGAGGAGTGTGGGAGGGTATGACGGTGGGCACTATGTACAGGAGAGGAGTGTGGAGGGTATGACGGTGGGCACTATGTACAGGAGAAGAGTGTGGAAGGTATGACAGTGAGAAGTATGTACAGGAGAGGAGTGTGGAGGGTATGATGGCAGTATGTACAGGAGAGGAGTGTGTAGGGTATGACGGTGAGCAGTATGTATAGGAGAGGAGTGTGTAGGGTATGACAGCGGGCACTATGCACAGGAGAGTAGTGTGGAGGGTATGACAGCGAGCAGTATGTACAGGAGAGTAGTGTGGAGGGTATGACAGTGAGCAGTATGTACAGGAGAGAAGTGTGTAGAGTATGTACAGGTGAGGAGGATGAAGGAATCTGGGAAGGAAAAATTTAAAGGTTTGTGGAAGGATGTTTAGGGACTGTGTAATGGTTAAGCGGGACATACATGGATTGAAATTATGCCAATTAAGCTGAGACCAGCCATAGTCTATGTATGGGCTAGCTGGTTTTACACAAGTCAATCTATTAACCGACTTGAGTACAACCAGCCTGTCAGGTTTTTCCCAAAACAATCAGTGCTGCCAGCTATAGTTGGCAATACTGATCATTGTGTTCACTGGAAGAACACAACACTACAGGAGTGATTCCCTCATCCACAGGTCAGCAGGTGAGAGGGGGTGTGGGGACAGGCTGGGGAGAGATACTAGTCAGTGGCTGGGTAGGCACTGGCTAGTATCCGAGCCAGATACACACAGGTTACATACGCCGTGATCGTTAGAGCGAGAACAATCATTTTAGCACTAGACCTCCTCTGTAATGGCGCGTACACATGATCGGAATTTACGTCGGAAAAACCTTGGATGATTTTTCCGACGGAATTCCGCTCAAGCTTGGCTTGCATACACACGGTCACACAAGTTTTCTGAACTTTCGACCGTCAAGAACGTGGTGACGTATACCACTATGGCGAGCCGAGAAAAGTAAGTTCAATGCTTCTGAGCATTCGTCAAATTGTTTCCGAGCATGCGTCGGAATTGCTACAGACGATCGGAATTTCCGACTGGAATTTTTTTTGGTCGGAAAATTTGAGAACCAGCTCTCAAATTTTTCTTCTCGGAAATTCCAACAGGAAAAGTCCGATGGAGCCTACACACGGTTGGAATTTCTGACAAAAAGCTCACATCGAACTTTTCTTGTCGGAAATACCGACCCATGTGTACGCGGCATAACTTTTTTTTTTATGAATGAAAGTTTCTTTCCAAAAAAAAACACGTTTGAAAAATTGCTGCGCAAAGACCATTTTATTCCATAGGGTGCCTGCTAAAACAATATCTATAATGTTTGAGGGTTCTGAGTAATTTTCTAGCAAAAAAAAATCATGATTTTTACATGTAGGAGAGAAGTGTCAGAATTGGCCCAGGTAGCAAGGGATTAATTACCATAAGTAATATGCAAATAATTATTATAAGCACTGTGAGCTCTTCCTCTGTCTGCTGCAGAGTGTCAGCTTGTATTTATACTGGCCGTTCTGTATGTAGCTTCTGACAGGCTGCGCAAGCAGCCCCATAACTCCGGAACAATAAATGATAGGAGCCCCATATTTTGACAAGTGGTGGGGTAGGTCTTCAGCTACATACTCCCCAAATGACCCCTGGTCGCCGAGCTACAACCCTCGAAGTTGATTTTTTTTTTTTGGGGCAAATGGGCCTATCTTGAGGAAGGGGCTTGGAGCTGCAGCCTAAATCCACCGGTTAAGCCTCCGGTGTGCCTGTGGGACTTAAATTTAGTGCTATCTGTTTTACAGAAACAACCTTTTGAACCATTACAACATGCTTCTTTAGTTCTTTTGACAAAGAAACAGTTTTTTCTTGTAGCCCTATCCTCAGCAAGGAAGGGTATCAGAGTTGGCAGCTCTTTCTTGTAAAGAACCATATTTGATTATTCATGAAGACAGGGTGGTGTTGCGACCTCACCCAGCTTTTTTACCGAAAGTGGCTTCAGGATTAAAGTTGAGCGGACACCTGGATGTTCGGGTTCGGCCGAACTTCGGAATAAAGTTCGAGTTCGGGACCGAACTTGACCCCGAACCCCATTGAAGTCAATGGGGACCCGAACTTCTGAGGGCTATCCGCGCTTGTTTCCCGTGCTTAGAATTGTCCCTGCACAAAGTGTCATTTCTGAAGGAGAAAAAGTAATTTAAAACTCACTCGTGGATATAATGAATTGTCGGCTCCCGGCAATACATAGAAAAGTCATTGATAAAAAAAAAAAGCGTGGGGGTCCCCCCAAGTTCAATTACCAGGCCCTTCATGTCTGGTATGGATTTTAAGGGGAACTCCACCCCAAATTTAAAAAAGAAATGGCGTTGAGTTCCCCCAAAAATCCATACCAGACCCTTTATCCGAGGCAACCTGGCAGGCCGCAGGAAAAGAGGGGTGGACGAGAGAGTGCCCCCCCTCCTGAACCATAACAGGCCACATGCCCTCAACATGGGGACGCTGTCCACACGAAACGTCATTGGCTGAGCCTGATCGGACCTGATGGGGAATTTCCTCCGTTTAGGGCATGTGGCCTGGTACGGTTCAGGAGGGGGGGCGCTCTCTCGCCCCCCCTCTTTTCCTGCGGCCTGCCAGGTTGCGTGCTCGGATAAAGGGTCTGGTATGGATTTTTGGGGGAACTCAACGCCATTTTTTTTTAATTTGGGGTGGAGTTCCCCTTAAAATCCATACCGGACCTGAAGGGCCTGGTATGGATATTTGGGGGAACTCCACGCATTTTTTTTTTTTTAATTTGCGACAGGGTTCCCCTTAATATCCATACCAGACCTGAATGGCCTGGTAATGGAATTTGGGGGGACCCCCACGCTTTTTTTTATATATGTATTGCCGGGAGCCGACAATTCATTATAGTGAGTTTTAAATGACTTTTTTTCCTTCAGAAATTACTCTTTGTGCAGGGACAGTTCTAAGCACGGGAAACGAGCGTGACTTTACAGGCATATTTTACACACACGGAAACAATATACAGAAATATCCAAAACTAAAGTTGATTGGCTGCCCTGCAGCTTTTAAAAACGCGCCATTACATCGCTGAACACCGGACCCGAACATACAGTCAATTGTTCGGGTCCGGGACCCAAAAAACCAAAAGTTCAGTACGGACCCAAACTTTACAGTTTGGGTCCGCTCAACCCTATTCAGGATTCCATCTGAAACAAGATGTAGTCCTACCGTCCTTCCGCAGTCCACGGAAGAAGAGAAATTACACTCTTTAGATGTTGAAGGGTGGTAAAAATGTATCTGCAAGCTACGGCTCAGATACAAAAGACTGTCTATTTATTCTGCCAGAGGGCCCGAGGAAGGGCCAGGCAGTGTCGAAGTCCACTGTTTCATGGTGGATTCGACAAGTCATTATTCAGGCCTATGCTTCGGAAAAGAAGATTCCTCCTTTACAGGTTAAAGTGCACTCGACTAGAGCAGTTAGTGCTTCATGGGCAGTGCATCACCAGGCCTCCATGACTCAGATCTGTAAGGCTGCTACTTGGTCTTCGGTCCATACATTCACTAAATTTTACCAAGTGGATGTGAGAGGGCATAAGGATGCCGCCTTCGGGCGCAGTGTACTGCAGGCAGCAGTGTAGATCCTCTTAACCAATATACACACCATCTTTAATTTGAACGTCTCAATGACCTGTTCTGCTAACATAGAACCACATGCATATTGGGATTTTCATATATATATATATATGTATATATATATATATATATATATATATATATATGCAAAAAACTTTGATTTGCAATTCCTCTGTGCACAGTTAAGCCACACATATATATGTGTGTATGTATATATCCCATATGGGCCACTATACTGATTTTCCACAGAATTTAGATTTATATTTAAATTTTTATCTATGGTTCTTAAAGCTGATCAATAATTAATGAAAAATGAAATACATAATGTAAAAACGAAAAAAGAGAAATAATAAAAATTACAGCAACACTAATTACATTAATAATAGTAATTGACATCAATCATACTATACTATATTATATTAAGTAATGGTATCAACATATATTCACACATATGGACACATTTGCTTCACTTATCTATATTATGATGTTCACTTCTATATTCACATTTAAATAAATTTTTTGCAATTGTGTATTTTTTGCTATTTTTTATACATATTTCTTTATATATATATTTTTTATACTTTATACACAGACACACATACTTTGTACAATTTGTAAATTTTTTATATTTTATATGTTATACACTGGTATAAACATCTTATTATATGTCTAATGGCTTTTGCCACACATTTTCACGTAAGACTATAGATGCATATATATATATATATATATATACATACCCAAATATAGACATAGAGATGCCGGTCATTTATAATGTCACCATTTGTCTGCACTCATATTCATATTTTTATTCTTATTTTACTCTCACTTTATGCACTCTTTATACCATACAAAAGAGGAGGGTACAGCCCGTACCTCTTATTTAAGTACACATACCTTCACTTTTCCAAGATGTTTTCTTTACACTGTGTGTATATATATATATATATATATATATATATATATATATATATATATATATATATACACATAGTATATACACAGTTTTTTACTACATTCTTTGTTGGATGGTGCTCCCCCTATTGTATTCTTCACTGTTTTATTATTTCAATTATTATTATTTTTATGGATTCTCTGTTTGTGATTTTATGTGATTCATTTATATAATTCCCCTTTTTTTCAACACATATATAACGTATTTGTGTTTAACTTTTTTATGCAAAGGTTGTTTCCTAATTTTGATCACAGCAGGACACAATTGGCTTTGATTGAGATGCTTCTCCAGCTCTTAATCAAGCCTTAATTGTCACTGTCTCCTGATCACATGTGTGAACCGGTATATTATATATAATGGATTGTATTTTTATGAACACTAGCTATGTGTAAGCACTTCTAAGTGTGAAACGCGTTGGCCTTCCCCATTTTTCTTTTGCTGTAAAATGTAGTGCCTGTTTTCATTTTACTTTGTGAATAAAGCCAAGTTGGATTGGAGTGCGGCTGTCCAGATCATTATTATTTTCTCAATTGCCTAGTGCATTGCCAGCACCCTCGGTTCCTGGAAAGGTGAATTTTATTTTAAGTAAGCCTGTTTGGAGCGGCAAGCCTTGTTTGTTTCTGTAAGGCTGCTACTTGGTCTTCGGTGCATACATTCACAAAATTTTACCAAGTGGATGTGAGAGGGCATAAGTATGCCGCCTTCGGGCGCAGTGTACTGCAGGCAGCAGTGTAGGTCCTCTTGTCTGATGGCGGTCTGTTTTCTGATCTGTATCTCCCTCCCCTCGATTTGGGCATTGCTATGGGACATCCCACTAATTATCTAAGTCTCTGTGTCCTGTGATGTATGAACAAGAAGATAGGATTTTTTAAAACGGCTTGCCTGTAAAATCCTTTTCTTGGGAGTACATCACAGGACACGGAGCTCCTGCCCCTCTTCGGGATTATACATTGGGACACTTATTGGTTTGCTGCAAAACTGAGATGCTCTCCATATTGGAGGGGTTATATAGGGGAGGAACTCGCCTTGTAATTAGGGTTGCCAGTGTCCAATCACCTGATGGTGACTATCTAACCACTAAGTAATTATCTAAGTCTCTGTGACCTGTGATGTACTCCGAAAAAAAGGATTTTACAGGTAAGCTGTTTTAAAAAAAATCTTTTTTTCTCTTCCGTTCATGGACGGACACAGCAGCATCTTGACATATGGGTATTATCCTCCTGTTAGGAGATTGACTAGGCAGAAAAAAACAGCATGTTAAGTGGGCGGCCCCCCTGGGTACATCCCCCTCTCCCTGCATATTGCAGCTCAGTTTTTTCTGCCTAGCGCAGGAGAAGGACATGGCTCCCTGTGGGCCCATGTGGCCTGGGGATTTTTTTCAACTTTTTTGATCCTGCGATCTACTATCAACTGCCGACTGGGTGACAGGCTGGATCCTCGATCCTTGTAGTCCCCCCAGTTCGGCCATCGAGCATGTGCAGGTGAGCTATATACTCCGGGGCACACAAATGACCGGGCTCTATGTCCGTGTGCCGGGCCGACAGCCGGCTGGGCATTCCTGGCGAGGTCGATAAACAGTCCCCCCCCCCTTCCTTTCCTCTCTCCCTTCCTCCCCTCCTCCCTAGGCTCTGGGAAGCTAGGATGGCTGCGATTCGTGGGTCCACCTGGGGGAGCTCCATCCTAGGGATGTGCGGCGGGTCCGCTTTTCGGGGGGGTGTTGGCTAGCTGCTGTGTGTCTGGGGGACCGCCTTAGGGTGTCCCGGGTGTTCGCTGCCATTATGTACTGTTTTTTGTTTCACTCACGGCTGCCATTTTGGCGGCGCCCATCACTGTTTTACATGCCTCGGCTGCCATTTTCTTGTAGCCCGTGCGCTCTGCTTACAGAGCGGCGGGCCGGCGGCCATTTTGGGTGGTGTTTTGGCCTCTAGTAGCCAGAATATCGGCGCGAACGGCTCCAGCACACTTCCTGAGGGACGGCACGGGGAGGGCACCTTGGGAGGCTTAGGCAGACCGCAGCTGTGCGGTACCTGTTCTGGGTGGTGAGTCCTCTGGGGTGTCCCTCGTCTCTCAGCAGCAGCTAGGAGGGTGGTCCGTGTATCTTGCCTTACGTCCCTAGGGGTGTCAGGCGAGTGGGTCAGCATGGCGTCGGAGGCGGACGCCTCTTCCCCAGACATATCTGAATTGGCAACTGGTGCCCCTGCACATGCTATTTCTGTGGACGCTATGTCAGCGGTCCTGGAGGCCTTTGTTGCCAGGGTGGAAGCGGCGCGTGGGAAAAAAGGGGGTAAAAAGTGCCCCCTCCCCCCACCATCTTCTGGGGATACCTCTGACGCAGAATCGGGCCCAGCTACTGCTCCCGGCCCTGGTTCTGATGTGTCAGAGGCTGCGGACCTCGACCGTATGGACAGTGAGGATGACTCTGGCTCAGGGTCAGCGCATGATAGGGAGCTTGTAGGAGCACTTATCACTGTGGTGCCGGATACTCTGAAAATGGAGGATACGGCAGAGGCGACAGATGTTGGTCCCTTTTGGATTGCGTAAGCCAGCCCGCACTGCTAAGGTATTCCCTTATGTACCTTATCTGGATAAACTTTTGTACACTGAATGGGATCGGCCGCAAAAGTTTTTTTCAGCCCCAAAATGTTTAGCGGTCCATTATCCTTTTGAGGAGAAATTTCTGAAAAAATTGACTTCTCCCCCGACAGTGGACCCCCCTATGTCCAGACTGAACAAGGTGACCACGATACCTGTGGAAGGGGCTCCTGCTTTCAAGGACCCCGCAGACAGGAGGACTGAGGCAGTGGCCCGCGCCCTCTTCATGGTGGTGGGGCCAGCCGTACGACCGGCCGTGGCCGGGGATCTAGTGTCTTTTACTGAATGGGCAAAACTGTTGCTCCAGGGGTTAGAGAAGCATCAGGCTCCCCCGGCCTGTGTGGCACTGGCCGAACAGTTGGTGCAGGGCTTAAAATTTGTTTGCGAGTCAGCCCTGGATACGTTGCCCTTGCTCTCCAGAGCCTCGGTCTATGCAATGGTGTTACGCTGCCTGGTCTGACTGAAGTGTTGGTCCGCAGACCAGTCTTCTAAGAAAGCCTTGGTGGACTTGCCCTTTAAGAGTGAAAGACGTTTTGGGGCCTCTCTGGATAACATTATAAAAGATGCCACGGGAGGTAAGAGCACTCTGCTCCCACAATCCAGTAAGGGTAAGGTGCCTCGCCGTAGGCAAGGGCCCTCATATACCCCCCACAAGCGTTTTTTTCGTCCGCCTGGTGCTGCAGGTAAGCACTCCCGGTAAGGCACCTGCTGAAGGGCATAAGCGTCCCTGGTTCCGCAAGCCCAACAAGCCTGTGGATTAATGAGGTGATGACCGCCGCCATTCTATCCGCTAGCAACCGGCCAAACATTTTGAGGTCATTATGTATGACTGATATTGGGCGATAGTTCTGTGGTGAGGTGTGGTCTTTATGGGGCTTGGGTAATAAACACATATTGGCTACAAGCATTTCTTCTGGGAATTTATTGCCTTGTAAAATGTAGTTGTTTAATTTGGATAAATGCGGGGCCAGAATATGGGAATTTTATTTATAATATAAGGTAGAATAACCATCTGGACTGGGTGCCGTGGAGGTTTTTTGGGACCTAATAATCTCAATTATTTCAAGAGTTACATGCTGCATTTAGTCTCTCAATCTGCTGGACAGACAGAGTGGGAAGCAAAACGTCCCCAATCCAGAGAGGACTGCCCTGGTGAGGCTTGAGGGCCCGACAGCAAATTTTTGTAGAAGTCAGAGAAAATTTCCATAACTTTAGTGTGAGAGACTAAATTTCCATTGGAATTAAGTAATTTATAGACATGTGGAGGCTTTGTGGATTGTTTTGGCTTTCTAGCAAACATGGTAGAGGCAGAGTTGCTATATAATAGGAATTTTGCTTTGGACCATCTCAGGGCCTTTTTTGTGTCAGTAGACAATGAGCTCTTCTTTTATCTTGGATTTGCTTATATAACTGGAGATGGGGATTGGAAATGTTTGTAATATAATTTGTCTAATTCTTTAGTTAGGGTAATATCAATTAATTTTGATTTGTTTTTTGGCTGAGGCGGAATTAGATGACCTCTCATAACTGCCTTATGTGCTGTCCATAATGTGGTAGTGGGTATATCAGGAGTTATATTATGAGTAAAGTATTCTGCTAATTGTGTTTGTAAGTTGTTGAGTTATGCCGCGTACACACGATTGGAATTTCCGACAACAAATGATTGAGAGCTGGTTCTCAATTTTTTCTGACAACAAAAGTTGTGATCGGAAATTCTGATTGTATCCAATTCCGACGCACAAAAATCCTACGCATGCTCGGAATCATTGTACTTCATTTTTCTCGGCTCGACGTAGTGTTGTACGTCCCTGCGTTCTTGACATTCGGAATTTCCGAGCAACATTTGTGTGACCGTGTGTATGCAAGACAAGTTTGAGCCAACATCCATCAGAAAAATTATCAGCGGTTTTGTTGTCAGAATGTCCGATCGTGTATACGCGGCATTATAGTGGGGTCTGTTAATAGGGAGTCATTAATGTGCCATTTATATGGAGTAGAGGCCATGCCTATGTGAGATGTAGTGAAAGAAACCATATGATGGTCAGACCAAGGGCATATATGGATGTCCGCATTAATTGAGTTGGCTAAAAGGATTGGGGTTTCAAAAATATAGTCTAATCTTGCATAGCTTTCATGTGGATGAGAATAGAAAGTATAAGCCCTTATGCCAACATTATGAGCTCTCCAGGTGTTTAGCAATTGGAGGTTATGTAGAGAACGAGAGAGATTTAGGGAATGTCTTTGATGATAGACTGTTCTACTTCTGTCAAGTACAGCCAAATTAAAGTCGTCTCCTACTATTACGTGGGGGGAATGATATCTGTCAAGAATATAAAAAAAAAATTGAAGAAAATAGCTTGTCTCATTTGGGGCATAAATTGAAGCAATAGTGATTTGGCAACCTTTGAGGATGCCTTTCAGGATCAGAAATCTACTTTCTGGATCCTTATAAATGTTGAGTATTTCCATGACTTGAGATCTCCTTATAAAAATGGCCCTACCACGAGTCTTGGAAATATATTCCGTACAGTAATGCTGACTATAAGATTAGTCAAAATATTGAGGGTGGTTGTTGGTGGCGAAGTGGGTTTCCTGCAGTAAAATAATATCCACACCTAATCTTTTATAGTTACGGAATGCTATTTTACTTTTACAAGGCGAGTTAAAACATTGGACATTGTGTGATAGTACTTTAAGTCCCATTTGTAAAACTCCATAGGTAGAGATTGATTTGATATGATAGTAAGTGATATTTACTATAGTAGGGATTGCTAAGACTTGAATTAAACAAAATGTTTACTTATATTGTTCTTAAACTCGTAAAAGATGGGATTAGTGTATTTATCCAGTAGAACGACAGTAATAAACACCTTGGAGAAGATATCTCCATTGCATATGGTTAAGCATATATAACACCTTAAGGGGAAAAAAGTTTTCTTCAGTATGTTTTTACAAGTTTTTGAAAAGGTCTAACGTAGTGAAACTCTGCGAAAACATGTACATACGTTGGGAGTCAGGGTGAAGAACGCCGCCTGACCAAGAACCATTTTGGTGTGGACAGTAATGTCCAAAACTCACATAAGGAGCCCCATCTATCAAAATAAGATAACATGACCAGTCGTATAATATTTGTCATGAACTGAACTATAATTTGGGGTCCCATTGTGTGAGTAGGGGGACAGAGCAGATCAGTCTCAGCGAAGATTCTATAAAACAAAAAAGTATGTGCATGCTGTATATCTTGTAATGAAAAAAGGAAGTAGAAAAAAATATAAATTCTTATAAAAGGTAATAAGAAATAACTAGTGTTCTTTAAAAAGAAACCGATCAGCTGTTTACCCTGAGCAGTCATTTAAACTTGGAATCTTGCAGAACTTTAATAACTTTTCTTTAAGTTTGATGGAGATAATGGAAGTCTTTTATTAATCTCTTTAAATTCCATCTTTTCTTTGATGTTTTATATTTGAAGATGGAAAACCTTGTTAGCTGACGGAATGAGTCAACTTCTTCTTCAGGCATCCATATTTCTGAAAGATTGTCACCATCTTCTTTGATCCCGTCGTGTGGCTGGGGTAGCACAAATAGGTGAAGTGTGGGCAGTAGTAGGGGGTCTTCTGCCGTCGGATCTAATAGACCCAACTTCTCCAGGAGATCTTTACCTTCTGAGACATTGAAGACTGTATAGTACCATTGTGCGGTACTGTTAATTTAAATGGGATTCCCCACCGGTATCTAATGTGAGCAGATTGTAATACGGATGCTATTTCCTTCAATTTGCATCTCCTTTCCAGAGTAGCTTGGGAGATGTCTGGAAAGATTTGGATTTTTGAGCTCTCCAATTCAATATTGTGCATGTTTCTGCATGCTCTTAGTATGCTTTCTTTTGTGATTAAAACCTTCATGCACAGAATAATGTCCCGTGGAGGTGGTTTAAGATGCAAGGCTCTGTGGATTCTGTCACAGGCAAATGATGATGGAGTTAACTCAGGAAGAAGATTGTGGAACAGTTTAGATACTGCAGCCAGGTCAGAGATTGATTCTGGAATGCCACGAATCCTTAGGTTATTCCTGCGATTTCGATTGTCTAAATCTTCCACCTGTGATTGTAAATCACTAGCTAGCAATTCAAAGTCCTTTCTAAGATCATTATGTGCAAGTGAGAGCTCATCGTGTTTGGTTTCTAGAACATCTGTGCGTCCCCCCAGTGTTGCTATTTCCTGTGTGAGTGTGTTTTTTGGAGCTCAAATTGTATTTTATCTGCAAGTTTTTCATAAATCTTCGTTAGGCTGGCATCTAGATCAGCTTTTGTGAGCTGAGAGGAGCACTCACTGTTATTTTGTGTAGAAGAAAACTGCTGTGGAAGGTCGCTTTCTGTTATAGGAGACTGTACAGGCTGTGGAGAACCTGTGCCTTTTTGAGCCATTTTATTCTGCTCCTTATTGCGCAGCAGATAATTGGTCAATGAATGTTGTTGTAAATGGCGACGGTGCACCTTCTTGCCCGAATGCATGCACTGGTGTGTACTGCAGGGGTGGCGATGGAAATTAGGGCGATTTATGATGGTTTCTTCCTGCAGTGTGCTTTAAATCTCTGCTGGTTTAATGGGACTCCTACATAGATCTGTTGATCTGTATCTTGCCGTGCATGCGCCCCCTTTTAATTAAGAATGTAGCCTTAGCTCATCTCGGCTCCCTCATCACAGGGTGGGGTGCAGATGTAGCTCCATTACATTGTGGGCTAACAGACTGTCCAAAGAGGGAGCTGCGGTTTCCCCCGATGAAGCAAGTTTCGGACACACAGGGATTAGGGAGGTCATAAAGACTGCTTAGATGCAGCAAAATGGCCACTACACACAGAATTATTGCTGAGGGCTTCTCCACATTCGGTTGAGAGAGCAAAGGAGATGCCCTGGAGAGGGCCGCAGGTGGCAATCAGACAGGAATGGCAACTCTGAACTGTGAGGCGATTCAGGCTCAGGGAAAACAGTCCACCTGTAGCCAGGTGTAGCAAGATGGCCGCTACACTTGGTACCTGGGGCAGGGTATCGGTCACCACCCGCGCCATACACGTATAAGGGACCCTCTGCAATCCCACACTACGGCCTCAATTTGTTCATTCAGGGTATTCCTGTTGAACAGAGGGATCTGGATCGGGCAAAGGAGAGAGAGGAAGGCTGTGGGCAACCTCCTGGGGGGTAGCAAGATGTCCGTCGCACAAGGTTCTGGAGACGGCCACGAGCATTACCTGTGCCACATTCGTTGAAGGAACCCGCTGTGATCTTCCACAAAGGCCTGGTTGAGAGGTTACGGTCGTGCTGTGGGGCCCGCGACGGGCACAGGAGATGAGGGGAGGCCGCGGATGTCCGCCTGGGTGAAGCAAGATGGCCGCTCCTCACCGACGGCCGGCACACAGGAGGCACCACAGGAATCCTCGGCAGCGGGAGTAAGGATGGACAGTCCCGGATATGGTGCCAGAGGGAGCTGGGTGCAGGAGAGCCTGGAGATCTGCAAGGTGGCGGAGACGGTGCCACCGGGTGAAGCAAGATGGCCGCCGCTTCCCCTGCACAGGCCAGAGCTGCGGACGGTCCTACGGGCGGCTGGAGGAGCGCTGCGGCAATGGCCCTAGATGGTTCTCCGGCAGCTTGTAGTTCCCAGGGGTCCATGGAGAGAGCCAGGCAGGCCCGCTGGAGAGTGTTAAATCGTGGGATGAGTCTCCAGATTGCGGAAGCTCCTCAGTAACACGTCTGCCTCGATCAGCATCCGGTCACGCCCCGTCTGAAATATGTTTTTATATAAAAATGTGTATCACCATGCAAAATTAAGTATACAGCATTGCCTTAAGACATATGCTAAGAATATTGGGTTAGGAGTTAATAGTTAACATTCACAAAATAAATTAAATCTGAGTTATTGAATAGAAAGTATGAAAAACAATGTCCTGTGACACGGTCCAAACAAGATACAAATTCCAGCAGAACGGTGCGATAATGTGAAAGTGCTCCAGTCACCACTGAATGTGTTGTAGCAGAAAATCCCCACTGTGCTTCTCCACTCTCACCAGATCAAAAGTCCTCAGGAAGGAGGAGATCAGGCAGTACTTGGGGTTTAAAGGGTAATTTATTTTATTTTATTTTTTTGTAGGTTTGAATAGAATGTAAAGGGATTAGAACACCTGTTGGTTTTTATTGCTGTCTGTGCCCCCATTGGGGAGATTCACCCTCTCCATTTGTCCTATTTACCGTTACCATGGAAAGTAAAAGTAAATCCCAAATTTTGAGTTGACCTCAGAACAATAAGTGGAAATCTTCTATTAGGGACACTAGTTCTGGTGACATTTTGGGATTCCTTCACTTTGGAGGGATTTCCTGTTGGGTATGGGTCAGGAAGTGAAGGGAAATCTCCCCAATGGGGCCCAGATGGCGTACAAAAAAAACGAGGTTACTCTATCCAACATAGAATAAAAACGTTTGTTCTTAGTTACACTTGAACATCATTGCAGGAAATCATCTGAAGCACGATCCGCAATGTCTGCGACTAAAACGCATCAAATGTAAACAGATAAATAAAGACTAATGGTGTATTAGTTAATAGTATCACTGGCAATTTTAAAAAAAGCAGTCCCAACAAACCGATGCAGTAAAGAGTGCTTCAGTTAAAAATGATTATGTTGCTGAAATAAAAACACTGTGCTTCTCCACCTGTGAGCAATATGCACTTACCAGACCAAAAGATCTCAGAAGGCATGAGATCAGACCGCATATCTTCTCTGAAGTATCAAGGATATTGTCAGTGACCAGAGCTTACCAAAAGTAAACCGGAAAATGTCTGATAGTGTAATATTCTTATCACCACCTGATAAAAACCAAACAACCCAAATACACTTGCAACACAACACTGATGAACATGTAAAACATCAAATGCATATCCACCATGTCACCTGTAGTGTGCCAAATGAAAACCTCTAGGGTGCACAGCAATCTTCTCATAATGTAGGTGCTTCAGTTAAAACTAAATGTATTGTTGCTGAAAACCACCACTATGCTTCTCCACCATATGCACTCACCAATAGGAGGAAGCCACAGCCTGGTAAGGCTGTGTATTTCCATCCCTAGGGACTTTACATGAAATCGAGGCCCGGTAGTGTCACGTATTTCCATCCCTATTACATTTAAGAGGGGAAAAGCAAGGAAGGTGGGACTTTATGTGAAGCACATAGATGCAAAAGAATATATGGGTGAACCAGAGGAATTTATTAAAATATCATATTGCACATACAACCAAGGGTGGTATCAAGGTACATGGTAAGCATAATAATAACAATAGACATGATAACATACAGTCTCACAATGTAGCCATCGTTATGAAGCTAGACAGTAAGCATGATTCTAACAAGGATGTATGATAGTATAGTAACCGTTATGTCACGACTTAAGACAATAACAAATTTCAGTGGGTCACCACAGTCAGAGTAGTGTAAAATCGTAGTAAAGAATAATGCCTGCAGGGCCTATGGCCTCGTTGAACCTGTGGAGATGGGGTATATTGGATAATTGGGGGATCAGATGATGGATTGATAGCATGGCATTGGATAGCTCGGTGTGTTTCGTGGCATATATGCCACTCAGGAGCATGCACGTGGTTTATCTAGGATAAGAATTGTGTGTAGGTACATGAGTAGAAATGTAGATGGGGTAGGGTGTAACCCCCAGCACAAAAGTGCATACTTACAAATTGTGGTTCGCCGCTGGTGAAGTGGAGGTGAGGCATATCAGGCGTCCGGGGATACCTCCCACCGGGAGCCGTGGCGGGCGGACCGACGGGGGCATCCCACATGGGCAGCCGCCAGACGGGCATGGAAGCACGGGGCAACCCTGTGGGAAAATTGCCCAATTAAATCTGGATATTGTGTCATGAGGAGTGACCAAGAGTGAGGAGTGGGAGAGAAGGACCTGTGCAATTAAAATGAAGGTAGTGCAGAGGAAGAGGTGACCAGTGCGAGAGGGGTTGGGGTACAAAACCGACAAGAATACAAAAAAGTGAGATTAAGGAAAAATAGAGTGATCCCAACCAGGTAACAAGCGTGAACATGAGATGTGAGGTGAAGGGAGAACTGGATAGCTAGGTTAACTCTAGGGAACAAGGCAACCAACCAGAAGGAGGAGGTTCCGTGTGTGGTGGTGGGGTGTTGTGAGCAGGGCGCCTCGAGTGCCAGATCCGCCCGAAAGGGAGCCCATATAGGCGTCACCGCGGTACTGCCCATCAACGTCACGCCGTGTGGCAATAGAAGGGGGGAGGGGAGAAACGCAGTGGGTCGGAATGAACTTCCGACCATCCGGCGCCTATGATCCACTCTACTGCACACTGTGTGTAAGAGCAAACGCATGGACGTGACGGCATCCAAAGGGACGCCGCACGTCCAGCGTGGATGGCGTGATGCTATGAATAAGCACTAGCACAGTGCAAAACATGTTAGCCAGATTTTTTTTGACCTGTGTACCGTTGTACAGTGTGCATTTTGGATTTCCTATTTTAATAAAGGCTTTTATCTTTGGAGTGCTGCAGTCCAGAAGACTTTTTTGTTCCTGTTTGATGCTGACGCGCAATGCCGGAGCAGCCGCCCCCCCAAGCATCAAGGAGGCGGAAGCCCGCAGTGCGTGTCAAGGCTCCCGGATCAGAAGATTAAACCAGACGCCATGACAGCCGCACCATAGCACCCACGCCATCAGCAACTGAACCGCATATTTTAATAAATTCCTCTGGTTAGCCCATATATTCTTTTGCATCCATGTGCTTCACGTAAAGTGCCACCTTCCTTGCTCTCCCCCTCTTATATGCACTCACCAGATCAAAAGACCTTAAAGAGGAGGTCAGGCAGCACTTTGTGTTTAAAACCTCATGACAGAATATCCTCTCGGAAGCACCAGAATTGACAGATTTAGGTTCCTTAGGAAGTCAAATGTGCCGAAACATGCAGTATGTGATCATAGCACATCACTTCTATCCAAGTTATTGCTGGGAGCCTCTCCACATTTTTGCACTGTTGTGCTGGAATTTAGTTTTTTGAAAGTTTGGAACTGTTTTTTAGTGGACTTTTACAGTTTTCTATTTGACTCCATTTTCGTTTAAAGGGGTTGTAAAGTCTCAGGGTTTTTCACCTTAATGCATTAAGTTTAAAAACCTGTGCTGCAGCTGCAACTGCCCCTTAAAGCCACCCTTTTTCTTACCTGAACCCAATCGTTCCAGCGGTGAGCACGAGCCCAGCAGCTCCAGCCACTGTCTTGAGTCTTCATTGGCTCCCGCTGCTATCAATCAAATCCAGTGACACTGGGGCGGGGCCGAGTCCTGCTATCTGTGTCAATGAAGGCAGCAGCAGGACTTGGGAGCACGCTCGTACAGGTCCCCCCATGGGGGCACTTGCCGAAGAGGAGCCAGGACCCCAGAAAAGGAGGATTGGGGCCGCTCTGTGCAAAACCCTTGCACAGAGCAGGTAAGTATGACATGTTTGTAATTTAAAAAAACAAAAACAAAAAAAACAAATCTTTACAGTCACTTTTAAATTTTTGATTGTAAATCCTGTACTCAAATTCTGAGCATGTGTCTTAACCACTTGCCGACCAGTTCACGTACTTTTACTGCAGCAGGTCGGCTTTCCTGTGTGAACTGACGTACCTGTACTTCAGCCCCTACAGGTGAAATTGCGGGCACACGTGCCGCAGGCGACATGTTTGCACGCACGAAGGTCCGGCGAACTCTGGCCGCCCACGATGGTTGTGCACAGAGGCAGAATGGGGATCTGCCTTTGTAAACAAGGCGGATCCCCATTCTAACAGGGGACATGTCAGATCTTCTGTTCCCAGTGATCGGGAACAGCCATCTCTGTCATGTCCCTGGCAGCCCATCCTCCCCACAGTTGAAACACAGTTAACTCCTTGATGGCCCCCTAGAGTGAACCCCTTCCCTGCCAGTGTCATTTATACATTAATCAGTGAATTTTTATAGCACTGATCAATGTAATAATGTCACTGGTCCCCAAAAATGTTTATTTGGGGTCAGAGTTGTCCGCTGCAATGTCGCAGTCCCCGCTAAAAATTGCAGATCTCTGCCATTACCAGTAAAAAAAAAAATAAGTCTATAAATCTATCCTGTAGTTTGTAGATGCGATAACTTTTGTGCAAGCAAATCAATATACGCTTATTGCAAAAATAAATTACCAAAAATATGTAGAAGAATATATATTGCCCTAAATTTATGAAGAAATTTGTGTTTTTACATTTTTTTGGGGGGATATGTATTATAGCAAAAAAAAATTGTTTGGGTACAATGTCGCATGACCGCGCAATTGTCAGTTAAAGCAACGCAGTGCTGTATCGCAAAAAAAATGCCTGCTCATTAAGGGCCTGGAGTGGTTTTTAAGGCAATGGTGTATACTTTGGAAATGCACACATTTTTATATATACAGATCCTCTCAAGAGATGCCCAGCTTCAAATTCCTACTTTGCTCAGTGGATAAGGAATCTGATTATTAGAGCTTATCCTTGAAAAGAAGCACCTTCCCCTGTGTTATTGCATGCTCAGGCTTTTAGGCACCAAGCTTGTTGCCCAACTCTGTACGACCTTCACTTGGTCTTCTGTTCACACTTCAGAGTTTTACCAGGTACAAGTTGAGTCTTCTGCCACAAGATTCTTGTAGTGGCACTCTGAACCTGTGCCCCCCCCCCATTTTTTGGACCTGATGGCATAGTTATGTTGCCTAGTTGATGCCCACCCTTGTAGTCGATGCAATTGGGATGTCCCATTGTGTATCAATTAAGTTACCTGTGTCCTGTACTGTGCGATTAAGATAAGAGGAATTTTTGACTTGCCTGTAAATTCCATATCTTAGAGGACAGTACAGGACACAGACCACCCTCCCTAGACTATCCTTGTTAGTCTTGTAGTGGCAAAATTGGTTGTTTGCAGAGCACGCAGCCATCTTTGCCTTGTGCTAAATAAGCACACTCTTCAGATTTCATCCTTTTGCAATAATGCTATCTTAGGCTAAAGTTCACTCACCTTTCCATTCGGTTCCCATTCATTCAAAGAAAGGCAGCACCACACAGCTATGTTCTCATCTCAGCATCCCAGCATGACTGCCAAGCCGATGCCCCATCAAAGGCTTTTATTAAACTCCAAAAGATCTCACAAACAGGAAGTGATGGCTGCAGCAGCCAATCACCTCCTCCATGGGAGGGGACATCACAGGATGTCCCCTCCACACAGGAAGTGAGGACACAGCAAATGCCCATACCAGGACATCCCTTCCAACAGGGTTTTTTAAATACATGGTTACAATAATGGCTAAAGTCTTATGGGCGTGTCCAGGCAGGGAAAGCGTGTATGCTCTTAGCAAGCAAAGCCGTATGGCTTTAAAACATGGACGCTCTCCCTGGCTTTAACACTCACAAGCTCTCATATTACCGCTGATAGGAATCCTTATTCTACGCTATTCCATAGAATAACGCATATTCAGATTATACTATTATTGAATGGGGGTGGGAGGCTATCTGCAGATGCGTGCTATGAATCCCGATCAATGTTGATCAGCACATCGCCAAAACAAGAGCACGCATCTGCCTATAACCAATGATGTTGTTGCAGAGCGAGCATATCCCCTCCTCAACGATCGTCCGTGCTAATGCACAGAGGGCCCTCATCGGCGAGCATATCCGCACGCTGCAAACATCACACTCCCAACCTCAAGACGTTTTCCCCTACCAGACGGGATTCAACCAGCCTCAGACTGCCCCAGTCAGCTCTTTAGAGTGGGTTGCGGAAGTACTAACACTGGGTGACACTATGACAATACATATTAAATACATCTTCATAAAATTCTCCACAACAGTCCTCCCTTTTTTGTCATATGCACCCCCCGTGTCCCTCGATGAAATTCTATCTGCTTCTTACACCTGGAAATGAATTAGTCCTTAGTCCATAAAAAGGAAAAACACGGCTTGACATGTAGACTCTGTTCTTCAGGAGCATGACTTATAAAGGAGGACACGACATGGTGAGCTGTAGTAATCGCCGATCCGTCTGTGATCCTTTGTGTCTTGTATGTGGGTCCGGTTTTGGGGCGTCTCATCAAGGAAACTCTGGTCATGCGTCAAATCAGGCAACAGGAGAACCTCGTCACGACATAGAAAGAATAGAAATAAAACTACATGAGTATATATATTCCCACTTCCTTTAACCACGATCCGCTGTAAAATAAAAATTAGATCCCCAAAGATTCCCAGACCCGTAAAAGGACTCCCAACCTTCACTAGCTATAGCTCTGGCTTCAACAGTTACATGAAGAACCCTATCCTTAATGGATGAAAATTATTCAGTCGTATCCTAAGCTCGAGCCCCCCCCCCCACCTTGTACATCCAGGACACCATGCCCAGACCTGGTCGGGGTTGGTGAACAATTCCCTTCTAGCTGTCCCTGCCATTCTTAATTTCTCGCTCCATCGGATCCCCGCAATCGGCCACGAGATAAGATGCTGGGACAGTTTCACCATCACGCATGAACCTCTTGCATTGGGGGAATTACCTTTATAAGCTGCAGATCCACAGAAGCACCAAACTAAAGTTCAAACACACTTGTGGGCTGCCCAAACCGACAAGAGGCAAAGCCATTAAAACTAACCAATTTTACCCTCTAAAAATGCATCGTTGGATTCCATTGACAAGTGTCTGTTCAAAGTCTTCACCAGTTTGTCAAAACTCCTCATACCCATAATAACATCATAAATAGCATGTACCGCTGTCATCGCTGGGGACTAAAACTCGGTGGAGACTCAGAACAGACCCAGCAATCGGTCCTGTTCGCTTTCTGAGCTAGTCAGGAAATACACTTTAAATAATAACTTGGGATGCTTTTCATCGTTACCCTTGCTAAAATGTACTAAACAACTAAAATATAAACAAAGATACAAATATAAAATATAAACAAAGATACTACTCAATTCTTTGGTGTGGTTGAGCCGCTTCTTGCAGTGGCTGGCGTGGTCTCATCCCTCAAGCTTCTTTACAACAACCCAGTCACCTGGTTGGAAAGAATGTAAACTGGTTATTGTGTCAGGGTCCAGGAGGGACTCATGAACCCTGTGGTGGACATTTTGAAGTTCATGTCGCAGCGATCGCACCCACCCTAGACATTTTGAAGTTCATGTTACAGTGATCGCACCCACCCCATCAGCCGAGAATATAAGTGACAGCTAATGAGGAAAGTACGACTCTGGTTTTGATTGACCTCCAAACAACCCTCATATGACAATAACCCAGACATCGGGACTGTGGTCACTGCATAACCTGTGCGTGGCTTACAATACCTGGAACCATTGTTAAAAGGTTCTTAGCATCTGGGATGGGAACCTACTTCACCAGACTGCTGCTTGCCGATTCAAATTCTATCAAAGAAAGACAGTCTTGGCACAAACTTGGTTAGAATTACAGAGGTTACATTATTTGTTTGAAAAAAAAACTGTCATTCTTACATTTATCACTTCTCCCCCCATTTTCTTCCTCATTAGACTGAAGGAAGAAATGTGTGGTGCAGGAAAAAAAAAACATTCAGATACAAATGTGGGGGAGATACTTCATAGTTTCCAAAACCAAAAATTAAAAAAACATCAACAGCCAGAATTCTCCCTTCACTCTTTCAGCAATAGAAAAAAAATACAATGGGACAAACATGAGAGCAGCTCGAGAACCTTGCATGGACCAGCCATACAAAGTTCAAACAAACGGGCATGAGACTACACCTCCATCAACACACTCATTACAGATTTCTGAAGCCGCAGCTGAACTACATCCACTCCAGAGGGATACCCAAAATAGTATCCTTGGACCACCTATGTAATTCTTTTTGGGGTTCAAAGGCCTTTGCCCCAAAACTAGGCTTCGTGCCCTGTGTGACCGTCTGACTGTGGGAAGCCTCCATTCCTTCCCTTTGCACAAACCTCCTTGTGTTCGTGGCGATTCGAATCGGCTTATCGTCTTAAACCTGCGTCCAGGTTAAACCGTTGCACCCATTTCGGAGAGCACCGCCCGGTGTCTTCTTATACGGTGGATTGAAGAACTACAACCACTATATCTGGTCCAGTCCCCCAACTAGAAACCCAAACCGAGGCGTCAACTCTATGGCTTGTTGTCCCAACACTTTTGGAACTGAAACAACCACAGATCAACCCCTGAATTAGTCCTCTACCCCTCAGTGTATGCATACACAAGCATTTTCCGCTATACACCCATACACTGTCGCCAGACTAAACCACACAGACCACTTACACCCGTTTACCACCTGCGGAACAATGTGGCTTCTCTCTGTATCTAGATGATAAAACAATGGTGATGTCTACCCAAAACTGTATTACAGTACAAAACTTCACAAAACTGGAACAAAATATAAAACACTTTTAACCACTTAAGGACCTTGCCTGTTTTTCAGATTTGGTGTTTACAAGTTTAAAGCATTTTTTTTTGCTAGAAAATTACTTAGAACCCCCAAACATTATATATTGTTTTTTTTCTAACATACTAGAGAATATATTAGTGGTCATTGCAATACTTTTTGTCATTTGCGCAGCGGTCTTACAAGCGCACTTTGTTTGGAAAAAAATCACTTTTTTAAATTAAAAAATAAGACAACAGTAAAGTTAGCCCATTTTTTTTTTATATTGTGAAAGATGTTACACCGAGTAAATTGATACCCAACATGTCACACTTCAAAACTGCGCCCGCTCGTGGAATGGCGTCAAACTTTTACCCTTAAAAATCTCCATAGGCGACGTTTAAAAAATTCTACAGGTTGCATCTTTTGAGTTACAGAGGAGGTCTAGGGCTAGAATTATTGCTCTCGCTCTAATGATTGCGGGGATACCTCACGTGTTTTTTGAACACCGTTTTCATATGCGGGCGCTACTCACGTATGCGTTCGCTTCTGCGCGCGAGCTCGTCGGGATGGGGCGCTTTAAAAAAAATTTTTGTTTGTTTTCTTATTTATTTTACTGGATTCTATTTATTTTTACACGGTTTTAAAAAAAATAATAAAATGTATCACTTTTATTCCTATTACAAGGAATGTAAACATCCCTTGTAATAGAAAAAAGCATGACAGGTCCTCTTAAATATGAGATCTGGGGTCAATAAGACCTTAGATCTCATATTTACACAAAAATGCAATAAAAAAATAAAATAAAATAATGTCATTTGAAAAAATGACAAAAAAAAAGTCCCTTTAAGACGTATGGGCGGAGCTGAAGTTTTGACGTCAGCTCCGCCCTGCTATGGTATGGAGACGGATGGGGGCCATCTTGCCCTCACTCTTATCCATACCACAGAGGGAGAAGGACCCGATCGCCTCCGCCGCTACCGACGGCTCCGGTAAGCGGCGGAGGGCGCGGGAGCCCTCTCTTGCCACCGATAACGGTGATCTCGCGACGAATCCGCCGCGGAGACCAACATTATCGTAAACACGACCGCTCACTGAAGCGATGGATATCTCGGTTGTGGCAGCAGCTGCTGCCGTTACGAGATATCCCTCTTCAAAAAAATGACGTATATATACAGTGAGCGGTCGTCAAGTGGTTAAACGCCAAAATGCTTTCCATTTTCCTTCCAAGCACAAATCTCATTGGCCAACCTTTCAGACAACCCCAAGCTCCTCCCACCAACTTCCTGTTGATACATAAAATGCTGAAAAGAACCTCCTGTTACATGCTCGGCTCTCAAAAAAAGCCAAACTGGTTTATTTACATATCATTTGTACAGGAAGGGGGAGGGGGGAGCCTAGCCCCAATCGCCTTGTCTATCAAGACACCAAAAAATCCATGGCTAAACATCATATATATTTCAACAATTTAAAAAAGGGATTTTTATGACAGCTTACCTGTAAAATCCTTTTCTTGGAGTACATCACGGGACACAGAGCGACTTAGTCATTACTAATGGGTTATATAGATTACCTTTAGGTGCTGGCACTGGCCACTTCCAAACCGGAAGTACCCTCCCCTATATAAGCCCCTCCCATCCGGGAGCACCTCAGTTTTGTAGCAAAGCAATAAGTGTCCCAAAAAGAGGGGTGGGAGCTCTGTGTCCCGTGATGTACTCCAAGAAAAGGATTTTACAGGTAAGCTGTCATAAAAATCCCTTTTTCTTTTTCGTACATCACGGGACACAGAGCGACTTAGTCATTACTAATGGGACGTCCCAAAGCAATGCCAAATGAGGGGAGGGATACATAAGCTGGGCGCCATCAGGCATGAGGCTCTTTTGCGGCCTGCAACACACTGCGCCCAAAGGCGACATCCTCCTGACTTCTGACGTCTACCTGGTAGAATCTAGTAAACGTGTGTACTAAGGACCATGTTGTGGCCTTACAGACTTGAGCCAGGGAGGCTTGGTGATGCACTGCCCATGAAGTTCCAACTGCTCTTGTGGAGTGCGCCCTAACTTTGAACGGAGGCGGTCTCCTTTTTAAGCCATAGGCTTGTATTATGACCTGTCGAATCCACTTGGCTAAAGTAGATTTTTGATGCTGCCTGACCCTTTCTGGGGCCTTCCGGCAGAACAAACAAAGTATCCGTTCTACGAATCTGAGCAGTGGCTTTAAGATAAGCTTTAACTGCTTTTACTACATCCAAAGAATGCAATAACCTTTCCTCTACCAAACTAGGTTTGGGGAAAAAGGAAAGGAAGAACCACATCTTGGTTCAAATGGAACCTCGATACAACCTTAGGAAGAAGGCTGGATGAGGACGTAACACTACTCTGTCCTTATGGATAACCAGATATGGCTCCTTACAGGACAAGGCGGCTAATTCCGATACTCTTTTAGCCGAACAAATGGCTACTAAGAAAATCAATTTCCTGGTGAAAAGAACCAAGGAAATGTGCCGCAATGGTTCAAATGGTTGTTTCTGTAGAACCGACAGAACCAGGTTTAAGTCCCATGGACATATGGGAATACTAACCGGAGGGCTAATACGCATCACTCCTTGTATGAAAGCTTTGACTAATGAATGCAAAGCCAAGGGCCTTTGAAAAAAATATTGACAAGGCCGTCTGACCCTTGATAGTACTCAAGGCAAGCTTCCTATGTACAGCCCACTGTAGGAAGTCCAGAATCCTACCTATTACGTACTTACGTGGATGCCATTTCCTGGCCTCACACCACGTGATGTACGCCTTCTAGATCCTATAATAGATCTGCCTGGATACCGGCCTCCTGGCATTGATCATGGTAGATACCACAGGATTAGAGAGCCCTCTCTTTTTTAGAATGTGGGCTTCAATAGCCAGACCGTCAAACCTAGGGCTGGTAAGGAAGGGTAGTATATCGGTCCTTGCGAAAGCAGGTCCGGACGATGTGGGAGGGTCCAAGGACTTCCCACTGACATGTTTACAATCTCCGCGTACCATGCCCTTCGGGGCCACGCTGGAGCCACCAGAATCACTGGTTTCTTTTCTACCCTGATTCTGTGGATTAATCGCGGTGGGAATGCATATATCAGCTTGAACTGATCCCAAGGGAACACTAGGGCATCCGAACCGCAAGCTAGGGGATCCTTTGTGCGAGACACAAATCTGTCCCGTTGAATCTGGATGCTAGCAGATCTACATCCGGTGTTCCCCACCGCTGGCATATTGCCTGTAAAACCTTGGGGTGAAGAGACCATTCCCCGGGCATAATTGCTGGCGACTTAAAAAGTCCGCTCTCCAATTTTCCACTCCTGGGATGAAAACCGCGGATATGGCTGTGACATACCTTTCTGCCCATTCCAGGATGCAATTCGCTTCCCTCTGGGCTGCACGACTCCTGGTGCCACCCTGGTGATTGATATATGCCACTGCTGTGGCATTGTCTGATTGAATTCTGACAGGTGACCCTTGGAGTTTGGATGTCCATGCTACTAGGGCATACCGGGCTGCTCGTATCTCTAAGAGATTGGTGGGCAGGGCCTTCTCTGCTTCTGACCACTTGCCCTGGAGAGACCATTGCTCCAGTACTGCCCCCCAGCCTATAAGGCTGGCATCTGTAGTGACCATCTTCCAAGAAACCGGACTAAAGGGTTTCCCTTTTTCCAGATTCTGGTACCAACCACCAATGGAGGCTCTTGCGAACGGAAGGGGACAGGGACATTGGTAAGTCTAAAGCCTGAACTTTTTTGTTCCAGGCTGACAGTATGGCCCTCTGCAAGTTCCTTGAATGGAATTGACCGTATGAAGCCACCATTTTTCCCAGCAGCCTTATACACAGGCGTATGGATGGTTTTTTCTTTTTTGTACCCACTAAGTGGGTCAAATCTTTCAAAGACGACACCTTCTCTGGAGGAAAAAAAAAATCTTTCTCTGATTTGAATCCAGTCTTAGCCCCCAAGTATTCCAGGCTTTTGACTGGTTTTAGGGCTGACTTGTCTCGGTTGATAATGCAACCGTGAGATTCCAGATACTTGATTATCTTGTGAACGACCACTTCTAGTTTTTTTCACTGAGTGGTCTATCAGCAACAAGTCGTCTAGATATGCCATTATCGTTACACCTTGTGTTCCTAGTTTGGCCAATCGTAGGGCCAGGATTTTTGTGAACACTCGTGGTGCTGTGGCCAGACCGAAAGGTAAGGCTCTGAACTGAAAATGGCGCCCTTCTACTGCAAGGCGTAGAAATTTCTGGTGGGCCGGACAGATGGGAATATGCAAATAAGCATCCCTTATGTCGATCGAGGCTAACCATTCCTGCCCTTGTAGGGCGGTGGCCACCGATCGGATCGACTCCATCCGAAAAAGTCCTGATATGTAGGAACTTGTTTAGCCCTTTTATATTTAATATGGGCCTCATGTCCCCATTTGGTTTGGGGACTGTGACAAGGTTCGAGTAAAACCCGAACCCGTTTTCTTCCAAGGGAACCTTCATGATTACCCTTGGGGCAATAGTTGCTCTAGTGCCAGAAGGAGGGATCCACTCTTCTGGGGATCGCTTGGCACGTTTGACCTTATAAAATGGGCAGGAGGAATGTCTTTTAACTCCAGCCTGTATCCCAGACTTACTGCGGAGATCACCCATCTCTGATGGTGTCCCGCCAGGTCTCTGTGAACAACTGAAGTCTTCCCCTCACCCGATTGAGTGGGGGCAACCCTTCATGACTTAGGGGGAGGTTTTGTACCTCTCTTGACCCAGGGTTTCTTGTTACCCTGCGATTGTCCCTGATTTCTGCCCCCTGGATTTGACCGCGGAGGCCGTCGGAACTGTTTCACAGCCGATGTGCCAGGGACTGGAGAAGTAGGCCTCTTAAAAGAAGGACTTCTACCCTTGTTCTTAACCGGCAAGAGTGTACTTTTACCGGCAGAAGTTTTCTGGATATATTTGTCCAGATCATCTCCAGATAAGCGTTCTCCATGAAATGGGAAGCTAATCAGCAATTTCTTACAGGGAGCTTCAGCAGACCAGTTTTTGAGCCATAGAAGCCTACGCATATGTCTACAGACAGCGTAAAGCGGGATGCCTGTTGGATTGTATCCTTTATGGCGTCCACCGCAACACAAGGCTCTAGGTAGGTCAGCTAGGGCAAGAGCCTGCTGATCTGGTAAGTCCCTTAAGACTTGTTTCAACTGATCTTTCATTGCTTGGCAGACTCCAATCGCTGCTACTGCAGGTTGTGTCACCATGCTTGCTGTAGAGAAAGCAGATTTTAGTAAAGACTCCAATTTTTTATCTATTGGGTCCTTGAACATTGGAACATTATCTACTGGACATGTCAGTGATTTATTTACACAAGAGATGGCTGTGTCCACTGTAGGGACCCTCCATTTTTTTTTTTTTATGAACTTATCCTCCATGGGATAGATCACTGGAAATCTCTTGGGGGGAGTAAATATTTTACAGGATGCTCCCAATCCTGGTAAATAAACCCTTCCAATAAAGGGTGGATTGGGAAGGAACAGACAGTCTGGGGAGCTTACAGCGACCCCAGCGAGGAGACAGTAGTGGTTGATGGTTCCGCCAGAGGCATTTAAAATGCTGCTCGGACCATGTTAGTCAGAGACTGAACCCATAATCTTTCAGCCTGAGATGCTGAGAAAGGTTCTTCCACTGTTGATTCCTCTATAACTCTATCAACCTCACCTGATCCCCTTCAGGTAGGTCGATCTCTGGGACTGTTCCTCCACTAACAGGCACTCTGCAGGAGGAGACGGAGATCGGACGCGCTTTTCCTGTGACAGGGAAGCAGCGAACAATGCTGTTAATCTCTCTTCCAATCCTCCCAGAGTTGAGGATAAAACCTCCTCTGTTATATATACAGGAGCAGGTGGACTGGGGACAGCCGCAGCACCAGGCACTCCTGCGGGGTTCCTACGGCTACTGAAATTTCAGGGGAGATTGGCGCAGTACAGCATGCCCAAAATCCTCAGAGCCCGACGGAGACCCCTTTCGCTTCTTGGAAGATCTATTTCCAGAGCGTCTGGACGACATATCCTATAAGCACAAAGCTGAGGTATTCCCGTCGTCATACACCAATTTTGCTGGTAATAGTCTAACACAGTTGCTGCTATATACCAGCTGGTGTCCACTAAAGTGCCTTTCTATGGGGATGCCTGATTCAACCACCTCTGTGTGCCACTGTTTGTTGCTAGCTCTGTTTGCATCCAGCTGACACTTGTACTGTGTCTTTATACAAGCTGGGACGCCTGCACATGCGCAGAAGCGTCGTGGCGCGCATCGAGCGTCATCCACCCGCCCCGCCCCTTTTTTTTCATAGGAGGCCCGCGCGCCATTGGCGCCCTTTTCGAAAATCAAACAGGGACTAGGAGCCAGGGCCCTTTTTGCCGGAGGGCCTGTGCGGTGGATGAGCGCAGCAACAGGGCAGAGGAAGTGTAAATACTAAAACCATAAAATCAGTAGTAAAAATATAAATATATAGACTGTAAAAGTATAAATAAATAAACCTGTAAATAAATACCCAGGTGCACGTTGCTGTGCAAATATGCTGTGAAAAATGAAATAAACGAAGGAAGACGCCTGCAAGGTGCAGTATAATAATAAGTGCACAAATGTGACTGCTAAATAAACAAAGTGCAGTACAGTGCTAAGGTAAAGCAAAAAAGGAAAAAAAAAAAAAAAAAAATTTTTAAATAACGAAAGGTGAAAATTGTCCAATAAGCAAAGGAACACAAATTGAACTCCAAAAGTTCATAGAAGAAGAATAATAATAGGTGGTGCCCGTGCAGATCAATTTCTTATAGGTGACAATCCTGCAGCTTCCTATATGTAAAAAGTGCTGTGGTGATGGGGTGTGTGGATCTTCACTTCCGGTGTCACACACTATAGTAATGGGTGGCCTCTTACCTTGCGGTAATGAGGTAACCGCTTTTGTATAATGGGGGTCGGTGAACTCCTTTATCGCGATCCTAGCATCCAATGGGAAAACCTTTGAGGCAGGATGCTGCTGTTCCCTCATGTATGGAATGACCTATACTGGTTCTTAGGGGTTTGTTTACATCTCCCAATGATGGCCGGGTTAGAAAGAGAAAAATGGGGTCTCGGTCGTGAAGTACGTTTTAGCAAGGTGTGTACTTTAATTATGCATAGGTGATACAAGTTGCTTACATAAACTCACAATTAAAATATTAAAAATATGAACTTATCCTAGACGAGCGGCGAGCTCGTATGCCTCCGTCTGACTGTCTGCCTCTCCGTCCCTACGCGTGGCGTCACGGTCACGTGACTTCATCAGGGGATGATGGGAAGGCAATACAATGGTCTTTAAATACTGTTTGTATTGGAATTGGTGCGGCGGCCATTTTCTCGGAGCCCAATGTTAATCTCCATTGGCGGCCATTTTCTTATAGATCCTGTCTCTAGTTATGGCGGCGGCCATCTTTTTGGTAGTTGAAAACAATAATAAGGAAGTGGCGATCGCAATACTTGCGCCGCCATTTTCCTTGTGATTTATTTAGAGATAGACTGGCGGCCATGTTTATGGAGTCCCTGCAATGGTATGTTATGATGACAAACCACAACATGGCAAGGACATGACCGCAGATCGCTTTTGCAGAGTTGAGGGGGCATCGCAATCCAATTGTATATATTCACAGATGGACATAAAATATGTTAAAAATCTATAGAAACAATTGTATAGATACAAATAATAAAACATAATTGGATATTTAAATGGGATATACATATATTAATAATCTATTTAAAATACACTTGTCAGTGTATTCAAAACTATATTTATGAATAAAAGGATCTCTCAAATGGGTGTGGGGTGGGTACCAAATGCCAATCCCCTAGGGGTATAGCAGAGGAATGCTTTTGTGTGTTTTGTTTTAGGTCTGGTGGACATCAGGCAGACGTTTGCATAAAGGCTATGCTGGATGTATTTATTCCTACCAGATAATCTAAAATTAATTAATAGAAACTATATATATATATATATATATATATATATATATATATATATATATACACATATGAACATAATTCTAAAATATATATAAACATATAAAATTAAGACAGTGTCAGGGGAAATTTCTTATTCTGTTGTGTATAAGGGAAACTTAATTTAGAAGGAGGGGGAGTTTAAAACGGGGGTGACATATGCCCCATCGTGTAAATAAATATATACTAAAAATCACTGAGAAAACAATTCAGGTCGAACTCCACATTGAGTCCTTTTGGCACAAAGGTATCTAAGGTGAAAATCCATTTTGATTCTAATTGACTTAGTGTCCTCACCTTATGCCCCCCCCCCGCCAGTGTCTGGTATATGGCTCAATGCCCCAAAATTTGAGCTGTGAGGGGTCTTTGTTATGATGTAATAAAAAATGTTTAGATACATTATGTTTGTCGAAACCTTTTATTATATTTTGGACGTGTTCTTTAATGCGGATCCTGAGAAGTCTTTTTGTACACCCTATATACTGTAGGCCGCAACTACACTCCAGGGCGTAAACCGCCCCTTCGGTGTTGCAGCATATAAAGTCTTTAACTTCATAGGTATCTCCCGTGCTGCTGGATGTGAAGTTAGTTTTCTTCTCGTTTGGTTTCTTTGTTTTCTTGCATGCAAAACATCGTTTACAAGGATAAAAGCCTTTCATTGTGAAAAAGGAAAAGGGTTTGTTGGGTGGGTCTGGCACGTTCTTTACTAATTTATCCCGTATAGTTGGTGCCCTTTTGTAAATGAATCTGGGATTCCTTGGTATTGAATCTTGTAGCTGTTTGTCTGCCAGTAGTAAATGCCAATGTCTTTTAATAATTCTTTCAATCTTCTTATATTGTATGTTATAATCAAGGATGATAGATGTCAATGGTTTTGTGGATGGTAGTTGATTTTTATTTTTATCTCTTATCAGTTCGTCCCGGTTCATCTCTGTCACTTCGACTATTTTCTCTTCTATAAATGTATTACTATAACCTTTCTCAACAAATCTTTGTCCCATAACTTCGGCTTGTTTTTTGAACGTATCTAGGTTAGTGCAGTTTCTCCTTAGCCGTACAAGTTTACCCTTAGGGACATTAAAAAGCCAATTCTTATGGTGACAGCTTTCTAACGGTAAATAGCTGTTCCTATCAACATTTTTAAAATGAGTCTGTGTTTTAAAACCAGAAATGTCCTGTGTGATATCCAGATCTAAAAATGTGACACTTGTTTCGCTGATCTCCCATGTGAGCTTAATATTTCTGTCATTTATATTCAGAGTTTCTAAAAATGATATAAGTAGATTAGGCTCTCCATTCCAAAGGATAAAAATATCATCAATATAGCGTTTATATATGGTGAGTTCAGCTGGTTTATCTTTAAAAACTGTTTCTTTTTCCCACTGGGCCATAAAAATACCGGCCACACTGGGGGCAAATTTAGCCCCCATGGCTACGCCGGTTCGCTGATGGTAATAGTTCTTATTATGCCAGAAATAGTTATTTTTGAGGCAAAAGTCGAGACATTTGATGAGAAACTTTCTTTGCATGCAAGGCAATTTGGTATATGTCCTAAGTCCCCACTTAGCAGCTTCGCAAGCTTGATGGTGTAGGATAATTGTATATAAGGAAGATACGTCCGCAGTGGCCATGATCCATGGTCCTCCTTCTTTGGGGGTGTTCATTAGTATTTGTATCATCTGTTTTGTATCTCTTAGGTATGCCTTCGTGTCTTGCACTACGGGTTGCAGATAATGGTCTATATATTGGCCCATCCTGGCCGTGAGCGAATCTATCCCATTGACTATTGGTCTTGGTGGTGGGTTTATTTTGTCTTTATGTATCTTGGGAATTGTATAAATAATAGGCGTTCGCCAAGAATCGGGTACTAAATATCTGGCTTCTTTTTTATTCAAGATGTTCTTTTTTAGACCCAGATGAACCACCTGTTCTAGAGCTTTTCTGCATTTAAAGGCAGGGGTGCTGAGCAATTTGTTGTATGTGTTGGTATCTTCCAACATCTCCTTCATACTAATATTGTATTGTTCTTTTGAAAGGATGACTATTGCTCCCCCTTTATCGGCTGGTCTTATGACGAGGTCCTTCCTTTTTGTCAGTTTCTTAATACCACTCTTTATGTACTTCGGTTCCTCCTTCTTCTTTATTTTCAAATCCTTGATTTCTTCCAGCACTACTTTTTTAAAAACATCAATGTATTTATTATTTTTGACTGGCGGGTTAAAAACTGATTTATTTCTCAGCATACTGTGTGATATTCCATCTTCTCTCATTACTGATTTATTATATGTGATGGGGTTCCCTGCTATATATTTATTGATATTTAATTTTCTTACGAATTTCTGTATACCAATATAGGTCTGGAATTTGTCTAAATTCTTCGTTGGTGCATATTTTAGGCCTTTGTCCAATACGCCTATCTCTTCATGAGTGAGAGTTTCACCGCTTAGATTGAAAATTCCCTCTCCCTTTCTTCTCGTTTTCTTTTTGAGTCTCTTCCCGGATCTGCATCCTCTCTTCTTTCTTGATTTCTCGATCCTCTCTGTCCGTCTGGAGGGTAATTCTCCCTGTCCCTGTCTAAAAAAGACCTCTCATAGTCTGGGCCATTATATTGGCTTGTCTGTGGTCTTGCGTATCTCTCCTCTTCATTATAACTTGCCAATGGAGCATAATAGTTGTTAGTTCTAATCGGGCTTCGTTCATTCTGTCGATTATGGATATGGAAGAAATAATCGACAGAATGAACGAAGCCCGATTAGAACTAACAACTATTATGCTCCATTGGCAAACTATTATGCTCCATTGGCAAGTTATAATGAAGAGGAGAGATACGCAAGACCACAGACAAGCCAATATAATGGCCCAGACTATGAGAGGTCTTTTTTAGACAGGGACAGGGAGAATTACCCTCCAGACGGACAGAGAGGATCGAGAAATCAAGAAAGAAGAGAGGATGCAGATCCGGGAAGAGACTCAAAAAGAAAACGAGAAGAAAGGGAGAGGGAATTTTCAATCTAAGCGGTGAAACTCTCACTCATGAAGAGATAGGCGTATTGGACAAAGGCCTAAAATATGCACCAACGAAGAATTTAGACAAATTCCAGACCTATATTGGTATACAGAAATTCGTAAGAAAATTAAATATCAATAAATATATAGCAGGGAACCCCATCACATATAATAAATCAGTAATGAGAGAAGATGGAATATCACACAGTATGCTGAGAAATAAATCAGTTTTTAACCCGCCAGTCAAAAATAATAAATACATTGATGTTTTTAAAAAAGTAGTGCTGGAAGAAATCAAGGATTTGAAAATAAAGAAGAAGGAGGAACCGAAGTACATAAAGAGTGGTATTAAGAAACTGACAAAAAGGAAGGACCTCGTCATAAGACCAGCCGATAAAGGGGGAGCAATCGTCATCCTTTCAAAAGAACAATACAATATTAGTATGAAGGAGATGTTGGAAGATACCAACACATACAACAAATTGCTCAGCACCCCTGCCTTTAAATGCAGAAAAGCTCTAGAACAGGTGGTTCATCTGGGTCTAAAAAAGAACATCTTGAATAAAAAAGAAGCCAGATATTTAGTACCCGATTCTTGGCGAACGCCTATTATTTATACAATTCCCAAGATACATAAAGACAAAATAAACCCACCACCAAGACCAATAGTCAATGGGATAGATTCGCTCACGGCCAGGATGGGCCAATATATAGACCATTATCTGCAACCCGTAGTGCAAGACACGAAGGCATACCTAAGAGATACAAAACAGATGATACAAATACTAATGAACACCCCCAAAGAAGAAGGACCATGGATCATGGCCACTGCGGACGTATCTTCCTTATATACAATTATCCTACACCATCAAGCTTGCGAAGCTGCTAAGTGGGGACTTAGGACATATACCAAATTGCCTTGCATGCAAAGAAAGTTTCTCATCAAATGTCTCGACTTTTGCCTCAAAAATAACTATTTCTGGCATAATAAGAACTATTACCATCAGCGAACCGGCGTAGCCATGGGGGCTAAATTTGCCCCCAGTGTGGCCGGTATTTTTATGGCCCAGTGGGAAAAAGAAACAGTTTTTAAAGATAAACCAGCTGAACTCACCATATATAAACGCTATATTGATGATATTTTTATCCTTTGGAATGGAGAGCCTAATCTACTTATATCATTTTTAGAAACTCTGAATATAAATGACAGAAATATTAAGCTCACATGGGAGATCAGCGAAACAAGTGTCACATTTTTAGATCTGGATATCACACAGGACATTTCTGGTTTTAAAACACAGACTCATTTTAAAAATGTTGATAGGAACAGCTATTTACCGTTAGAAAGCTGTCACCATAAGAATTGGCTTTTTAATGTCCCTAAGGGTCAACTTGTACGGCTAAGGAGAAACTGCACTAACCTAGATACGTTCAAAAAACAAGCCGAAGTTATGGGACAAAGATTTGTTGAGAAAGGTTATAGTAATACATTTATAGAAGAGAAAATAGTCGAAGTGACAGAGATGAACCGGGACGAACTGATAAGAGATAAAAATAAAAATCAACTACCATCCACAAAACCATTGACATCTATCATCCTTGATTATAACATACAATATAAGAAGATTGAAAGAATTATTAAAAGACATTGGCATTTACTACTGGCAGACAAACAGCTACAAGATTCAATACCAAGGAATCCCAGATTCATTTACAAAAGGGCACCAACTATACGGGATAAATTAGTAAAGAACGTGCCAGACCCACCCAACAAACCCTTTTCCTTTTTCACAATGAAAGGCTTTTATCCTTGTAAACGATGTTTTGCATGCAAGAAAACAAAGAAACCAAACGAGAAGAAAACTAACTTCACATCCAGCAGCACGGGAGATACCTATGAAGTTAAAGACTTTATATGCTGCAACACCGAAGGGGCGGTTTACGCCCTGGAGTGTAGTTGCGGCCTACAGTATATAGGGCGTACAAAAAGACTTCTCAGGATCCGCATTAAAGAACACGTCCAAAATATAATAAAAGGTTTCGACAAACATAATGTATCTAAACATTTTTTATTACATCATAACAAAGACCCCTCACAGCTCAAATTTTGGGGCATTGAGCCATATACCAGACACTGGCGGGGGGGGGGGGGGGGGCATAAGGTGAGGACACTAAGTCAATTAGAATCAAAATGGATTTTCACCTTAGATACCTTTGTGCCAAAAGGACTCAATGTGGAGTTCGACCTGAATTGTTTTCTCAGTGATTTTTAGTATATATTTATTTACACGATGGGGCATATGTCACCCCCGTTTTAAACTCCCCCTCCTTCTAAATTAAGTTTCCCTTATACACAACAGAATAAGAAATTTCCCCTGACACTGTCTTAATTTTATATGTTTATATATATTTTAGAATTATGTTCATATGTGTGTGTGTATATATATATATATATATATATATATATATATAGTTTCTATTAATTAATTTTAGATTATCTGGTAGGAATAAATACATCCAGCATAGCCTTTATGCAAACGTCTGCCCGATGTCCACCAGACCTAAAACAAAACACACAAAAGCATTCCTCTGCTATACCCCTAGGGGATTGGCATTTGGTACCCACCCCACACCCATTTGAGAGATCCTTTTATTCATAAATATAGTTTTGAATACACTGACAAGTGTATTTTAAATAGATTATTAATATATGTATATCCCATTTAAATATCCAATTATGTTTTATTATTTGTATCTATACAATTGTTTCTATAGATTTTTAACATATTTTATGTCCATCTGTGAATATATACAATTGGATTGTGATGCCCCCTCAACTCTGCAAAAGCGATCTGCGGTCATGTCCTTGCCATGTTGTGGTTTGTCATCATAACATACCATTGCAGGGACTCCATAAACATGGCCGCCAGTCTATCTCTAAATAAATCACAAGGAAAATGGCGGCGCAAGTATTGCGATCGCCACTTCCTTATTATTGTTTTCAACTACCAAAAAGATGGCCGCCGCCATAACTAGAGACAGGATCTATAAGAAAATGGCCGCCAATGGAGATTAACATTGGGCTCCGAGAAAATGGCCGCCGCACCAATTCCAATACAAACAGTATTTAAAGACCATTGTATTGCCTTCCCATCATCCCCTGATGAAGTCATGTGACCGTGACGCCACGCGTAGGGACGGAGAGGCAGACAGTCAGACGGAGGCATACGAGCTCGCCGCTCGTCTAGGATAAGTTCATATTTTTAATATTTTAATTGTGAGTTTATGTAAGCAACTTGTATCACCTATGCATAATTAAAGTACACACCTTGCTAAAACGTACTTCACGATCGAGACCCCATTTTTCTCTTTCTAACCCGGCCATCATTGGGAGATGTAAACAAACCCCTAAGAACCAGTATAGGTCATTCCATACATGAGGAACAGCAGCATCCTGCCTCAAAGGTTTTCCCATTGGATGCTAGGATCGCGATAAAGGAGTTCACCGACCCCCATTATACAAAAGCGGTTACCTCATTACCGCAAGGTAAGAGGCCACCCATTACTATAGTGTGTGACACCGGAAGTGAAGATCCACACACCCCATCACCACAGCACTTTTTACATATAGGAAGCTGCAGGATTGTCACCTATAAGAAATTGATCTGCACGGGCACCACCTATTATTATTCTTCTTCTATGAACTTTTGGAGTTCAATTTGTGTTCCTTTGCTTATTGGACAATTTTCACCTTTTGTTATTTAAATTTTTTTTTTTTTTTTTGTGCACTATTATTTACTACTATATACATACATTAGAAACAGCGCAGCACCACCCCCCCCCCCCCTTGATTTAGATCTTTACTTTACCAGGTTAGGATTAACCTGTTAGGTGCTTGCGATAGTTTCAGTCACCCACACATTCCTCCAGATTGGTAGCGCAGGAGTACCCACTCTATAGAGGGCAGAGGAAGTGGATTCCCACAGAGAAACTTACCAACTGCCTGGATCTTTTGACTTGAGAAAACCAAAGATCCACATGACAAGAAAAATGGACCACAGCGGCCTCTAGTGGTTTAACACAGGTACCGCGGTCCTTTTTTTTTTTTTTCTTGACTACTATTAAAATTTTACATTTTCAGTAGTTACAGGCATACACAGATATTAGCGGGAATACCGTTAGGTAACAGACAGAAAGACAAATTAGGCTTGGGGGTCCCCCAATAGAACCAAGTTCCTGGGGGCCCCCACTTACCTGATCCCTGCCGCAGGACTTTGTTTGGTCCACAGAAGCCCAAACTTCACCTATCACGGCAGGCATTGTAATTAAACCTTCAGGGACCGGGTTCCCAAGGATTCCACTCCCCTGGACCTGTATAGCACCCTGCACAGACAACATCTTTGTCGTGGGTATGACCAGAGCTCTGGATCCCAGGGTCCAGCCCTCCTAAGAGAGGCATTACAGGCAAAACCTTGCTCTTCTGCTGCAAGGCCCGGGTACCGACCGTTTAGCTATGAAGCTTTTTTGGTGGGATCCGGAACAGCTTACTAAGGCCCAAAAGAACCTGTACGCAAGCCCAGTGAAAACACATGTTACTCTTTGGCCAACACCTTAGACACTGGCAAAAAACTGAGGTGCTCCCGGATGGGAGGGGCTTATATAGGGGAGGGTACTTCCGGTTTGGAATTGGCCAGTGCCAGCACCTGAAGGTAATCTATATAACCCATTAGTAATGACTAAGTCGCTCTGTGTCCCGTGATGTACGAAAAAGAAAAAACCTTTGTCAAGGAAATTATGGAATAAACCCCCCTTTTTCAAAATGGGAGGGAATCCCCCCATCCCCCCCTGACCCAAACATCCCCTGGAAGTCAACCTGGAAGTTGAGACTCAAATGCAAAACTCCTGCAAAAAGATGGCTCTAGGACAGTGGTTCTCAACTCCTGTCCTCAGGACCCACTAACAGGCCAGATTTTAAGTATTACCTTGGTGAGATGCAGACTAGAATACTGCAATCCCTGAGCAGCAAATTATATCACCTGTGATGCATTTCAGTTATCTTGCAAACCTGGCCTGTTGGTGGGCCCTGAGGACTGGAGTTGAGAACCACTGCTCTAGGAGTTTCGACCAAACCCCCACTCCTCCTTTACAGGCTATACAATACAAGCTTCAAAAAAATGAATTGCCTTTTGGGAAACTCCCAAATATTTAAACATAAAAACAACACACACACTGTGTACAAAAACTCTGTTAGTCTTACAATCTATCAAATTCAGTGTAAAGTAGGGATTTCACTTAAAAACGAAATCCAATACAAAAACCGCCGCTCATATACTGCAAAGTCAGCTAACCCTGCAATAGCTTACATTCACTTAAATGAAAACAGAAAAATCCCCATCCTAACACCATCTGCATGGAGTTTGCATGTTCTCCCTGTGTCTGTGTTGGCTTCCTCCCACACTCCAAAGACATGCTGGTAGGTCAACCAGATTCCCTCTATAAATGGGCCCCAGCATGTGTCTGCAAGCGCGTCGGGACACCTCGGGGTAAGACCGCGCTATATCAAGATACCACTCTACTCACCTCAAGAGGTGATGCTTACAAAAACTGTTTAAACCAGCGAATTCAACATTAAACAAAAACAGCCTCTAAGTATGTCACCCTGGTGTCTCACTACTCTCCCCAGCAGTGCACAGGTCAAACTGCAAACGCATAGAACTGAACAAAACTGCGCCAATCAACGAATATTAATATAGCATCCAGGGGCTGTGTTTGCTAACCTGGAACTTCCTATCTCAAACTGTAAACGTCTCTCAAGATGGCCGACAAGCCAGGACAACAAAATGGTGGATGACCACCGCACACCTCATGGACAACAACAAAAATGGCGCCATTAACGCATGCTATTTTTCCCGCCAAAACCAGCACAAACATGGACAAGACCACATGGGTTACCACACACAAAGGAAAACAAAAATGGTCTCCACCTGTTTCCAACACAGAAAAGACCACACTAAATTCGCACCAAACATCAAAATCTGCCCCAAAGGCTGAGAAATTCCACCAGCAAAATAGCCGACGAATTCCACATGGTATAGCACCCAAAGGAAAGGTGGCTGCACCACCTTCCCTTATATGATACCCACAGGCCAAGGCGAAGCTGCGCCTCAGGATGGCAGACAAACCACATGGCCAACAACAAAAGCCAGGAATGGCGCCATTAACGCATATACTTTTTCCAGCCAAAACCAGCATCTCCTCACTAGAAAACCAAAAATGTTTTTCTTCACAAGGACTGACTACACCATTGAAACTTTTCTAAATGATCATCAAAATCCACTGAAAAATTTGTGTCTTGAGTCAGCTACACTCCACAAGGCTCATGCCATCTCCACAAAGCCTCACACCTGAGACACCACATGACCACTAAACAGCACATTCAATAAATGTTAGTTACATAAACATTAAAACAACAACATTCTTTTCTCTAAGTTCATATACTCTGAGATATTCACCACACCCATACAGTACAATGTTGCCTGTATGCTTGCTCAGAGTTCTCTTCCCTCAGGGCATAGCCCCTGCAACACAAAACATTCTCAATTGCAAACAGTGGGCAAGCCCTTCCCCCATTCAAGCACATGGCTCACAAACAATCATCCACTTACAGACTGCTCAGTGTAGGCTACACTAAATCACAGCTATACCTTCATTTCATACACAATATACAGTTTCCATCAGCATTCACACAGGCACAAACACTACAGACATCTCATACAAACGTTCTGATTCACAGGTATACGATCTCTATCCCAACAACATCACACACACACACACACACGATCGGATTCACAGACACACACACACACACACACACACATACTGCAAACTTACAGCATTATTTCAAAAAGACGAAAAATTTGTTCTTTTACAAAGTACAGCCTCTTCACACATCAGATCGTACATCCATACTCCCCCTCTCCTGATCCGATGCTCAAAGAGGCCGCAATTAGTCCCATCAGAGTCGCCATCTTGTCGTGGAAATATAGGTTGTATACAGAGCACACAGCCTATACTTCCTGTGCTAAATAAGCACAGTTCGTCTCATTGCAATAATGCTATCTTAGGCTAAAGTTCACTCACCTTCCATTCGGTTCCCATTTATTCAAAGAAAGGCAGCACCACACAGCTATGTTCTCATCTCAGCATCCCAGCATGACTGCCAAGCCGACGCCCCATCAAAGGCTTTTATTAAACTCCAAAAGATCTCAAAAACAGGAAGTGATGGCTGCAGCAGCCAATCCCCTCCTCCATGGGAGGGGACATCACAGGATGTCCCCTCCACACAGGAAGTGAGGACACAGCAAATGCCCATACAAGGACACACCTTCCAACAGGTTTATTTAAATACATGGATACAATAATGGCTAAAGTCTTATGGGCGTGTCCAGGCAGGGAAAGCGTGTATGCTCTTAGCAACAAAGCCATATGGCTTTAAAACATGGATGCTCTCCCTGGCTTTAACACTCACAAGCTCTCATATTACCGCTGATAGGAATCCTTATTCTACGCTATTCCATAGAATAACGCATATTCAGATTATACTATTATTGAATGGGGAGGGAGGCTATCTGCAGACGCGTGCTATGAATCCCGATCAATGTTGATCAACACATCACCAAAACAAGAGCACGCATCTGCCTATAACCAATGATGTCGTTGCAGAGCGAGCATATCCCCTCCTCAACGATCGTCCGTGCTACTGCACAGAGGGCCCTCATCGGCAAGCATATCCGCACGCTGCAAACATCACACTCCAGCCTCAAGACGTTTTCCCCTACCAGACGGGATTCAACCAGCCTCCGACTGCCCCCAGTCAGCTCTTTAGAGCGGGTTGCGGAAGTACTAACACTGGGTGACACTATGACAATACATATTAAATACATCTTCATAAAATTCTCCACAACAGTCTGCATTGCTTGCTACAAAACTATGGGGTAGTGCCAGGGGTGCATATTCTCAAGAGTTTGCCAGTGTGTAGTTGTCGGGAGCATGTAACGCTCCTGCTCCTATTTCCAGCTTTTTTTGGTTTTGGCTGTGGCATTCTCAATGTCTCTGTCCACATGCAAGATGATTGATGTGGCTCTATTCTGAGTCTTGCCTGCCTTGTACCTGGACTGTCGTTGAACCACTCTGCCTGTCTGTTAACTGAAAATACCTGTTTGCTGTGCTCAGTTCATGCCTACCCTAGCATAATTACCAGGCACTATAGCATTGTGTAAGTCCTGGGGGCAACCAAGGAGCGGTAGGCCTGCTTTCCTTATTGGAAAGAGGACTGCTATAGGTGAAGTTTATAAGGGTGACTGAGGATATGTTGGCAAAGAAAGGCGGTGCCACCAGGGATTTTTTTTCTTCATCCAACATACTGTATTTATTGACCGTTTTTAAGTACGGAGATCTTGAACAATCCAACATACGAGACGAGCAGATCGTGAACCCCCCCCCCCCCACAAAAGTAACATTGTTACAAGGGTTATATGCTGACAAGGGAACATTGTCCATTAACCACTTAACGACCGCCCACTGTAAATATACGTCGGCAGAATGGCACCGACAGGCACAATCACGTATATATACGTGATTGCCTTTGTATAGTTGGGGGGTCCGATCGGACCCCCCTTCTTTACAGTGAGCGGTCGTTTTACCTTCGGGAGCGATCCGGCATGAGGGGACGGCCGTTCGATTCCGGCCACCCCCTCTCAATCGCTCCCGGCGAATGAGAGAGCTTCCCCTGCCTGCCAGGAAGGAGGAAGTGATGTCATCTCTCCTGGGGCGCTCACATATACCGAGCGCCGTACAGGAGAAGATGCCAGGTTAGTACACACAACACTACACTGACACCAGGACACATAGGCACATAAATCGCACCCCCAGATCACCCCCCAGCCCCCCCCCAGTCACAGTGTCACTGATTGCAGTGACCATTTATTTAGTGATTACTGCAATCAGTGACATTTGTGACTGTAAAAGTGTCACCAAAGTTTAGTCTTAGGTCCAGTGTAGCCCCCTAACCCCCCCTAATAAAGGTTTAACCCCCTGATCACCCCCCAGATAACCCTTTCACCCCCTATCACCACTGTCACTAAGCAATCATTTTTCTGATCGATGTCTTAGCGTCGGTGATGCTGATCGGTAGCCAGTAATTTTTTTTAGGTTCGCCGCAGGTTTTTATAGCGTCGGGTACCCCCATATATTACCTAATAAAGGTTTAACCCCCTTGATCGCCCCCCAGGTAACCCTTTCACCCCCTATCACCACTGTCACTAAGTTATAATTTTTCTGATCAATGTCTTAGCGTCGGCGATGCTGATCGGTAGCCAGTAATTTTTTTTAGGTTCGCCGCAGGTTTTTATAGCGTCGGGTACCCCCATATATTACCTAATAAAGGTTTAACCCCCTTGATAACCCCCCAGGTAACCCTTTCACCCCCTAGCACCGCCGTGGCTATGCGATAATTTTTCTGATCGATGTCTTAGCGTCGGTGATGCTGATCGGTAGCCAGTAATTTTTTTTAGGTTCGCCGCAGGTTTTTATAGCGTCGGGTACCCCCATATATTACCTAATAAAGGTTTAACCCCCTTGATCGCCCCCCCAGGTAACCCTTTCACCCCCTATCACCACTGTCACTAAGCGATAATTTTTCTGATCGATGTCTTAGCGTCGGCGATGCTGATCGGTAGCCAGTAATTTTTTTTAGGTTCGCCGCAGGTTTTTATAGCGTCGGGTACCCCAATATATTACCTAATAAAGGTGTAACCCCCTTGATCACCCCCCAGGTAACCCTTTCACCCCCTAGAACCGCCGTCACTATGCAATCATTTTTCTGATCGATGTCTTAGCGTCGGTGATGCTGATCGGTAGCCAGTAATTTTTTTTAGGTTCGCCGCAGGTTTTTATAGCGTCAGGTACCCCCATATATTATCTAATAAAGGTTTAACCCCCTGATCGCCCCCCAGGTAACCCTTTCACCCCTTTCACCACTGTCGCTAAGCAATCGTTTTTATGATCGTTGTCTTAGTGTCGGTGATGCCGATAGGTAGCCAGTAATTTTTTTTTTAGGTTCGCCGTCAGGTTTTTATATAGCGTCAGGTACCCCCATATATTACCCTAATAAAGGTTTTAACCCCCTAATTGCCCCTAGTTAACCCTTTCACCAGTGATCATCATATAAGTGTTACGGGTGACGCTGGTTAGTTAGTTTGCTTTTTATAGTGTCAGGGCACCCGCCGTATATAACCCAATAAAGGTTTAACCCCCTGATCGCCCGGCGGGTGATATCAGTTAGGTTTTAGCGTCAGAGAGGGTCTGCGTCACACCCCAGGCAGCGTCAGGTTAGTGCCAGTAGCGCTAACACCCACGCGTGAAGCATACACCCCCCTTAGTGGTATAGTATCTGATCAGCTCAATATCTGATCTGATCAGATCTATACTAGCGTCCCCAGCAGTTTAGGGTTCCCAAAAACGCAGTGTTAGCGGGATCAGCCCAGATACCTGCTAGCACCTGCGTTTTGCCCCTCCGTCCAGCCCAGGCCACCGAAGTGCAGTATCGATCGATCACGGTCACTTGCAAAACACAACAAACATAACTGCAGCGTTCGCAGAGACAGGCCTGATCCCTGCGACTCCAGTGCTGTAGGAGCTAATTTCACCACCACAGTTAAAAAAAAAAAAAAGCATATATGCCGAAGCATTGGGGCAGCAGGAGCGGAGGAGCGATTTTGCTCCTAATGCCGCGTACATACTGTCGAAATTCCGACGGAGGCTTGCCCGTGGAAAAGTCTGACCATGTGTACGCGGCATAACTTTTGCGAGAAGATGCCCCCATGCTTCGGCATATATAAATGGTGCATGTATGCCCATCATTAGAAGTGGGTGGATGAAGGGCGGTATTCTAATGGTGGGCATACCCACCGATCAATCTTTTTTTTTCGTTGAGCCAACAGGCTGCATGAAAAAAAAGATTACAATACATGTCCAACAAGGACCAGCAACGTACTGGTATGTTGCTGGACTTTGAATGTTTATACCAGAATGATGCCTGCGGGTTTAGGTATCATCTTGGTATCATTCTTTTCAGCCAGCGGCCGGCTTTCATGTAAAAGCAATCCTAGTGACTAATTAGCCTCTGGACTGCTTTTACAAGCAGTGGGAGGGAATGTCCCCCCCCCCCGGATATAAAAAGCGCCATTGGGAAATTGGGAAAGCATTTTATCACACCGATCTTGGTGTGGTCAGATGCTTTGAGGGCAGAGGAAAGATCTAGGGTCCAATAGACCCCAGTTTTTTCAAAAAAGAGTACCTGTCATTACCTATTGCTATCATAGGGGATATTTACATTCCCTGAGATAACAATAAAAGTGATAAAAATAAATAAATATGGAAGCAACAGTTTAAAAATAAAATAAAAAAGCAAAATTAATAATAATAAAAAAAAAAAAAAAGCACCCCTGTCCTGCCCTGCTCTTGCCCAATGGCGAACGCAAGCGTCGGTCTGGCGTCATATGTAAACAGCAATTGCACCATGCATGTGAGGTATCACCGCGAAGGTCAGATCGAGGGCAGTAATTTTAGCAGTAGACCTCCTCTGTAAATCTAACGGGGTAACCTGTAAATGCTTTTAAAGGCTTTTAAAAATGTATGTAGTTTGTCGCCAATGCGCGTTTGTGCGAAATTTTAAAGCTTGTCGTGTTTGGTATCTATGTACTCGGCCTAAGATCATCTTTTTTATTTCATCAAACATTTGGGCAATATAGTGTGTTTTAGTGCATTAAAATAAAAAAAAGTGTATTTTTTCCCCAAAAAATGCGTTTGAAAAATCGCTGCGCAAATACTGTGTAGAAAAAAAAAATGCAACACCCACCATTTTATTCTGTAGGGCCTTTGCTTTAAAAATATATATAATGTTTGGGGGTTCAACATAATTTTCTTGCAAAAAAAAATATGTTTTCATGTAAACAAAAAGTGTCAAAAAGGGCTTTGTCTTCAAGTGGTTAGAAGAGTGGATGTAAGCTTCCTAATGTTGTGTATAAAATGCCAGAACAGTTCAAAACCCCCCCAAATGACCCCATTTTGGAAAGTAGACACCCCAAGCTATATACTGAGGCATGTCGAGTCAATGGAATATTTTATATGTTGACACAAGTTGCGGAAAAAAAAAACATTTTTTTTTTTTTTTTTTTTTTGCACAAAGTTGTCACTAAATGATATATTGCTCAAACATGCCATGGGCATATGTGGAATTACACCCCAAAATACATTCTGTTGCTTCTCCTGAGTACGGGGATACCACATGTGTGAGACTTTTTGGGAGCCTAGCCGCGTACGGGACCCCAAAAACCAAGCACCGCCTTCAGGCTTTCTAAGGGTGTCAATTTTTGATTTCACTTCTCACTGCCTATCACAGTTTCGGAGGCCATGGAATGCCCAGATGGCACAAAACCCCCCCAAATGACCCCACTTTGGAAAGTAGACACCCCAAGCTATTTGCTGAGAGGTATTGTGAGTATTTTGCAGATCTCGCTTTTTGTCACAAAGTTTTGAAAATTGAAAAAAAAAAGAAAAAAAAAATGTTCTTTCTTCATTTTCAAAAACAAATGAGAGCTGTAAAATACTCACCATGCCTCTCAGCAAACAGCTTGGGGTGTCTACTTTCCAAAATGGGGTCATTTGGGGGGGTTTTGTGCTATTTTGGCATTTTATGGCCTTCAAAACTGTGATAGGTAGTGAGGAGTGAAATCAAAAATTTGCGCCCTTAGAAATCCTGGAGGCGGTGCTTGGTTTCCGGGGTCCCGTACGTGGCTAGGCTCCTAAAAAGTCCCACACATGTGGTATCTCCGTACTCAGGAGAAGCAGCAGAATGTATTTTGGGGTGCAATTCCACATATAACCATGGCATGTGTGAGCAATATATCATTTAGTGACAACTTTTTGTAATTTTTTTTTTTTTTTGTCATTATTCAATCACTTGGGACAAAAAAAAAAAAATATTCAATGGGCTCAACATGCCTCTCAGCAATTTCCTTGGGGTGTCTACTTTCTAAAATGGGGTCATTTGGGGGGGTTTTGTACTGCCCTGTCATTTTAGCACCTCAAGAAATGAGATAGGCAGTCATAAATTAAAAGCTGTGTAAATTCCAGAAAATGTACCCTAGTTTGTAAACGCTATAACTTTTGCGCAAACCGATAAATATACGCTTATTGAAATTTTTTTTACTAAAGACATGTGGCTGAATACATTTTGGCCTAAATGTATGACTAAAATTGAGTTTATTCGATTTTTCTTATAACAAAAAGTAGAAAATATCATTTTTTTTCAAAATTTTCGGTCTTTTTCCGTTTATATCGCAAAAAATAAAAATCGCAGAGGCAATCAAATACCATTAAAAGAAAGCTCTATTTGTGGGAAGAAAAGGACGCAAATTTCGTTTGGGTACAACATTGCATGTCCGCACAATTTACAGTTAAATCAGCGCAGTGCAAAATTCTGAATTCACCTCTGGTCCTCTAGCTACCAAATGGTCCGGGGCTTAAGTGGTTAATAAAACTTTAAATACAGAAATCGGCACTTTTTTTTTTTTGAATCGCCGCTTTAATTTAAGGGAAATCCCTGTCCTCAGAAGAGGACATCTGTCAAAGCAGAGACCAATACCATGATCCGCACACTGCAAATCTCAGGGTTATACCCGAGAAAGTAAACGGAGAAAGTAATGAGGGGAAAACGGGAGAAAAATAAGAAGGGGATATGAGGAGAACCCAGAAGACGGAGAATGACCTGTTTAATCTTAGTGACTTTCATGTAAAGAGACTATAAGATTTAAAGGTAGATATGCACATTGTTAGCCCATGAGCCACAAACTATTTTAAACCGTTTACTGGTGTCAATTATAATGGCAGGTTTTTCACTAAAAATAATCCAAGAAACCTTTTGACTCAGCAAAGCAATGGGTACAGAAGGCTCTTTCCACAATGGCGTTATGGTCAGCTCAGCTTGGCTGGCGAGAGAATAAAGATCAGTTGTTTGCATAGTAAAGAGGACCCTCTCCAGTGGTTCATTTAAGAGTGTGACGTGGGGATTGTGGTACTGGGACTTCCGTAAGCTTAATAAGGACCCTGTTGGAGAACTTGGTGGCCACGGAAAGGGGCCTACGTTAGAAATATCTCAAGTGGTTTTATTGGCACAAGTTCATCTACTCTGAACATGCGGAACTGGTGACTTGACTCCCCAGGGGGTTAGGACAACTTGATGGGCTCCCCGGGGGATGATTGGGGGTACTGGATGGTAGCGGTCTCCCCACCCCCCTTTTTTTTTCTCTACCCCCTCCCTGTCTGTCTACCTCCATTTCTAGCTTCTACTCCCCTTTGTTGCTTGACCCCTAGGGTCATACCTACTCTTTCTACAGTCTGCGTTAAACAGTGTTAACCGTCAAAAATTGTGCAGGATGCAGAGACTTCCTGAAGCCCAATAGCTGGATTTCTTTCGATATGTTTAACAGTGTTGACAACGCATTGTCTGTGCATGTGGTCTTGTACGTGGAAGTGATTCATTGGATGTTTACCAATATTGGGGTCTCTGTATTACCGTATGTCTCACTTAAATAAAGAATTGGGAAAAAAAATAAGGACCCTGTTCCAGAATCCCACAATCTAGAGCATTCCCACCAGAGGTGACATGGAACCATAGGAATGACTACCCTTGAAACACAATGGTGAGGCAGTCAGGTAAAGTATTGAAAGATGATGATGAACCATATATCATCTAGTCATAACATTTACATTTGCTTTAATCAAAGATTGGTTTAAAATGTCCTTTTCTGTTATTTTCATTGATGGACACAGCTGCTTCTTTATCCATGCGCCCATAGTCAGTGTTACTCCTGGCTGACGGCCTCCCCACTTCGGTGGAGAGGAGGATATGACATGGGGTGGTTGGTCCTGCGGGGTCTTCTCCTCCTCCCCTACCTCCTTTTTCACTCTTGTGACAGTTTACCAGTTTCGATAGTGTTTGGAGCTTGCAGACTGCAGTGAGGGTGCAAGTTCTGGCCAGTGGTCATACTGCAGCTACTTCTGGGAGTTTCTGGGCCCCATTGTCCAGGTGTTTCTGTACAGCCTCCTGTCTGGCAGCTGCTCTGATGACCCAGGTGTGACGAAAGCGAATGTCAGACCCCTGTCCTCACTAACTCATGACAAAGGACTGGCCAATCTCACACCACGCTGTCACTTGGCTGCACCCTGCACAAATATTTTCCAGCTTGCAGTACCACAATCTAGGTGCCAGCAGCCTGAGAGTGATTGTCACTGGGTTAAGGTAATTAAGCAGGTAACTGACATAAAAATGCCATAAAACTATCCCCTTTTTTACAGACGCTATAACTTTTGCGCAAACTAATCAAACGCTTTTTGCGATTTTAATTTTTTTTACCAAAAATATGTAGAAGGCCTAAACTGAGGAAAAAATTTGTTTTTTTTATATTTATTTTGGGGATATTTATTATAGCAAAGAGTAAAAAATATTATTTTTTTTTAAAATTGTCGCTCTATTTTTGTTTATGGCGCAAAAAATAAAAACCGCAGAGGTGATCAAATACCACCAAAATACATTTTTTTGGGGAGCCACGTCGCACAACCGCGCAATTGTCAGTTAAAGCGACACAGTGCCGAATCGCAAGAAGTGGCCCCGTCCTTTTGCAGCCAAATCCTCTGGGGCTGAAGTGGTTAATGGCATGCTAGGTGATCCTAGTCATTTAATTGACCTACAAACTATGGGTGACAGAACTGAGTGCTAGTTCGCACCAGACGCAGTTCTTTGTGCTTTTTTTCTGCACAAAATGCATGCACAGTGTTTTCCATGTATTCCAATTGCTCTAGTTCACACCATGCAGTCAGTTTCTGCACTGGAAACTGACTGCATTGTGTGAACTAGAGCCATTGGAATATGTGGAAAACACTGTGCATGCATTATTAGTGCAGAAAAAAATATGATTCTCTATATAATTCTCCTGAGCCTGGTTATTTGATTATTGCCAAAAGATATACGTTGTGGCGTAGAGGTAACATCTCCATGTATGCTGCTGGTTGAGAGAAATTTATTATTGCTACAAGGATTTTTCACTTTGAAGTTCTGGTGAATTTGCATTTTATATGCACGATTTGTGTTGGAGCACTATTTGAAGGATATCATTTGCCTCTGCACTTTTCTTTGGATCACGGTGATTGGACTTGCTTTGTGAAGTTACATTAAGGATTTCTGTTTGGACAATTTTTTCATATATACTTTTTTATACATCCCTATTGATGTTGAACTTTATCAATATGTTTTTTCATGAACTCATTATCTTTGAGGTGGCGTCATACCTTTTTTCCCAATTGGGGTTCCTGAAGCCTTAATAGAATGCATACAGAGAAAGTTAAACCAGAGAGGTTTAATAAGGGGCTTCAAATGGGACACACACACAGTGGAATAGGTACAAAGTATTATTGATACAAAAATCAGAAATATAATTATATCATATGGCAAAATGGCCAGAACAATTAATCAGAACTTTCCCCAATAGAATGATTAAAACGTAATGCCAGAGTCAGGGCTGCACGCCGTGTGATCTCTATGGTGTCCAGAAACCGGAACTGGAAGTGCCTGTCAGCGGAAACAGCGGATGCTGTGAAATGCATCATCTGATTGGTCGCCTTGTCACTCCTGGTTCACGGAGCTTGCGTTCCACTCTCGCACACTTTCCGGTCTCTGGTTTCTGGACGCCATAGAGATCACACGGCGTGCAGCGCAGCTAGCCTTCCGAACATCCACAGAGGCTCCACCGCGGCTCCATCTTCCGGCGGCTTGTCACCTTGATTGGTGGGACACAGCTCCTTACATCGTGGACTGCACAGTGACCCCCAGACCCCTTATTTCCTATATGCGTGAATATTACCATCTCCTTGTGAGTAGCCATATGGCTTGTTTGCCCTATTAAATGAGTTCTTAAATACTACACTGAGACTGGCGCACCTTGTTCTTTTTCCATTTTGTCTTGCAGAGTTGTGCTTCCACTCCCAAGGCTGCTGCCACCAGTGTATACTTGAATTGACTTGCCTCCCGGACCCCCCTTATAAATATTGTTTTTAACCTACTTTGGGACTTTTAGCTGTACTGCAGTTATTGGTTAGTTGGTTCTTGCGCCATGTCTTCTTTTTTTCTTATGATTAAAAAACAGCACGGGTTCATCAGCACACTCGGTCACTCCACATACACACGGGGATGGCTGATAGTTCAAAGCCTGAGATAAGGCATCCAGTAGCACCAAATCGCAAGAAACATTTAATTCAAGGATCCCTTGAATTCTATGACACACAGCGGAGTCAAACATTGGAATCAGGGATATTGATCCGAGGAAACCGCCACTATGATATTTAGCTACATTGGAAGAGCGGCTATATGCTATCCAGAGTTAATTGCATATGCAATTGCGGGTGGATATAGAGTCTAAATGTTAAAAACAAATAGATTCAGCATAGGGAGATATATGGTGTGAGCTGGAAGTGTCTATAGTAGATGCAGTTACAACAGTTGATTACTCAGACTCAGTGATCACAGTGCATGCTGAGCGCGACCTGCTGGGACGCGCAGGCAGCTAATGGATGGGAGAACGTCCATGGACACCCTCCCGGCAATAAAGGCCCACGCTGTAGCCATCTTTCGGCTATAGCACGGACGGGAAGTAGTTAAAATGCAAATTAATTTATAACTTTTTTTTAAATGCGTTTTTGACGTTTTTTTTTTTTTGTTATTCTGTCTCACTGTTAAAATAAACCTACCATTTAAATTAGACTGATCATTTCTTTATCAGTGGGCAAATGTACAAAATTAGCAGGGGATTAAATACTTTTCTTTTTCGTACATCACGGGACACAAAGCCTTGTTAATTACTTAATGGGTTATGTTCACCACCAGGTGATTGGACACTGGCACATCCTAATTTAGTAGAAAAATTCCCCTCTACATAACCCCTCCCATATGGAGAGTACCTCTGTTTTTACCAGTGTCTAAGGTGATGGTCACGGTTAAAGAATGTGCTAAGAAGAAGCTCTGCTGAGGGCCCCTGTGGGGGTTAAGGAGCTACACAACTGGATCCATCCAATGGTGCCAAACATAACGCCAACATGGATGGTACCCAGGCCTCACGGAAGAGTGAGGTTTTGCCTGTAATGTCTCTCCTTGGAGGACTGGATCCTGGGATCCAGCGCTTTGTGGCGCATATTAAAAAAATGCCCAAAGGTTTCTGGCAGGGTGCCTTACAGGTCCAGGGAAGAGGCCTCCTTTAAATAGGACCCCGAAGGTTGGCACAACAAACCCGCCGTGATGGGTGAAGGTTGGAACTGTCTGGTCCTCAGCAGTGTCCTGCGGCTGGGATAAGGTAAGTGAAGACAACCCTGAGAAATTCCTGGGGTTCTCTTCTGTGAGTAGTTGCATGTCTAACCTGTTTTCCACCTCTAGAGGGAGTAAAGAGACATACCTGGTGTTTTACTTGCATGCTTTCCGGGATGAAAGCTCAGTGCAGCCGGTCTGTGTATCTACTCATCCCTTCCGCTTCAGGCTCTGCCACGAAAGGTGTAGGAGGGATCCCACGTAGTCCAAGGGTCCCACGGTGACTCCCGCATGAGGTCCTCTCTTCCCCCTTTCCCCTGTGTGCCATCGTCCCTGATGCATGCGTGGAGCGCGCTTTTACTCTGTAATGGAGCAGCGGGGGGAGGCGCGGGGCGTGGTTGCGTTATCACGCACATCGATCTACAGCGCAGGGCAGGTGTGTTTAAAAACACCAGATGCAAAAGAACCTGTAAAGCGGACAGACATAGCAGCTTGTTAGGGCACGTAAGCACCTGTGTGGATTGGATTCAGGCATACTAAAGACACCTACTCAGCGTCAGGCTGTGCGTCAGTGTCAGGCATTTGTTTTTGCCAGACTAGGCTCAGCAATTGATGCGCTTGTGTTAGTACCTCTGCTTTTGGGCTTAGGACTATGTCTCCCAGTAAAGGTGGTTCAGGGGCAGGAAAGAGGGGCACTAAAGTGTCACCATCTGGATCTAGAGGTTCTAGGCATGCCTGCATGTTTCCAGCCTCCCCTGAGAGACCTGAGGCAACCGCACAGGTTGAGCCATTGCCCCTGTCAGGCATTGCAGCCTCTCCCAACATGGTAGCTTCTGCATATGTCACTAAAGATGCTCTAGCAGCAGCATTGGTTGGTTTAGAAGGGAGTTTAGCTGCTTTAATCGCAGAATCCTCACAGAAGAGCAGAAAGTGTGGTAGGTCCCCTTCTTCTGCTCTAGGGTCCCTATCAGACGATCAACAATCTGATGATAATGATGATGATTCTGGGGACCAGGACCAGGGGCAGTCGGATGAATCAGGGGATGAGGAAAAGATATCTCCTTCTTCTCAGGCTCTCAGGTTACACGTGCAGTACTATACAGAGGTTGTGCGTGATGCGTACAAACTGCCCTCCACTGAGTCAGCCGGGTCCCCTGTTCCCTCCTTGGGGTCTGTAAAATCCCTGCAAGCTTATGTATGCTGACTGGGAGCACCCAGATAAGCTGTTTTCTCTTCTGTATCCAGTGGAGGACAAATTCACCAAGAAGTGGAGTCTGCCAGCAATAGACGCAGCTATTTCTTCCGTGAATAAAAGCCTGACCTGTCCTGTAGACAACGCTCAGGTATTTAGAGATCCAAATGAGAAAAAATTGGAGTCTCTACTTAAATCTTACTTTACTATGGCTGGCGCTGTTACCCAACCTGCAGTAGCAGCAATTGGCATGTGTCAGTTCCTAAAGGATCAGATGAAGCAGGTGATTAAAATCCTCCCTGCTGAACAGGCCGGAGAGTGGGTGGACCTACCCTTAAGGCCTTATGTTTTGTGGTAGATGTTATTAATGATTCAATTCAGCAAGCGTCCCGTCTTACTCTTCTGCTGGTACACATGTGCAGGATTCTTTGGCTAAAGCATTGGTCAGCTGAGGCTCCGTGCAAAAAGCTTTTGGCCGGGTTCCCTTTTCACGGGGAACGTCTATTTGGGGATGATCTGGATAAATATATCCAGAAGATTTCTAGTGGTAAAACTACTTTGTTGCCAGTTAAGAAAAAAAGTAAACGTCCCTCTTTTAAACGTTCTCTTTCCCCAGCCCCATGAGCTACAGTCTCCAGGCAGTGGCGACGGCTTCCCCAGCCAAGTGCAAGAGGTAAGGCCCAGGGACAAAAATGTTGGGGTCAAAGTTCTGCAAAGCAAAACCCCAAGACCTCCTTATGAAGGGGCGCCCCCGCTCGGCCGAGTGGGGGGGAAGACTCCTGCGGTTTTCAAGAGCTTGGCAGGAAGAGATTCAGGACAAGTGGGTAATCTCCACAGTGTCTCTGGGTTACAAACTTGAATTTTGGAGGCTCCCGCCCCCCCGTTTCCTAAGGTCAAGTGTGCCCAAGGATCCAGTAAAAAGAAAGCCTTTGTTCCTAGTGTTGGATCACTTGTCCCAAGGGGTAATCATAGAGATTGCCTCAGAGGAACAAGGCAGGGGGTTTTATTCAAATCTCTTTACGGTTCCAAAACCGGAGATGTCAGACCCATTCTGGATCTAAAGGATCTGAATCAATTTCTGAACATTCGTTCATTCCGCATGGAGTCAATCCGCTTAGTGGTCTCCACCCTAAAAGGGGGAGAGTTATTGGCATCAATAGACATCAAAGTTGCATATCTACATGTGCCAATTTTTCCCGCTCACCAAAGATTCCTAAGGTTTGCGGTAGAAGAGCCCCACTTTCAGTTTGTGGCTCTTCCCTTTGGTCTGGCTATCGCTCTGCGGGTATTCACCAAAGTTCTAGCCCCGCTCCTGGCAAATTTAAGGGCTCAGGGCATAGCAGTAATGGAATATCTAGACAATTTACTGCTGGTAGAGCAGTCAGTTGCACGGTTGAATCAGAATGTGTTCAAAACAGTGAAATACCTAGAGCACCTAGGCTGGGTCCTCAACTTAGAAAAATCATCCCTGCAGCCCCTAAGGAGACTGGAATATATGGGCAAGGTCATAGACACGGCCCAAAGCAGGGTATTTTTACCCAAGCCAAAAATCAAGGCTTTAAAAGAGTTCATCCAGGTGGTCAAAACAAAGAAGGAAACTTCCGTTCGCCTATGCATGAGGTTGTTGGGGAAGATGGTAGCCTCATTCGAGGCTGTTTCTTGTGCCAAGTTCCATTCAAGACCATTACAAAACAGCATTCTGTCTGCTTGGAACATGAGTCCAAGCCTTGGACTTGCCGATGCGGCTGGCGTCGGAAGTACTCCAAAGCCTCAATTGGTTGCTAACCAAAAATTTACAGAAGGGAAGATCCTTTGACCCAGTTACCTGGAAGGTGGTAACTACAGTTGCCAGCCCTATAGGCTGGGGAGCAGTTCTAGAAGGAGCTACGCTCCAGGAAAGATGGTCCAAAGCGGAAAAATCTTGCCCATCAATATTCTAGAGATTCGAGAGGTATGATTGACTCTCACGGCCTGGACGTACAGGTTGAAGGTTGAAGGGCTGTCCTGTGCGGATACAATCCGACAATGCTACAGCAGTGGCCTACATCAATCACCAAGGGGGCACCAGGAGTCTGGGCACCCAGAGAGGTGAACCACATTTTGGTTTGGGCATCAGCGGTCTTCATTCAAGGGGTGGAGAATTGGCAGGCAGATTATCTGAGCC
>CM055127.1:24157000-24164500 GCA_029206835.1 Rana muscosa | reverse complement strand
CTGCCTCAGCGTTTCAGGCTCAGCTTTTCTCTCGTAGCATTTCTGCCCCAGGTTTCTGGCATTTCACTTCTGCCTCAGCTTTCAGTCTCAGCGTTTCTGTCAGAGCGTGTCGGCCCCAGGTTTCTGTCATTACTTCTTTCAGTCACGTTCTTCATTGCGTTCTGCCCCTGGTTTCTGTCTTTACATTTTCAGTCACGTTCTGTCATAGCGTTCTGCCCCAGGTTTCTGTCGCATTTCTCAGTCGTTCTGTCATAGCATTCTGCCCAGGTTTCCGTCATTACTTTTTTCAGTCATGTTCTGTCATAGCGTTCTGTCCCAGGTTTCTGTCATTACATCTTCAGTCCAGGGTTCGCACGGTCATTAAATTCCTGGAAAAGTCATGGGATTTTGACATGGCACTTTCCAGGCCTGGAAAAGTTTTGGAAAATGACTGAACCCCACTAAGTTTTGGAAAAGTCATGGAATATTGAGTAGTCGTGCAAGTAGTCGTGCAACTGATCGTAAGCGATCCGTGATCCGAACGGCGCAATCCGCGGAGCGCTCCGAAGCCTCGGCCATTAGGAAAGGCCGCGGCTTCGGCCTAGCTCCGGAGCGGTGGCCATCTTGGAACACCCGGCGGTGGCGGCCTCAGTGAGCTGTGCGCTGACGTCATCACCTTCTCATTAAAATAAGACCGCGGAGAGGGGGCAGAGAAACATCATGGTGCCAAGTATCAGCACTGGAAGCAGGGAAGTGTCAGGAAGTGTCGGACTGTATGTCATACTATGAACTGTTATAAAAGGAGGAGACTGAGACAGAGGAGAGGGGAAAAAAAAAGCATCATTGGTGTTACTATCATCTCAGTGCCTAATCACTCATCCGCTCATTTGAATTGAACTTTAAATTGCAGCGTGGGGGTAACACCGTTTCAGCTAAAGTTAGTGTGTTAGTGTAGCAATGCCAGGGAAATGCAGCTTTAAAAATTTATGGCTTCATGATGAAAAGTATGAGAGGTGGCTGGAGAAAGATCAGGACCCGGGACGTGCTAAATGTACAGTGTGTCATAAAACGTTTGACATTTCGAACATGGGAGAGGCAGCGCTGTCTAGCCACGCTAAAGGAGCAAAACACCAGTCTGCAGCTGCGTGCTCGACAACTTCAAATCCGATCACTGGCTTTTTCACCCGTGCGCCTGAAGTGACACCGGCTCCCAGCTGCGGCAGCGGTGCTTCCATCTCATCCACTGTAAAACAAGGGACCATTTTGAGTCACTCTGTATCCAGAAACGAAACCCTAACTGCAGAGGTACTGTGGGCGCTAAAGGTGGCTAATTCGCACTATTCGTACAAGTCTTGTGAAGACACAGGCCAGCTTTTTCAGACTATGTTCCCAGACAGCAAGATAGCGGCCAGCTTTGCATGCGGCGAACGCAAGTGCTCATATTTATGCACTTTTGGACTGGCTCCTTATTTTAAGAAACAGACTTTGGCAGATGTATCGAAACAAAGCGTCTATGTTATGCTCTTTGATGAAAGCCTTAATCACTATTTACAGTCTAAACAGTTAGACATGCATGTCAGGCTATGGAATGGGTCCGAGGTGAAAACTACATACATCGGCTCAGAGTTCATGGGCCATTCATCAGCTCAAGACATCGCTGAAAAAATGAATAACTTGCTCTCAGAGATCGGAATCAAGAATCTTGTCCAGATTTCAATGGACGGACCGCACGTCAACTGGAAGGTATTCGAAATACTCCAGAAGCAAGTGCAGGGAGATGCAGGAAAGTCCCTAATTAACATTGGTTCGTGCGGGTTGCACATACTGCACAATGCGTTCAGAGATGGATGTAAATCCACCGGATGGGAAGTTGAACACGGACTCTCTAGCTTGTATTGGCTGTTCCATGATTGCCCTGCACGTCACGAGGATTTTATGACAGTAACTGGTTGTAAAACTCCCATGCTTAAATTTTGTAAGCACCGGTGGATTGAGAATGTCAACGTTTCAGAAAGAGGATTGCAACTCTGGCCACACGTCAAACAATACATTGAGATGGTAGAGAGAGGGAAACTACCCAATCCAAAAGTAAAGTCATTTGAAGAGGTGAAGATGCGCTGTGCTGATCCTCTCTTCCCAGTGAAAGTGGGAATATTCAACAGCATTGCGAGAGAAGTCGACCCCTTCCTCACCATGTATCAGTCTGACCAACCAATGCTGCCGTTTCTCTCCGGTGATATGTACAAACTGATTAAAGGTAAGGATAAACAAAAATTGTGTGATTGCTAATAATGTTTATTAATATAATTATATACACTGCAGTGCATTACAATTTGGCTTGTAAATTAGAAAAAAGCACTTAATTTTACTTTTTCATAGGTATCATGGGACGATTTCTAATGGAAAAGCATCTGGAAGAGGCCACATCCACTCTAAAGCTCCTCCATGTCCCTTATCAAGACAACAGTCTGCACAAGGACAGTTCAAAGATTGACGTTGGGTTTGCAGCAGAAACCACCCTGACCCAACTCAAGTCTTCCAAAAAAATTTCAGATAGGCAGAGACTAGAGATTAAGATGGACTGCAAGAAATTCTTGATCACACTCCTTGACAAGTTGCTGAAAAAGGCTCCAGTGCATCACATGTTAGTCAGAAGCATGCAGTGCCTTGACCCGAGACGCATGGCTGGAAGTAAGGAACTCTGCGTAACTCAAATGAGAAGGATGTTGCACATACTTGTTGAGGCTAAACATGTTAATGAGGCAGTGTGCGATGATATCCTTAGAGAGTTTAGAGAGTTTTGTGATTTGGCTGCTCTTCAGGTTAAGTTCAGGGAATTTGACCCCAAAACTGCTCGAGTTGACACCCTGCTGTATGAGACAATGGGAACAAAACCATCAGTTTCCAGAGTGTGGAATGTGGTGAAACTTCTTCTTGTCTTATCACATGGTCAGGCAAGCGTCGAAAGAGGTTTTTCAATCAACAAAGAAGTAATAGTTGAGAATCAGAGGGAAAGATCTCTGGTGGCTCAGAGGCTCATTGTTGACCATGTCAGATCTGTAGGGGGCGTAACCAAGGTTGAAATCACAAAGGAGCTGCTCCTTTCAGCTGCAGGAGCCAGGCAGAAGTACTATGGGTACCTGGATGAAGAGAAGAGAAAGAAAGAACAACAAGCTGTTGACTTAAAGAGGAAGGCTTTCACAGATGAGCTGGAAGATTTGAAAAAAAAGAGGGCTAGGATGGAGGCCGACATTTGTGCTCTCGAGAAATCGGCGGATGAATATGCTGAAAAGGCTGAATCTTCAGGCAATCTGACCTTTATCAGCAAATCCAACAGTTTCCGCCGTACTGCAAAAGAAAAGAAAGAATCTCTGCTCAAAATTGAAAAACAGATTGATGAGAAGCTTTCAGAAATGAAAAAATAAATGGTGTTGATTGTTTTTGGGCAATGTTTAAGTTAACTTGTTAAAGACTGTTATCAGGTCAATTTATGGCACTTTAAGTTCAGAACAGTGTTGCTGGACACTTTTTTTTAATTATTTTTTAGTTGCTTCCCCTTGATTTATGTTATATCTCCCGTGGATTACGTTAATCCATTTCTAAGCGGTTCTCAGGGTTTGATGTATTATGTTATGAAACGTTGTTATTGTGCAAGCGTTATTTAAATAAATATTTCATATTCCACTGTACACTACAAAGCTTGTCATTTTATATTAGTAAAAATATGCTGGGTGTGACATGGATTTTCTTCTTATTTAACATGTATACATAGACATTTCATGAAACATTAGGTCATGAATATTTACGTGAAGTCATGGAAAAGTCATGGAATTTTATTGGTAAAAATGTGTATGAACCCTGTCAGTCACATTCTGTCATAACATTCTGCCCAGGTTTCTGTCAGTACATTTTCAGTCATGTTCTGTCATAGCGTTCTGCCCCAGGTTTCTGTCATTACATTTTTCAGGCACGTTCTGTCTTAGCGTTCTGCCTCAGGTTCTGTTGTGGCATTTTCAGTCACGTTCTGTCATAGCATTTCTACCCCAGGTTTCTGTCATTACTTTTTCAGTCACGTTCGGTCGTAGCATTCTGGCCCAGGTTTCTGTCATTGGATTTCAGTCTCAGCATTCTGTCGTAGCGTTTCTATCATAGTGGTTCTACCCCAGGGGTTTTTCTGGCATTGCATTTGTCTGCCTCAGCGGTGCAGTCTCGTCGTTGTCATGCATTTTTTGCCCCAGGCTTCTGTTTTTGCTTTGCCGTTACGTTTCAGTCTTAGCGTTCTGCTCCAGGTTTTCTGTCATTGTATTTCTGCCTCAGCCTTCAGGCTCTGCGTTCAGCCTTGGCATTTCTCTCGTACATTTTCTGCCCCAGGTTTTCCTGTCTTGGCACATCGGCCTCAGCATGTTCACGATTCCTGTCATAACGTTTCTGCCCCACGAGTTCCGTCATTGCGTTAGTCTCAGTGTTCTGCCCCAGGGTTCCGTCATAGCGTTGCTGCCCCCACGGTTCATGTCTGGCGTTCCTGCCCCGCGATTTCCTGTCATAGAGTGTGTCATAGCATTGTCTTTGTGGTTACCATGTCTCATCGTCCTTGTCATGTTACAACCTGTGTTGTTTAGCTAGTGTACACATTTTGGGATCTGTCACGTCTACAGATCCATACGGGCTGAGGTTTCGTTTTTAATGATTGGAGACCACAATCTTCTCGCCCGTATACCACACTTCATACGATGTACGTTCATTTATTACACCTGTACGTTACCCACCACGGTCTGTGGGTGCACTAGCCCTGAGTGTTCAGTTCTACTGCCGGTCTGCGCTGCAGGCTACTCGGGCTCACATTAGGGTGGGGGGGCTGTTATCATGTTCGTCACGCACAGTGGTCTTGTCCTTGGTCATGCTCGTTCTTAGGTAGTCACGAGGGGGGGTGTTTGTTGTGTTTTTGTGTCTGATTCTGTTGTCATGTCAGTTTGTGTTCTTGGTTGGGCTTACTGCCCGTCTCTGTTAGATTAGTTCATGTGCATCCCTTCAATTTCGGGGTGCTTGGTCTGGTTTCTTTGACTTCATTCCTTAGGGGGGGGGGGCGGGCCTCCTAGTTAGTGGTGAGTTCCTGTTGCGTTGGTTCTTTGGGCTGCTCTTCCTGCTAGTTTTCCGTTAGGTGCTTGTCCCTGGTTTGGCGGTCCAGCACTTGCTCTACTTGTGGGAGGGTTGGATTGGCTTCCACGCCGACGGCAACTGTCTTGCACTCGTTCCATCAGTCCTGCTGTTGATAGGGTTGGAATTGTGCCTTCAGGACTCATGTTTGGGTCATGCTTCTGCCTAGGTTCTGCCGGCCGAGTCCGTCAGGTGGGATCGTTGTTTCTGGGTGTCTGGCTTTTCCATGTTCAGCAATGTTGGTTGCCTCAGCACAGTGGCCTTTTCTACCTGCTCCTCCAGGTATCCAGCACTTTAGATTCCTGCCAGGTTGTCCTTTTTGCAACTCACCCTCTCACTCCCCGTACCAGGGTGGGTAGGCCAGGGGTTTAGGGGGTTCTTCTCGGAGCACTTCCCGGGGGGCTTGTTGAGGCATTTTTCATTCTGCATTAGCCTCGTTGCAGGGGCCCCTCGTGCCAGCTTTGCTTCTACTTCCCTTTCGTATCCTCTCATCACGAGGATTTCAGTCATGTCTGGGTTGTCTTGGGTGCCAGGCTCTATCCATCCGTCTCAGGGGGTTCAGTCGATTTCTGGGCTGCGTCGCAGGTTCGATAGATGAAACTGCCTGCCTTTAGTCGATGGGTTTCTCCAGTCATTGCGGATACTCACCGGATACATACTGTTGCCTTCGGGGCATACGCTGCCTTCCTGGTCGGTTACCTTCCCTTCTTCACCTAAACATGTGTCTTTTGCCCTCTTTTCAGGCATACCGACCAGCTAGGCCATAGAACACCTCAGGCCTTGGTTGTTAGGGTTTCAACGCTTACTTACTTGGTTGTTAGGGTTTCAACGTTTACTTACTTGCTCGAAGACTCTGACTACAAGTGTAAAGGCTGGCCGCAGGCTAGCCTGTATTTGTGGGAGGAGGCTGAGAGCACTATTTATAGCCTCCTCCCTTGCCAGGTCCTGCGTCGGCGTCGTTCTGGGTTATTGCTGTCGTCACTTCCGGGTTTCAGGGCGTCCGCGTCACTTCCGTTTTTTCCTGCAGCAGAGCGGCAGCGTGGTTCCCCGGCAGGAGGCTCCTCGTCACCCCATCTCCCGGGGCTCGCGGTGCGGGTAGGGGGGCGGTAGGCTTTGACAAGGGGGCCCGGTTTGATAGCAGTCGGCAGGCACCAGCTGTCCGCCCGCCCGCCGCGGTATGTCTTTTTGGGGGGGGGAGCCTTGCTGTGAGCGCCGCTCGTTATAGCCGCTGTAGCTGGGGTAGGGAGACGCGTGCTGGTCACTCACCTCCCGGCATTTGCATGGGGGACTCCCACACGCCTCCCTTATGTGCCAGTGTCTGCTCTCTTCGGATGTCATGGGGCGTCTTGTGAGCAGACGCCCGCACGCTTCCCGGTTCCCATGGCGGGCTTCGTTGGAGCAGGGGGGGGCTTCCATTGCTGGCGCATGTCGGCTTCCATGCGGGGGGAGGGGGGTTGTCCAGCTTCCTTCTCCTGTGCCTTGGTGGATCAGGCAGGGGGGGCCGCCGCAGGCTTCGCCGGCTCCTTCTTCCGCACCGCCCGCCCGTCCTCCATTGCCCGTGCAGCGTGGGGGGGACACAATCCACCCACTCATCTTCCTCTCGTTTCTCACCGGCTGCATCGCAGGGCCAGATACTTGCCCACCACTCCTCCTCCTGGGCTCACGCTGTCCATCCATCCACTCCTCCCGGGCCACGAGGGGGGGCTTTCCTATTCCTGGCAGCTAGGGGGGGGCGTCCGCCTGTTTTCCAGGGGTCACACGCTGGCAGCATGGGGGGGGCTGTCCGCCCCCCGCATCTCCACGTGTCACACAGGCAGGATTTCTTGCGACACATGCTGTTGCGGTAGGTATTCCGTTTGCGTTTTCTCAGTGTCTCTGCGTTTGGGCCTGCTCCGGGCTCCATGCAGGGGGGAGGGAGGGGGGCGTTCGCCCGTTCACTTTCTCGGTCTCCACGCTCACCAGGGGGAGGGGGGGTCGCTCACCGCCGGTTCTCATCACGGCTCTGGGGGGGGCGGGGGGGGTCTCTGCACGCCTCTCTTCCTTCACCTGCTTCTTCCATCCATCCTTTTTCTCCCGAGCCTTGCTAGTGTCAGGGGGGGTCTCCATTTCCACTCCTCCCGGACCACGCTAGCAGCTTGTGGGGGGGGGGGGGACTGGACCACGCTAGCTACGTGCGGGGGGGGGGGATTGGGTCACCTCTCTGCTGCGGTAGCAGTCCATCTTTTCTCCGTGGTCACGCCAGCGGTGTGGGGGGCTGTCCGCCCATCGGCAACGCTGGCAGTATTTCTTGCGTTGCATGCTGGTCATAGGTTCAGCGTTTGCAGTGTCAGTGTTTCGGTCTTCACGTTTATGTATCAGGCGTTTTTG
>CM055127.1:24142000-24144500 GCA_029206835.1 Rana muscosa | reverse complement strand
TGGGGAATGAATCGCCGATAATACCCAGCGATTCCCAGAAAGGCTCGTACCTGCTTCTTGCTGTTGGGACGTGGCCAACTCTGGATGGCCTCGACTTTGTTGAGTTGGGGTTTTATTACTCCCCTCCCAATGGTGTACCCAAGATATTTGGCCTCCTCCTGCCCAATGGTACACTTCTTGGGGTTAGCCGTAAACCCCGCTTCCCGAACAGAGTCCAGGACTGCTTGCACTTTTGGCAGATGTGAGGCCCAATCCGTGCTATGGACAATTACGTCATCCAGGTAATCCGCAGCATACTTCCGATGGGGCCTCAGCATCTGGTCCATTTTCCGCTGGAATGTGGCCGGCGCATTCTGTAACCCGAACGGCATTCTTTTATATTGGAACGCCCCGTCTGGGGTTACAAATGCGGTTTTCTCTTTGGCCAATTTGGCCAGGGGGATTTGCCAATACCCTTTTGTGAGGTCAAGAGTCGTCATGTATCGGGCTGTTCCCAGCCGGTCGATCAACTCATCTATACGTGGCATGGGGTAGGTGTCAAATTTTGTAACTTTGTTCAACTGACGAAAATCGTTACAAAATCGCCAGCTCCCATCCGGTTTAGGCACCAACACAATGGGACTAGACCAATCACTTTGGGACTCCTCTATCACCCCTAAGTTCAGCATTTTCTGTACTTCCTCCCGTATTGCCTCCCGTCGGGCCTCTGGGATCCGATAGGGTTTTAACTTCACCCTTTCACCGGGCGGGGTAATGATGTCATGCTCTACCCCAAATGTTTGTCCCGGCAGCTCAGAGAATACCTCCTTGTTGCGAAGCACAAACTCCTTAACCTCCTGTTGTTGGGGTTGTGACAAGGTGGCTGCTATTCCAACCTCAGGAATCACGCAACCAGTTTGAGCTGGTGACCAAGTGTCTGCGACTAGGGACTCTCTATCCCTCCAGGCTTTCAACAGATTAACGTGATAGATCTGTTCGGGCTTTCGCCTTCCTGGTTGTCTGACCTTGTAATTCACTTCGCTCACTTTTTCCATTATCTCGTAGGGGCCTTGCCATTTGGCAAGGAATTTACTTTCAACCGTAGGGACAAGTACCAGTATCCTATCCCCCGGGGAAAAGGTACGGGTCTTGGCTCCACGGTTGTACACTCTCTGCTGTGCTAACTGCGCTTGGGCCAAATGTTCCTTCACGATGGGCATTACCTGTGCAATTCGGTCTTGCATCAGGGCGACATGCTCAATCACACTCCTGTGGGGAGAACTCTCACTTTCCCAAGTTTCCTTGGCAATATCCAACAGCCCTCTTGGGTGTCTCCCATACAGTAACTCAAAGGGGGAGAATCCCGTAGAGGATTGGGGCACCTCCCTAATAGCAAACATCAGATAAGGAAGTAGACAGTCCCAATCCTTTCCATCTCTATCTACCACTTTCTTCAACATTTGTTTTAGGGTTTTGTTGAATCTTTCAACCAGCCCATCGGTTTGGGGGTGATACACAGATGTACGTAATTGCGTCACTTTGAACAATTTACACAGCTCCTTCATAACCCGGGACATAAAGGGTGTACCTTGGTCCGTAAGCAGTTCTTTACAAATACCCACCCGGCTAAACACAAGAGATAGCTCTTTGGCTATGGTTTTGGCCGAGGTATTTCGGAGAGGGATCGCTTCTGGATAACGGGTGGCATAGTCCATTATAACTAATATGTACTGGTGCCCCCTAGCGGACTTGATTATAGGACCTACCAAATCCATGGCGATCCTCTCAAACGGGACCTCAATGATGGGTAGAGGGACTAGCGGGCTACGGAAATGTGGCATCGGGGCCGACCTCTGACACACAGGGCAGGAGGAACAATAATTTTCTATGTCCTTCATCACCCCCGGCCAATAGAATCTCTGTAATACCCTTTCTCGGGTTTTCTCTGTCCCCAGATGACCTCCAAGAATGTGCCCATGGGCCAACTCCAACACCAACTTCCTGTAAGGTTTGGGCACCACAAGCTGCTCAACGGTTTCTTCTGCCCTTTTTGCCACCCGATACAGTAGGTCCTTCTCTACGCTGAAGTATGGGTAAGTGCAGGTATTATCTGGGTTCACTAACTCGCCATCTATTTTCACTACGTTTTCCCGTGCCTTTATTAGGGCGGGGTCTTTCAACTGTTCTGTGGCAAAGTTTTCCCTGTGAACCTCAAGATCAGAAAACTCCACAGACGGTAGGTTTTCGTCTGAGGAGGTGGGCTCCTCTCCAGTTTCTTGAGTCTCCCCTGCCAATACTGATAAGGGAAATTCCGGAGAGTCCTCACCACTCTCAGGGGAGTTCTGGCTATCACATTCCTGGTACATAGGGGCACCAGTGGGGGGCTCAGGATCATCCCACAGTTCCCAGAACTTCGGAAAATCCCTTCCCACAATGGCGTCATACGGTAACTGAGATACTAAGCCCACTGGATGAGAGAGGGTACCTTTGGGGGTCTCGAAACACACTGTAGTCACTGGAT
>CM055127.1:24134500-24137000 GCA_029206835.1 Rana muscosa | reverse complement strand
TAATGTTCAAGGATCCAGTAGATAAAAAATTGGAATCTGGAATTGGAATGTTACACAGCCAGCAATGGCAGCTATTGGGGTCTGCCAAGCTTTAAAGGATCAAATGAAAATGGTCCTGAGGGATTTGCCAGACCAGCAGGCCCAGGCTCTGGCTGATCTGCCTAGAGCATTATGCTTTGCGGTTGACGCCATCAAGGATTCTATCCATCAGGCCTCCCGCCTCACGCTGTCTTTGGTACATATGCGTAGGCTTCTGTGGCTCAAGAACTGGTCTGCTGAGGCTCCCTGTAAGAAGCTCTTAGTTAGCTTCCCATTTCATGGAGAACGCCTTTTTGGCGAAGACCTGGATAAATATATCCAGAAGATTTCCAGTGGTAAAAGTACTCTCTTACCGATTAAAAAGAGGTCTAGGGGTCCATCTTTTAAGAGGACTACCTCTCCTATCCCTGGGACGTCTGCTACTAAGCAGTTCCGACGGCCTCCTCGGTCAAACTCAGGAGGTAAAAATCAGGGACAGTCACAGGGTAATAAGAAACCCTGGATCCGAAGAGGTACTAAACCAGCCTCCAAGTCAAGCCTATGAAGGGCTGCCCACACTCAAACGGGTGGGGGGAAGACTTCAGTTGTTCGCAGAGACCTGGCGGGAGACGATCAAAGACAGATGGGTGCTCTCCACAGTAACTCGGGGATACAAGTTGGAGTTAGTCTCCTCCTTCCCATTTTATGTGGTCAGGCATGCCAAAAGACACTCTGAAAAGAAGGTGTCTCCTAGTGGCGTTAGAACAACTATTGCTCCAAGGAGTAATTATGGAGGTTCCTATGGAAGAGTGGGGGTTGGGTTTCTACTCAAACCTTTTCACAGTCCCGAAACCAAACGGGGACATAAGACCCATATTGGGTCTAAACAAATTTCTAAACATCCGGTCCTTCCGGATGGAGTCGATCCGATCGGTCACCGCTGCCCTACAGGGGGAGGAATGGTTAGCCTCGATCGACATCAAAGATGCTTACTTGCATGTTCCCATCTTTCCAGGTCATTAAAAATTTCTACGCTTTGCAGTAGAAGGGCGCCATTTTCAGTTCAGAGCCTTACCATTCGGTCTGGCCACAGCACCACGAGTGTTCACAAAAATTCTGGCCCCACTGTTGGCCGATCTAAGAACACGAGGTGTAACGATAATGGCATACCTAGACGACCTGTTGTTGATGGACCACTCAGTTGCCAAGCTAGAAGTGGTAATTGTCGATACAATCAAGTATCTAGAATCTCACGGTTGGGTCATCAACCTGGACAAGTCAGCCCTACAGCCAGTGAAAAACCTGGTATATCTAGGGCTACGGCTGGATTCAGACCAGAGGAAGATTTTCTTACCTCTAGACAAGGTATCCTCTTTGAGGGGCTTGGTCTGTCTGCTTTGTGCAAAAAGACAGCCGTCCATACGCCTGTACATGAGGCTGCTAGGAAAGATGGTAGCATCATTCGAAGCTGTGCCATACGCCCAATTCCACTCAAGGAATTTACAGAGGGCCATATTGTCAGCCTGGAACGGAAAAATTCAGGCTCTAGACTTCCCGATGGCTTTGTCCCCTTCCGTTCGGAAGAGTCTCTGCTGGTGGTTGATCCCCCAGAATCTCCAGAAGGGAAAACCCTTCAGTCCGATATCCTGGAAGGTGGTCACTACAGATGCCAGCCTTATAGGCTGGGGGGCAGTACTGGAGCAATGGTCTCTCCAGGGCAGATGGTCAAATGTAGTAAAAACCCTGCCCATCAATCTCTTAAGAGATACGAGCAGCCCGGTATGCCCTAGTAGCCTGGACATCCAGACTCCAAGGGTCCCCTGTCAGAATTCAATCAGACAATGCCACAGCAGTGGCATATATCAATCATCAGGGAGGCACCAGGAGTCGTGCAGCCCAGAGGGAAGTAAGTCACATCCTGGAATGGGCAGAAAAGCATGTCCCATGTATATCAGCTGTCTTCATTCCAGGGGTGGAGAATGGGAAGGCGGACTTTCTGAGTCGCCAACAGTTATGCCCAGGGGAATGGTCCCTTCATCCCGAGGTCTTCCGAGCAATATGTCAGCAGGGTGGAACACCGGATGTAGATCTGCTAGCATCCAGATTCAACGCAAAGGTGGACAGATTTGTCTCCTGGACAAGGGATCCCTTCGCTTGCGGCTCGGATGCTCTGGTGTTCCCTTGGGATCAGTTCAGACTGATATATGCATTCCCTCCGCTACAATTCTTGCCTCGACTCCTCCTTCGCAGAGTCAGGTTGGAAAAGAAGCCGGTGATCCTGGTGGCTCCAGCGTGGCCCCGAAGGGCCTGGTACGCGGAGATCATCAAAATGTCTGTGGGGAGTCCTTGGACCCTTCCACATCGTCCGGACCTGCTTTCAAAGGACCGATATACCACCCTTCCTTACTAACTCTAAGAAGAGAGGTCTCTCTAACTCTGTGGTATCAACGATAATCAATGCCAGGAAGCCTGTATCCAGGCA
>CM055127.1:24114500-24127000 GCA_029206835.1 Rana muscosa | reverse complement strand
CAGAACCTGGGGCCGACCCTCCATGACAGAAACGCTGAGACTGAAAGCTGAGGCAGAAATGAAATGCCAGAACCCTGGGGCAGAAATGCTACACGAGAAAAGCTGAGCCTGAAACGCTGAGGCAGAAAACGCTATGACAGAAAAGGCCACGACAGAAACCTGGGCCAGAAAGCTGAGACTGAAACGTGACGACAGAATCCTGGGGCAGCCAAATGCTGAGGCTGAGCCAGAAGTACTGACAGAAACATTGAGACAGAAAACGCAACAGCCGGGCCAGAACGCCCAAGACACCGCCTGTTGCCTAACGCAGGACACTGCTGAAACGCAGAGACACTGCTGAAACGCAGAGACACTGCTGAAACGCAGAGACACTGGGAAAACGCTATGCCAGAAACGCTGAGCCTGAAGCTGAGGCAAAGAAATGACAGAAAAACCTGGGGCAGACATGAACGCTAAGACATGACGACAAAAACGCCTGATACATAAACGTGAAGACCGAAACACTGACACTGCAAACGCTGAACCTATGACCAGCATGCAACGCAAGAAATACTGCCAGCGTTGCTGATGGGCGGACAGGCCCCCCCCCACACCGCTGGCGTGACCACGGAGAAAAGATGGACTGCTACCGCAGCAGAGAGGTGACCCAATCCCCCCGCACGCTGCTAGCGTGGTCCGGGAGGAGTGGAAATGGAGACCCCCCCCCCCCCCGACACCAGCAAGGCTCGGGAGAAGGATGGATGGAAGAACGGATGGAAGGGCCGCTCGAAGTTCAAGCGTCCATTCAGTAGCAAGGTCCGGCCACGCCCCCCACATATATATGTGTGTGTGGGGGGCGTGGCCGGACCTTGCTACTGAATGGACGCTTGAACTTCGAGCTCCTGTCACCTCAGGATAATTCCGTTTGTTTTTAGGAGTCCTGACACCCCAGATTCACCCCGCACTTATCTTACATGATGGGGACGGCTTCCAGGCAATCATCGACCTCCAGATCTCGCTCGCCTCTTGAACAACCGGGAGGTATGAGCCAGAATATCCCCGACATGTTCAAAAACAGCAGGGGGAATATGGCGGCGTCCCGCCTAGGTCAGTCACAGATCCGCTCTCAGGCACAATCCCCACACCTACAGGGAATACCCCTGTCGGCAATTGCGGCGGCTCCCTCTCCACCGGACAACGGAGGGGAGAACTCCCCTCAACCTCCGCTAACCATACAGGATCTCCGCTCCATCGCAGCCGACATTAAGGATACCTTGTCGGCGGCCATTGCGGATCTCCGCCTGGACCTGCACGACTTAAGCGACAGGGTACATTCAGTGGAAGTGGTGGCGGAACACCAGGAGAAGGATATTCGCAGGGCTGCCAAGCAAATTGACACCCACACCCTCCAGCTCCGGGACATGCAGCGCCATTTGGAGGACCTGGATAACAGGGGGCGCCGCCATAACCTTATGGTGAGGGGAGTACCGGAATCCGTCGAGGGGGATCTCATTCCCCAAACGGTGACTACACTTTTTAATAACGTCCTCAATAGGCCTCCACTGACCCCGATCGCCATGGAGCGCTGCCATCGTGCTCTTCGCCCCAAAGGCAAAGACTCTGACCCCCCGCGTGATGTCGTCTGTTGTTTAGTGGACTACACGCTAAAGGAGGATATTCTCAGACAGGCGAGGGATAGACAGTTGGTTCACGAAGGAATGCCAATACAATTGTTCCAGGATCTGTCAGGCATTACACTTCAACATCGCCGTGCCTTAAAACCTTTGCTGACCATTCTACGTGACAAGGGGATCAGATATAAATGGAAATTTCCCTTTTGCCTGTCGGCCACAGCCATGGGACGTACGGCGCTTCTCAGAGTGCCGGAGGATTTACCCTCGTTCTGTAATGCTCTGGATATCCCTCGTGTGGCCGTCCCAGACTGGTACGCAAATTTCCGTTATGCGGTAAGCAAACCAGCCAAAGTCCGGGAAGAACCCATGGACACCCAGGCTACCAGCTATAGGAGGAGGCGATCCCCATCGGTCTCCCCGACTTCCAGGAGAACCCGCCGTGACCGTTAGGTACTGTACACCCTGGTTTGACCCCAGTACTCCCTGTTTCATGCTCCTGCCTCTGTAGTTTCCCCACAATAACCACACTAAGTTCGGTTTTTTAATTCCTCTTTTACTCAGTTGGTATGGCCTCTCTGTACTTTAGGCCTCACTCCTGTTCTGCCCGTTGGCAGTAGCTCTCCCAGCAGTGTGCTCTACACTTGAACCTCCGTCCCATCTGCTCGGCTCCTAGACACTGAACCGCCCCCCCCCCGCATATGTACTTCAGCCGAGCTACGCTAACTACATCCCCCAGATCACCTCACGGCTTGTAGGACGTCATAGGCGGAGCGCCTTCACACACCACTTCCGGCCGCGTCGCACAGGTTGTGCCTTGCCACAACATCTCAACTGGTTTCTCTTCCGGAAGAAGACCTGCTCTCGGCCGACGGGATCAAGAAAGCCGCCTACCTCGACTTACCTCCAATTTGACGCCCGCTTCACCGAACCGCGGTTCCTTGACTTGGAGAATACCAACCGCGCTTCATGATCCCCCCGCTCGTAGAGAGGTACGCTGAGTCCCTGCCCCAGCCATCGCTGTCTGATTCTCCACTATAGTCCAACTTGACTCATGATCGAGCACTCCATGGAAGTGCTGGCATTGACGTGCCCAACATCAGCAGTAGAGAACTTCTTAATTATTGGACTGGTCGGCCAATAGCTGAACACCTCTCCACAACCTTTCTTGCTTCCTTAATGTTACTTGTGGGGGTACTGGCCCTTTGCCCCCCCTTCCCTCACCTCCTTTCCCCCTCCCCCCACCTCCTTTCCCCTCCCCCCTTTCCCTTTCCCTTCCCCCTCCCCCTTTTCCCTTCCCCTTTTCCATCCTCTTCCTCCCTCCCCCTTTTCCACCCTCTTCCTTCCTCTTCTTTTCCACCCTCTTCCTTCCTCCCCTTTTCCTTCCTCCCCCCCCACCGCCTCTCCTGATCTTTGTTCCTCCTCCCCCCCCTTCTTTCCATCCCTTCTTTCCTCTTCCCCTCACTCCCTCCTCCTTCCCCCCCCCCCTCCTCCTTCCCCCCCTTCCCCCTTTTCCTCCCTCTTCTCCCTTCCCCACCTTTTTTCCCCTCTCCCTTTCCCCTTCTCCACCCTGCCATCACCCCTCTACCTCCCCCTCTCCTAGTTCCTCCCTCTCTTCCCTTCCCCTAAGCTTCCATTATCTAGTGTGACATTACGACCTCCTGGTTAACCTTCTGAGCTACAGACAGCGTCCCCTGCTACATGCTTCTATTGGTCGGGTGGGGGGAATTTTTGCATTTGCCCCCCTAGAATTTTGGGGGAAAACTCCACTCATACGCTTAATAAGGTACATTATGGAGTCTCCTGGTATGGTTCACACCCTATTCCCCGTTCCTTTCGCTACTATGGGTATGATAGTTAAGTTTATAAGTTTCTGTGGTTATTATGTTCTGATACGGTTCCTTCTGAGGTTTGGGTCCTATTGTATGTTACAGCTCTTAGAAGTATTTTGTTTACACTGGAAGGTCGCACTATGTTCGTGTGGGTTTACCTATGAAGAACCACGCTGGGTGTTCCGGCATGAACATGAAACATTAGGCTATGCCTCATTTAGTTGGGATAACATTCCACCCCCTATAATTCTAGCCCCTACAGAATACCATTTCACTGGTTCTAGGCCCCTCTACTCTCGCTGAAGCCTATGGTATTTGCGAACTTCGTTAGCAGACATTACGTCTCTTTGGCCCTGCTGGTGTCTGGTTCTCCATATTATAGTATTAGATTGTCCTGGGGTGGTGGGATATCGCCTGTATACACATTTTTTATCCCTCACTCTACAATCCTTCACTGGCCCTGGTCTTGGTCAACCCCCACACGGCGGCGTGTGAGGGTGCGAGCACGCCTGGCAGGCGTGCGATCACCCGCCGCGCCCTGTAGCTTACCGATTATTTCCCATTATTGAGGGATTGGGACAGGTTCCTCCCCCTCATCGGTCTTCACCAATACCTCCCCTCCTCCACGACGTCTTGGAGGTAGTTCTACCCCCCTTGCAACACCTGTTTAATCTCACCATCCCTCGACACCCCCCCCCCATAGGAATGGCGGGTGAGAATCTGAGTGCTGGCTCTGTCCCTACAGCCCCAAATCTCCTTACGCGACTTAAACTATACTCCATTAACATGAGAGGTCTTAATACTCCCGAAAAACGATCTCAATTGTTATATACCCTTCGCAAAGCTAAAACGCATATCGCTCTTATCCAAGAGACCCATTTCCGTACGAATAATATCCCCAAGCTCAACGACCTCCACTTCCCGACTGTTTACCACGCCACCAACAACTTGGCCAAGTCAAAAGGGGTCTCCATCTTAATCTCGAAACTTTGTCCTCTACTGATCACGGATATTGACAGGGATGTCGACGGGAGGTATCTCTTCCTTAAAGGCACGATCCATGGCAAACCCTTTACCGTTGCTAACATTTATGCTCCAAATTCTAAACACGTGGCTTTCTACCGTAAGACCCTGGACCAACTCACCGCATTTCAAACTGGCACCTTAATTTTGGGGGGAGATTTTAACGTTCCTCTCGTCCCATCTCTAGACACTTCTAATGGCTCTTCCTCTATGACATATAGCGCCCTTCGTGCGATTAAGACTCGCCTGACTACTTTGAATCTCCATGACACCTATCGCACGCTTCACCCGACGGTTAAAGACTTCACCTTTTTTTCCGCGCCGCATAACAAATACTCTAGACTCGATCATTTTTTTTGTAACACAAAACGACCTGACTACACTTACAGAGGCCACCATTGAACCTATGGTTTTGTCGGACCATCACCCCATAACCTTCTCTTTCTTTTTCCTGGCGCCCCATCTCATAAATTCTCCCCTTATCACACTTTTGTGAGCTTCCCAGTTATTTAGGGGATTAGTATCTGCGTCTACATTGCTTTTAAAGTATTCATTAATCGCTCCATGAATGTCGTCTTTTATGGTCTGATCAGTCAAGAGTGACGCATTGAGTCTCCAACTAAAAGTGGTGCGCTTCGGAGGGTCAAAAGTCAGTGAGATGGTTGTGGGTGCGTGGTCGGATAGGGAGATTATACCTATCTCAGCCCTTTGTAGGGTGCACAAATCCCTTTGTGAGATCAGGATCAAGTCAATTCGTGAGTATCGTTTATGTGGGGAGGAAAAAAAGGTATAGTCCCTCCCAGTGGTGTGTATAGATCTCCAAGTATCTACCAAAGATAGGGATCTTAAAAGTGATTTGATTCGCTTGAGGATTCTATATGTTACAGCTGTGTGTCCCGTGGAGGTGTCTTTGAGGGGAGAGAGGGGAATATTGAAATCTCCTCCCAAGATGATACACCCCTCTGCAAACCATTTTAGCTCGTCTATTATCTTATGACAGAATGTGATGTGGGCGGCATTTGGGAAGTAAACATTGGCGAGTGTAACAGGTGAGCCTGCCCAAACACCTTTGAGGAAGAGGAAGCGGCCCTCTGGGTCTGAAAGGAGTTGTTTGACTTCAAAGGGGGAATCCTTGTTAATCAATATAGAAACTCCTTTTGTTTTGGCTAGAGGGTTTGTGGCATGGTACATTTTTGTAAACATGTTATCAGTGAATGTAGGACATGTTTGCTCTTGAAGTGTGTTTCTTGTAAGAAGACTACGGACGGATGGACTTTTTTTAAGTTCTTTTAACAGTTTGGATCTCTTCTCAGGGATGTTGAGGCCATTGACATTGTGGGATATCAGGGTCGGGGATTTTCCTAGATGGGTATAAGCCATGATCTAATTTGTGTATTTACGTATCGTATGATTGAGATTCCGGTACGGTTTGCCTTATAGTCGAGGGGTTTGTGGTTAGGGCAATATCTTGTTATTAGGTGGGTTATGGGTAGGTTAAGGAAGGGAGTAGGGGTAGTGAGAGTGAAAGGGGGGTGAACAAATAGGGGAGGTTGAGTGAATGCTCACGTTACACCTGATAGGTGGGGAGCAAGTAAGTTGTCTTTAAAACGAGACAACGATGTCAACTCTGAGGGATATAAGGGAGGCGCAGCGGCACAAATTTGGCAGTGGAATGATGTTTACCAAAAATGTATCACTAGAATGTGTTGCGTGTGAGGTTATCTCTCATATAGAATGAGAGCAGAACTGGGAGACCTGGGGGGAAGTGAGCATCATAGAATTGTAATATAAACTTAAACCAATAACTTTAACAACGTAACAGCAGTCAAGGGAGGAGAGAGGCAAAAAGACCCGAAAAAAAAAAAAAAAAAAAACACCCTCTCGAAAGGGGGTCTAAGGAGGAGAGTCCTCACAAATCTACCAGATTTTCTGGAATAATTCTTGTCTGACGTGAAATGCATAGTGAGATTCTGTAGGCATTAGCAGCATATAGAAGCCCCTTCCCCTCACCCCGCACCGTGCGTGTAACCTAGTGCACCATGTGGGACATACAGTTAAGAGGTCAGACACACCCCAATAAGTGCTTGTGTGGGTTGGCATAGAGCAATAGTCACATATACAAGACCCTCATTACCAAAAATCGGTGATCTCCGATAAATGGTTACATTTTGACAAGTTACAATTAGACCGGCTTGAGAAAAAGTCTGTCTCCCTCAGTACATACCGGTACATGTGAGGACATTCAAAATCCAGGTGCCAGAGCAGATGCATTTTTGTTCTCTCTCGTTTGTCTAGGGAGCGCACTCTCATTGCATCATTAATGCGGTTAGTTTGTATACTCACAGATCCGGTTGCTGTAAAGGGTAGATGAGGGTATGCACTTCATATTCGTCTGATGTCGGTCTGTCACTCGTCCTGCCTCCAAGTGGAGAGATTATGCAAGTTAAACCTTATCAAAAGCAGTATAGTTAGTCGCTCATGAGATCTTATTCCTAAGTCTTCAAACACTATGGATACCATGGGCTTAGATTGTAACACTTATGTAAGGCGTTTAGGGTCAAGAGATCTGGTATCCCCCCTACGGTGTTCGTGGGAGAAGGAGTTATTTTGTTAGACCTTGAGGGTAGGTTCAATAAGGCATGTTCATGAGCGTATCATCTGTGCTCAACTGTCCTACTTTTAATCCGAGAGGGGTGTGCGGATATCTCCCGGGAAACAAACCAGGTTATATTTTACTAGGGTAAAAGGGGTATCTTAAAATAAAATAACACCTAAACAGACTAAATTCCCGTGCAGAAGTTTCAATCTAAAGTTTCCTGCTGCGAGAACATAAAAGTAAAAAAAAAAAAAAAAAAATTGAAATAAAATAAAATCTTGGGGGGGACATCCCCCTCTCTCTTTGTTCTCCTCCCTTGCGTCAGTGAGTTCTGTAAAAGTGAATATTAGATTGTTTACTTGGGTCTTGGGTTTCTAGTTCCTGTGAAGGAAGAGGGAGAGTCGGAGTTGCTCCTGTTGGCATTTCTGCGGTAGGGTCCTTGTTGGGAAGGAGGACGGGTGGGTGTTGAACCAGATCCAGATTGGTAATTGTTGATTTCCGGCGGCAGCAAGAATTCCACGTACCAATCAGGGAGATCTATTGGAGCTATTTGTAGATTTTCGCAGAATTTTTTTAAATCTTCAGGAATTTTGAGCAAGTATTGTTTGCCCATATGAGAGGCTTGTAGTGCAAATGGAAATTTCCATCTATAGATTATGCCTTTTTCTCTAAGGACTTCCAGCAGCGGTCTCAGTGCTCTTCTGTTCTTTAGGGTAATTGGTGACAGGTCTTGGAACAATTGCACTGTGGTCTCATTAAATAGGATTTGGTCATTGGATCTTGCTTTCTGGAGAACGTCTTCTTTCAGACCAAAGTTGGGTAGGCAACATATGATATCCCTGGGTGGGTTTCCATCTGGTGCCCTAGGTCGGAGAGCCCTGTGAGCCCTGTCAAATTCTATGGGAGATTGTTCAGGTCTATCTAGAAGCTTGTTGAAGATGGAAGTCAGCGCCGGTTTGACTTGGTCTGGTAGAACAGTCTCAGGAACACCTCTGATTCTTATATTATGTCTCCTTCCTCTATTATCCAAGTCTTCCAAATGTCTATTCATTTCAATCAAGTGTTGAGAGTGGGAGGTAGTGATGTCATCCAGTCTGACCAGTGCCCTGTCTCTCCTTTTTCCCGCTCGTTCCGTTACAGCCATTTGTTCGGAGAGCCTAAGCAGCTCCGTTTTAATGTCCGTAATGGCGGAGGTGAATGATCTTTTAATATCCGCAGCTATATCTGTCATGATAGCGTAGGTCAGAGGTCTGTCACCTTCATCGTGGCCCGCTGCCGAGTCCTCAGATGGCGGTAAGGAAACTTCGTCGTCTTCTAATTCTTCCTCCATATTTTGCTTGTGAGGTGTCGTCATTTTGGAGTTTCTCCTTCCCCCGCTATATCTGTATTTGTTCAGGTTTGTTGAAGTTATCCTTCTTTTGGGGGTAGTCAGAGAGCGGAGAACGTGGTCATGTGTTCCCTTTCTGATTTGTGTGGTCATATTCACTATGCGTACGGTTAATTTTCAGACCCAGGTCTCACAGCAGCTCAGTTTTCACTCACACATCTGCCATCGGTGCTGTGCGCCAAGCCACTATCCCTAAATCCTAGGTGAGGATAGTAGGAAGCAGAACAGTCTTGTGAGAATATAATCACAATAGGAGGGGTAGGTGTGATTAGTGCATTAGTTGCGGTGAGGGAGGGACTTCTCTTGCGTCAAGTGGTAAAGTGGGAAAGACCGGTTGCAATTCAGTATAGCAGGATTTTATTACAGCAGTCTGTGTGTCTCTGTTTGATTGCACCTGCAGTATAGTGGCTTATTGGTAGGGGGCAGGCATGCCTGAGTCTCTACTACTGTTAGGCCCAGGGTGTAGCAAGATGGCCACCGTTCAGGATCACAGGGACATGGCTATCATATAACTGGCCAGTCACCTTGATCTGAATGTCAGGTCGCCTCACCTGTGGTTTGGATGTAGTGATCCCTCCACTTTTCAGAGAAGTTCCAAGCCGTTTGGTAGCAGGGAGGGTGTCCTCGTCTGATCTTGGGTGCAGCAAGATGGCCGCCGGACACTGCAGTCTATCTCCGGTCCTAGTTAGGTAACCCACCTTCTGCCTGCCTTCAGTTTTGATGTGGGATAAGGTGGTCGTCCGGGCCGCGCTCCGGATGTGTCGCTGGGTGATCTGTGGCGTTAATTACCGGAGCGGGGTGGTTCAGAGGCAGTCACGGGTCCCAAGATGGCGGCGGCGCGGCGCTGGATGGATTCGGCCGCAGGTCTGAGGACCGGCCTACAGACCTCTCTAGTCCAGTTGTCCTGCCGTGGGGTCAGGCAATCTTCCGTGCTGCGATCCGGAGGTGTCGCCGTTTGGTCCGCAGGATTACCCGGTCAGGATGGATCCGGTGCAGGTACAGGCCCCAAGATGGCGGAGGCGCGGCACTGGTCAGGTTCAGCCACAGGCCTGAGGGCCGGCCTAACTATCCTCCAGACCCCGGTATCTGTGTCTTTTTGCTTTGCAGCAACAGGGTTTAACCCCGTACTGTTTCTATTTTCTCCTGTGTCGCCGGATGGCAATAGATTAGGGCTCAGGCTGCGGAGCTCAGCCAGAACACGTCCTTCTCCCCACGTCGCTGGACACGCCCCCCCATAACCATGACTCTTACACTTTCGCTCCGACATACCGGATCGAGGATATGGCGCCTGGACGACTCACTTCTACTAGACGTAGATAATACCCTAAAATTATCGGAATGTCTTTCACATTATTTTAGAGAAAACTCCAATGGGGACACATCTCCGACGATTACGTGGGCCGCGCACAAGTGTGCTATCCGGGGCGAAATCACATCTCTAGCGGCTAAACGGAACAAACTTAGGAAAGCACACATCGAGGACCTATCAAACCGAGTGAAACGGTTTGAAAACGTCCATAAACGCTCTTTGGCTGATGACTGCCTTGCCGACCTCCTGGCAGCTAGGGCTGACCTATTGGAAGAACTCCAGAAGACTCTAAAGCGTAAATACAGATTAACACAAAAATTATTCTATGAATTTGGCAACAAGGCGGGTAAACTATTGGCGAGAGCCTTACAACAGAAAAAATCTACACACATGATCCACACTATCAAAACCCCCTCTGGCACCACTGTCAATCGCACGGAAGACATAGCCAACCAATTTGTAGCATATTTTTCCAAACTTTACAACCTTCCCACACCGCATTTAAGTGACCCCCTCTCCAGACGCCCCGAGATTATAACCAAATTTTTAACCCAATACAGCCCATCCCCTCTTCCCTCGGATGTTTTAACTGATCTGGACATACCAATCTCCACTGAAGAAGCCCTACAAGCCCTGAGACAGTTGAAACCGGGCAAGAGTCCAGGCCCGGACGGCCTGACATCTAGTTACTACAAGTCACTCTCGGATATTTTACTTCCCCATTTTGTTTCGGCCTTTAATGAACTGCCATCCTCTTCCTCCCCACAAAACAGGGATATTTTGGAGGCCCACGTTACGCTCATTCTGAAACCAGGTAAGGACGCAACGGTAGTTTCCAACTATTGTCCTATCTCCCTCCTCAATGTAGACGTGAAACTCTACGCGAAGATCTTGGCAAACCGCATACTCCCCTTACTCCCCAAATTGATCTCCATCGACCAAGTAGGTTTTATCCCTGGCAGGAAAGCCAGGGATAACACTACCAAGGCCTTAAACATTCACCACTGGCTGACCTCCACCGCGTCTAAGGGATTTTTTCTGTCCCTTGACGCCGAAAAGGCCTTTGACAGAGTAGCATGGGACTATATGTCCGCTTCTCTACAGGCTATGGGGTTCCCACCACGGCTTATACTAATGGCACTGTATGCGTCCCCCACAGCCAGGATAAGGGTCAACGGTAGGCTGTCTACCTCATTCCCCATAAACAACGGCACACGCCAGGGCTGTCCCCTCTCTCCGCTCCTTTTCGTACTTACCATGGAACCCTTCCTCCGCAAAATTGGAGAAAACCCCGATATACAGGGGATTACCATTCATCGCAATCACTACAAGATTGCGGCCTACGCAGATGATATTCTCCTGTTTCTTTCAAATCCCTTGACTACCATCCCCAACCTTCTCAAAGACTTTACCCTCTTTAAACAGCTCGCTAACCTGCAAATCAACTTTGACAAATCCAAGGCACTCAACATCTCCCTTCCTCAACAAACGGTCCTCCTCTGTCAAGCCAACTTCCCTTTTAAATGGGAACCCAATGAACTTACGTACTTGGGCATCAAAATCCCTACCAGATTGTCTGACCTCTTTGCAAAGAACTTTCTCCCTGCACTTCAATCTATTAGGGAGGACACAAATAAATGGCTGAAGGGCCCCTTCTCCTGGTTTGGCAGAGCTGCCATATTAAAGATGAACGTGCTTCCCCGATTATTGTATCTCTTACAAGCCATCCCAATTAAACTCCCCCCTTCTTATTTTACTTCATTTAAGCAATTATGCAGAAACCTCCTCTGGTCTGCGGGCCCTCCTCGTCTGAGCTGGGCAAAACTGACACTTCCCAAGAGTAAGGGAGGCATAGGACTTCCGGACCTACACTCCTATTATATGGCACACACACTCCTCCAGCAAAGACTGGGTACAGGTGGAAAATTCTTTTTCCCAAATTCCTCTTCACCATCTACCATGGATCAACACATGCTCCATCCCGCAGGAGTGCTCCAATCACCCCCTAATAGGCCCTACACTTTATAACTTCAGATCATCCTGCCACATCCTTCAACTTACCCCTTTTCCTGGGCCACTGACGCCTCTCACCCAGAACCCAGATTTTCCGGCGGACATTCCTGCCACTAACCGACACGTAGGGCCCATTGACCCACCGGTCAGAGCACATCACTGCTTTGACAACGATACACTTCTCTCGCAGCCTGTTTTGTCCTCTAAATTCCCTGACCTCCACATACCCCTCTTTAAATACCTCCAAATACGTCATTTCCTCCTTCAGGCTCGCCCTCCTTCCCAGTGGTCTAGGACTCTCACCCCATTCGAACTCCTTTGCACTGACACGGAACCCCAAAGACATTTAATATCTACACTATATGCCCTCTTGCTCTCGGGATCCCCCCCAGACACTCAGACTCACCGACAATGGGCCACGGAATTATCCATAGACTTCTCCATGGTCGATTAGGAACGTATTTGCGATCATACACATAGAGGCTCGGTTAACATATCCGCACAGGAAAATAGATATAAGTTGTACACGAGATGGTACCGTACTCCCGACAAAATACATCGCTTCTTCCCGACCGTCTCCCCTCTCTGCTGGAGATGTACTTCAGCCCCCGGTTCTTTCCTCCACATTTGGTGGGAATGCCCTCTGATACAACCTTTCTGGACAGAAATACATGCTTTGATTGCCAAAATCACTACCTATACCCCTGATTTTACTCCTCACAATACTTAC
>CM055127.1:23822000-24107000 GCA_029206835.1 Rana muscosa | reverse complement strand
GGGCGGTACATGGCCTGGGGGGTGTGCATGCGACTGGGTTGGGGGTACATGCGACTGGGTGGGGGTACATGCGATTGGGTGGGGGTACATGCGACTAGGGGTGTGTGTACATGTGACTGGGTGGGTGTGCATGTGACTGCAAGGTTGTGCATGTGACTGGGGGGCTACATGTGACTGCGAGGGTGTGCATGTGACTGGGGGGGTGTGCATGTGACTGTGGGGGGCTACATTGTGACTGTGAGGGTGTGCATGTGACTGGGGGTGTGCATGTGACTGTGGGGGGCTACATTGTGACTGTGAGGGTGTGCATGTGACTGGAGGGTGCATGTGACTGGGGGGGTAGATGTCTGTGGGGGTGTGCATGTGCCTTGTGTTTACAGTCAGGTCTGCCCAGTCCTTTGCCAGTCTGCCCACCTGTGATTGACAACCCAGGTCCCCCTGACCTGATTCCACCCCGGCCACCCAGGGCTCCACTGCGGTGGTTGGGAGGTCCCAGCTCAGTCCAGTGCCGATCCTCAGCCATGGTGGGCAAGGCGCTCTTCATTCTGCGCTGGCACTGCTCATGATCGGCTTCACTGCGGCTATCTCTTACTAGGAGCTCTTCCACTATGGGGAGTCCGTGGGGACCTACTGCTGCCCAACAGGGATGATGAGACTTCCGATGTGGTGAAATTCCGCACAGCCGCTTCTCTTCTATGAGGCCGCGTTCAAGGAACTCTATGTGAGTACAGTACTGAGAGAGATAGAGCACCGACACTAGTACTGAGCGAGACAGAGCTCTGACACCAGCATTGATACAGACAAAGCACTGACACCAGCACCGAGAGAGACAGCACTGACACCAGCACTGAGAGACAGAGCACTGACACCAGCACCGAGAGTGACAGAGCTCTGACTCCGGCACCGAGAGTGACAGAGCTCTGACTCCGGCACCGAGAGTGACAGAGCTCTGGCTCCGGCACCGAGAGTGACAGAGCTCTGACTCCGGCACCGAGAGTGACAGAGCTCTGGCTCCGGCACCGAGAGTGACAGAGCTCTGACTCCGGCACCGAGAGTGACAGAGCTCTGACTCCGGCACCGAGAGTGACAGAGCTCTGTCTCCGGCACCGAGAGTGACAGAGCTCTGACTCCGGCACCGAGAGTGACAGAGCTCTGACTCCGGCACCGAGAGTGACAGAGCTCTGACTCCGGCACCGAGAGTGGCAGAGCTCTGACTCCGGCACCGAGAGTGGCAGAGCTCTGACTCCGGCACCGAGAGTGGCAGAGCTCTGACTCCGGCACCGAGAGTGGCAGAGCTCTGACTCCGGCACCGAGAGTGGCAGAGCTCTGACTCCGGCACCGAGAGTGGCAGAGCTCTGACTCCGGCACCGAGAGTGGCAGAGCTCTGACTCCGGCACCGAGAGTGGCAGAGCTCTGACTCCGGCACCGAGAGTGGCAGAGCTCTGACTCCGGCACCGAGAGTGGCAGAGCTCTGACTCCGGCACCGAGAGTGGCAGAGCTCTGACTCCGGCACCGAGAGTGGCAGAGCTCTGACTCCGGCACCGAGAGTGGCAGAGCTCTGACTCCGGCACCGAGAGTGGCAGAGCTCTGACTCCGGCACCGAGAGTGGCAGAGCTCTGACTCCGGCACCGAGAGTGGCAGAGCTCTGACTCCGGCACCGAGAGTGGCAGAGCTCTGACTCTGCCACCGAGAGTGGCAGAGCTCTGACTCCGGCACCGAGAGTGGCAGAGCTCTGACTCCGGCACCGAGAGTGGCAGAGCTCTGACTCCGGCACCGAGAGTGGCAGAGCTCTGACTCCGGCACCGAGAGTGGCAGAGCTCTGACTCCGGCACCGAGAGTGGCAGAGCTCTGACTCCGGCACCGAGAGTGGCAGAGCTCTGACTCCGGCACCGAGAGTGGCAGAGCTCTGACTCCGGCACCGAGAGTGGCAGAGCTCTGACTCCGGCACCGAGAGTGGCAGAGCTCTGACTCCGGCACCGAGAGTGGCAGAGCTCTGACTCCGGCACCGAGAGTGGCAGAGCTCTGACTCCGGCACCGAGAGTGGCAGAGCTCTGACTCCGGCACCGAGAGTGGCAGAGCTCTGACTCCGGCACCGAGAGTGGCAGAGCTCTGACTCCGGCACCGAGAGTGGCAGAGCTCTGACTCCGGCACCGAGAGTGGCAGAGCTCTGACTCCGGCACCGAGAGTGGCAGAGCTCTGACTCCGGCACCGAGAGTGGCAGAGCTCTGACTCCGGCACCGAGAGTGGCAGAGCTCTGACTCCGGCACCGAGAGTGGCAGAGCTCTGACTCCGGCACCGAGAGTGACAGAGCTCTGACTCCGGCACCGAGAGTGACAGAGCTCTGACTCCGGCACCGAGAGTGACAGAGCTCTGACTCCGGCACCGAGAGTTGTCATGAAATTGCAAGTAGGCGTAGAATCTAGAAATCCCACCCTTTCTGAATGGATTGCTTTTCTGCCACGCATTACTCTCAGGATCCAATGTTGCTAGTTGGTGTTGACCCAGAAGATATCGAATTTGTAACAAGGAAAATGGGCTATCTACTGTTACTTCTAAAGAAAGGTCCTTTACAAACCGCACCCCTTTTTGGATCCAGGGATGGACACAAACATGAGGTTATAAGTATTCCAATACATAGAGAGGGGTGGCTATCTCAGATTTCTGATTGTTTCTTGGCAACTTTGATTCCACATTTACAAAGAGGCCTGAATCGTCGGAACAGCAGGGAGCTCTACCAGTAGTCTTGTCAACGCGGCCAATAGTAATGAAGGTAGGTATTTACCATAGCTTTACCATAGCTTTCGCCAGGGTAACCCAGAGACGTTTAGACGTTCAGAGAGGTTGTCAAATCAAGCATGTCTCAGTTCCAGGAAATTTAGACCTCGCTTGCTTTTATGTTTTCTTAGAAAAAGGTATCTTGACATATTTTCTATGCCACAAGAAACACTTTATCAAAGAATTAACTCTTTGAAGAAAAAAAATGGTGATAGGGATGGTTCTAAAAAAATAGAGTATCTTTGGAAGCACTAGCATTTTAAAGGCTGCAGAGCAACCTAACCACGTTAGTTTATATTTCTCGATATTTGTTAAATCTTTGATCGTATGAATAAGGGGTAGAAAATTGGCTTTAGAGGTGCATGAATTGGGAATAGTCAGCGTTATACCTAGGTACAGTGACTTCTTGATATTGGAATTGGGATGCAGTCTTCTCTTCCCCACACCCATTCAAAAGGGCAGAGGTGGGGGTGGAGAGCTGCAGTTACACTATGTCAGAGCTGATTGGAGGAAAGGCACACACCCCCTTCCACACAGCAAATAGGAGCGAAGAAAGGATACAGAGTTGTTTTCTGAATTGACAAGCCGTGTGGTGAGCTCCCTCCCCATCACAAATTTATCTCATGTGTCAGGAAAATTTCTCAGAAGTGAGACCTGCTAATAACAGAGGAAAGAAGTACCAGAGAGAAATGGCACTTAGTGTTTTGGGGAGAGATAAATAAACACTACATAAATACATTATGTGCTTTGTTCAGATTTAATGACTGAGGTATACAACCACTTTTAATGATTTCCGTATTCCTACCAGTAGAATGATATAAAGTCCAGAAAGAGTGCAACACCGCTCAGACTATGGATAAAGATTTCCTCGTGGGTGCTGGCCCCGGCTCACCACAGTCAATAGTAATTGAAAAAAAGAAGATTGGTCGCACATCATGGAAGGAAGAACTTCTGTAGAATAGTTACTTTATTGTCAAGGTGCCAAAGGTGTGTATGCAATCAGATCGCAAATCCAAACAGAAAAAGTCCTTTTGCACTCCTATTAACATTTATCTGAATAGATGTAAATGCACACATGGAAATATATAAGAGTTTTTGGAAATGTATGAGACCAAACAACCATAAAAAAACAATTGCAAGAAGCACAGATGTAAGAAATGGTGTGCTAAATAAAAATTCAGCAATGGATATCCAATATTTACAAATGCTACATTAAAGCAATAAACATCCTAAAAAAAACTAGGGCAATCTAAAACCATCCAAGTATCATAATTGATAAAATATTATGACATCCTCGTGGAATCCAATAATATATGAATACTTAAAGATAGCAAAGAATGACATGATGGTAAATCCTGGAAAACTGTCCAGCATTACGGCAAATATATCTGCAAAAACTCAAAATGACAAAAAATACCAAAAACAATAAATCACTAGTTTGTGAATGAACATAAAAACGATCAAATTTAGTCATGAAAATGTGTGATATCCCATTCAAAATTTAAACCGTATGGTATATGAGTTTTGAAAGATCCAAAAAAACTCTAGTTAACACAGGGATCTAAACGCATCCCCTCCCCTTTTAGGTGGGCTGACTTTCTCAAGGATCTGTACTCCTACTGCTGAGGTGTCACCATTATGGTATTGATTAAAGTGGTCAGCAACATTGGTGGAATGATTTTTTTCAATACTGGATAAATGCTCAATGAATCTATCTATAATATATACACCGCAGTTGAAATTGCCGCTGAGGTGTAACCATGTTGTAGACTGTGTTTTGTTGGTGGTAAATAAACTGGGTGGTAAGTAGGGATGAGGTTTGTGTTCGCGTCGAACACACGTTCAACTCGAACATCAGCTGTTTGATTGTTCGAAGAACGAACGTTATGGTCCGTTCGCGCCAAATTCGTGTTGTGCGACACGGCCCATAATTCACTGCAGCATAGCAGTGCATTGCTGGCTGATGATTGGCCAAGCATGCACTATGACCCGCAAGCTTGGCCAATCACAGCGCGGAAAAAAACGGAGAGCCGTATTCGGCCAAAGCCAGGGTGGCTTTGGCCAATTATGGCTCAGGGGGTTTAGTACACGCCTGGAGGTCGGCCTTGTGTAGTGTGTTGGCGTTTGTGAAAGAGGCAGTTTCAGAGAGATGGACAGTGTCATTTATATTGAGTTAGATAGAGCAGGCAGGCGAGTCAGTTTGCTGCTGTTACAGTGTGTAGATATATATGCATCCTAGGTGTTGTATATATATTTATACACTGTATTGAGTTTAGCTAGATCCGTTCCTGTTAGTCTCTATACTGTGACAGGCAGGCAGGTGATTGTGCTAGCTGCAGACAGTCAGTGTTTCACTTAGTGTACTACTGTGTGCTTTGCATAGCATCCACCTAAAGCTCACCTGGATACAGTTATTCTCTATACTGTGACAGGCAGGCCGGTGATTGTGCTAGCTGCAGTCAGTGTTTCACTTAGTGTACTACTGTGTGCTTTGCATAGCATTCACCTAAAGCTCACCTGGATACAGTTAGTGACTAATACTATTATAGTGGTGTTCTCATAATAAAACCACAAGCAGAGAGCTGCAAGTATTGTCAGTGTACTGTGTCCTCTGCACAGTTTTCACCTAAAACTAACTAAAAACAATTGCTGCTTTTCCCATACTAACACCACAGCAGGCCATTAGTATGTCTGGAAGGCAAACAATGAGAGGCAGACAGTCACGAGGCAATAAAAGAGGGCAAGCAGGCTCTGCGTCTAGAGGCAACAATGATGCTGGTCGACGACACGGTGCATTCTCATCAGCATGTGGCCGTGGGAAATGCTTGTCCTTCTTTTCGGCAGCTGGCCATGTTGAGCCGCAACATGCCGAAGACTTGGTAGAGTGGATGACCAAGCCGTCCTCCTCCTCCTCCTCCTCTCTCGCTCAGGGTACTTTGTCTGGCAAAGCAGCTGCCAAAGCAGCCTCTTCCCACGGCTCAATGGCATCAGTCACTCCTTCCCTAGCCCCACCATGTCCTCCTGAGGAGTCCCCCGAACTGTTTGACCACAGTGTTAGGTACATGCTCCCGGAGGATGCCCAGCATTTTGAAGGCTCCGATGATGGAACCCAGCTGGAGGAAGGCAGTAACGTGAGCTCAGAGAGAGGGGGTAGTAACGTGGGCCCAGAGAGAGGGGATGCCCAACAAGGTCGGCTATCTGGCAGTCATGTTCCCCCAGCTGCAGCATACTGCCAGATTGGCTCCAGTGATGAGAAGGGTAGGGATGATGAGGTCACTGACTCCACGTGGGTGCCTGATAGGAAGGAGGAGGAGGAGACCCATCTTCAACGAGGCAGGATGCCCTCAAGGGGCCAGCGTAAGGGCAGCACACCGAATGCATCACACTGCAGAGCTCCGCATGTGCAGGGCGCTGCTGTCTCTGCGCGTTATTCCAAAAGTTCTTTGGTGTGGGCCTTTTTTCAGACGTGTGCAACAGATCGCACCTTTGCCATTTGTAACATATGTCTAAAGCGTATCTCGCGTGGCCAAAACATCAGCCACTTGGGCACCACGTGCTTGACCAGACATATGTCGACCTGCCATGCAGTCCGTTGGCAAGCACACCTAAAAGACCCACACCAAAGAACAAGGCGGACCTCTCCTTGCTCCTCATCAGCTGGGATCTCCAACCCCACTATACCTTCAGTCCTCTCTGAAACCTGCACTGAGAGGAATGAAGGTGTAGAATTAGGTGTGTCACAGCCAAGTATATGCGGGCAATCTGCTATCGGTACACCGACGTCCGATTGTACCAGGCAAATTTCCCTGCCCCAGCTGCTGCACCGCCGCAAGAAGTTCGTTCCCAGCCATCCACATGCCCAGCGGTTGAATGCTAGCTTGGCTAAATTGCTAGCACTTCAACTGCTGCCTTTTCAGTTGGTAGACTCTGCCCCCTTCCGTGAGTTTGTGGAATGTGCGGTTCCTCAGTGGCAGGTTCCCAAACGCCACTTTTTCTCACGGAAGGCGATTCAGGCTCTCTACTGGCCTCGCTGGACAGAGCGGTCAGCGGTAAGGTGCATATTACTGCTGACTCATGGTCCAGCAGGCATGGACAGGGACGTTACCCATCTTTCACAGCGCATTGGGTGACTCTGCTGGCAGCTGGGAAGGATGCAGGACAAGGTGCAGTAGTGTTGGAGGTTGTTCCGCCACCATGCCTCCAAAATGTTACTACTGGTGATTCTGACACACCTCTCTCCTCCACCCCCTCCTCTTCTTCTTCCTCCATGACCTCTTTCTGTGCTGATTTGTCCTCGGAACCAGCGGTGCTTCGTAGGCGTTCAAGGGGCTACGCCAGAACGCAGGCAAAAAGATGCCATGCAGTGCTTGAGCTGGTGTGGGGGACAGGAGCCACACTGGGGCAGAGATTCTGTCAGCTCTGCAGGGGCAGGCTCAGAGGTGGTTGATGCCATGCCAGCTTAAGCCAGGAAAGGTGGTTTCTGACAATGGCACCAACCTCCTCTCTGCCCTCCGACAGGGACAACTGACCCATGTGCCCTGTTTGGCTCTTGTCCTTAACTTGGTGGTGCAGCGGTTCTTGGGCAGGTACTCAGCTTACAGGAGGTCCTGAAGCAGACCAGGAAACTCTGGGCATTTCCGCCGGTCATATAATGCCAGTGCTCGGCTGGCTGAGCTGCAAAAGGATTACAACCTGCCCAAGAATCACCTAATCAGTGAGATGCCCACCAGGTGGAACTCTACGTTGGCCATGCTGCAGCAGCTGCACACGCAGCAGAGGGCCTTCAATGAGTATCTGCATTATGGCACCAGGTCAGGGGAGCTTGGATTTTTTTCCCCACGCTAGTGGGCCATGATCAGGGATGCATGCACTGTCCTGGCACGATTTGAGGAGGCCACTAGGATGGTGAGCAGTGACAGTGCATGCATCAGTGACACTGTCCCTCTTGTCCACCTGTTGGAGCACACGCTGTGTGGAATAATGGACAGGGCACTTGAGGCAGAACAGAGGCAGGAAGAGGAGGACTTTCTTACCTCTCAAGGCCCCCTTTATCCAAACAGTGTTCCTGCTGGCCCGGCTATCACACAGGCAGAGGAGGAGGATTGTGTCAGCATGGAGGTGGAGACTAGCACTCAGCATCAGCAGCAGTCTTCAAGGGATCAATTACAGGCCCAAGACACCCATGGACTTGTACGTGGCTGGGAGGAGGTGGCTGCGGATCATGTCGTCCTCAGTGACCCAGAGGACTCGGCACCAAATGCCTCAGCAAACCTACGCTGCGTGGCCTCCCTGATCCTGCAAAGCCTGCGTAAGGATCCTCGTATTCGTGCAATCAAGGAGAAGGGATCATTACTGGCTGGCAACCCTCCTTGATCCACATTACAAGGGTAAGGTTGCGGACCTTATCTTGCCATCGCAGAGGGAGCAGAGGATGAGGCATCTTCGGGAAGGCCTTGCAGAAAGGTCTGTGCAACGCGTTCTCAGAGACTGGGAGGTTACAAAATCCTGGTCCTGGACAACGTGTTGCTGAGGCTTCAGTCAGTCAAAGAAGGAGCGGTGGAGAAGGTGGCCGTCTGACCGATGCGTTCAGACAATTTTTTAGTCCGCAGCCCCAAGGTATGATCGGTTCCAGCAACCATCGCCAGCGTCTGGTTTACATGGTGCAGCAATACCTAGGGGCAAGATCAGACTTGGGCACCTTTCCCACTGAAAATCCTCTGTGTTACTGGGTCTTGAGGATGGATCACTGGCCAGAGCTTGCACAGTATGCAATTGAGATACTGGCCTGTCCTGCATCCAGCGTTCTTTTGGAACGCACATTCAGTGCTGCTGGAGGCTTTGTAACCAATCACAGGGTGCGCCTGTCAACCGACTCGGTCAATCGACTGACCTTCATAAAAATGAATCAGTCTTGGGTCACCGCCAGCTACCAGGCACCTGATGCTGATGTAACAGAATATTTATTTTTTAAATGTCAGATCCCTTCAAGACTGCCTATGCTGATGCAGAGCGACTATACTGTTATGCTGAGTGACTATCCTCTTCCTCCTCAATAATCATGCTGATAGCTTGAAGGAACATTTTTGGTTCTGGCACCGCCACCATTGGCTAAGGCCCAATTTTTCAGCCCCTGTTTAACAGGGGCTTGTAATTACAATTTTTGATGCAATACTTTGCAACAGGGCTCATTGCTGCGCTCTAAGTACAGTATCTGTGAGGGGTTGCAGTGTTGTGGCACCAGCACCAGTGCCTAAGGCCCAATTTTTCAGCCCCTGTTCAACAGAGGCATGTAATTACAATTCTTGATCTAATATTTCACAGCTGGGCCCATTCCTGCGCCCACCAAGAGTAACTGTGAGGACCTACAGTGTTGTGGCACCAGCACCACCGCCACCACCAAAGGCCCAATTTTTCAGCCCCTGTTCAACAGGGGCATGCAATTACAATTCTTGATCTAATAATTCACAGCAGGGCCCATTCCTGCACCCACCAAGAGTAACTGTGAGGGCTTACAGTGTTGTGGCAACACCAACACCTAAGGGGCAAATTTCTGCAGAGTATATATGGCAGGCCCCTACTTTCAAACATCCAACTTACAAACGACTCCTACTTGCAAACGGAAGGAGACAACAGGAAGTGAGAGGAAATATACCCCTAGGAAGGCAAATTCTCTCCTGTTAATAGGTGAAAAAGGTGTCTCTTCTCCACTGATGCTTTATCGCCAATCCTTGTTTCAATAAAAACCCCAAATTTTCCAAAAACATTTGTCATTGGGATGGAAAGTGAGGTGAAATGTTCTGAACAGGTACACAGACAGCAAAACAAATGTTACAGGGGTGATAACCCTTCCCTATGTTCTCCAAAAATCTTAAAAATAGATTTTTTGGCTAGAGCTACACTTTAAAAAATTTACCTGTTCCAAATTACAAACAGATTGTACTTAAGAACAAACCTACAATCCGTGTCTTTTTTGCACCACTTGTATACTGCTGTAAAGAGTATATAGGGCCTTCTTTTATTTTGGGTGCGGGGTTCCCCTTAATATCCATACAAGACCCAAAGGGGCTGGTAATGGGCTGGGGTAGGGGTGGGTGATGGGGAAGCCATACCATTTTTCTCAATGATTTACATCCATATTGCCGGGACCAGACATTACATTAAAGCCGCAAGCAGTTTTAAATGGCTTTTTTTCCTTTAGAAATGTCATTTTGTGCAGGGACAGTTCTAAACACGGGAAACACGTGCCACTTCACAGGCATACTTTAGACACCCCCCAGGTACGATATTTAAAGGAATATTTCACTTTTTTTTTTTCACTTTATGCATCATTAAAATCACTGCTCCGAAAAAACGACAGTTTTAAAAGATTCTTTTTACATTGATCCGGGTCCCCAAACCCTTTTTAGGACAATAGCATGCATATTAGGCGTTATAATTAGCACTTTAGATTTCGAACGTTCGCGTCTATTGTATTTAATAGGGTTCTAAAGTTCGCGCGAACGTTCGGTCCGTTCGAAAGTTTTGGTGCGAACCGAACGGGGGGGGGGGGGGGTGTTCGGCTCATCCCTAGTGGTAAGGAATTGCCTAGGGACGGCGCTTTCCTTTGAAACCATATTGACACTAGGGATCAGCTTTGAGTTCGACTGTTCGCTCGTTCAACGAAGATCAAACTTTATGGGCCATTCGCGCTACATTCGAGTTGCGTGTCACGGCCCATAATGCACTGCGTCATCGCAGTGCATTGCTGGCTGATGATTGGCCAAGCATGCACTATGACCCGCATGCTTTGGCCAATCACAGCGTCGTCAGCAGAGAGAGCCTTAATTGGCCAAAGGCAAGGGTGCCTTTGGCCAATCATGGCTTAGGGGGACCAAGTACATGCCCCACACTATATAAGGCTGCCTGCACGTCGGCCTTGTGTAGTGTGTTCCGGTGGCTCACAGAGAGAGAGAGATTGTCGTTTTATTTCAGTTAACTAGATTGAGCAGGCAGTTGATTCAGCTAGTTAGATCAGTATATTTAGTATATATATGCATGGCACGCTTTGTATAAAATATATATATATTGTGACAGCAGGAAGGTAAAGTCACCTGGTTGCATCCAGGGGGGTAGGTATATTTCTCCCAGATTCAGGCTTTATGCCGACTTATACAACTAGGGAGAGAGTTGATGAAGCCCAGCTGAGGCTAGTGGGCTCATGGATGATTCATACCTCTAGGGAGAGTGCTGGGCGTCGTGCAGGCAGGGAGTTGATGAGACCAGCTGAAGCTTGTCAGCTCGTTTAAGGCCTCTATAAAAACTCCCAGCTTCATTAGGTGTTTGCTCATGCCTGGAACCAGACCTGTGTGGACTGTCTAGGGAGAGTGAACCCCTGTGCGGTGAGACAAAGCCTGTGTGGCTATTTGTTTGGACATTTACTAAACCAGGGACTTAGGGACTAGGACAGCACCAGGCTGATCCCAGTTGTTAGTTAGGGAAACCTGCATGTTTAGTCAGAGGTCAAGCTGACCAGGATTTATTTTGTTTGTTTCTTTTTGCTTTGCTGTGTTTTTGTCACTGTAAATAGAGAAATAAACCGCACCTTTTGATCTTGAAAACCACAACCTCCGTCTGCTGGGCCTGTTTTTGTGTGGGGAGCCCATCCAGGGGGTCACACACACCCTCTACCGAGTTAACCCCCTCACAGTTGGTGGAGAATGCGGGCAGTTTTTTTTTAAGCCAGCATGGAGGAGATACTGAAACAGCTGGCTCTAGCAAATGCCAATCAACAGCAGACAAATGCAGGTTTGCAAAAGAGCTTCGCAGCCCAGCAACAAGCCCAGCAGCAATCTGAGGCCCGCTTCATAGACCTGTTGCAGAAGCAAGAGCAGAGACTACAACAACAGATGGAAGCAGTAATGCAGCAACGTCCGCAGACCAGTGAGGAAAGCCGTCCCACTAATACCGCGTCCTTTGGGGTGAGTCGTTTATTGACAAAAATGACTGGAGAGGATGATCCAGAGGTATTTTTGACCACATTTGAAAGGACTGCTGAAAGAGAAAAGTGGCCTGAGGAGCAGTGGGCTGGACTGGTGGCTCCTCTGTTAACTGGTGAATCGCAGAAAGCTTACTATGACCTAGAGCCTGACCAAGCAAAAGACTATGGGATGCTAAAAGCTGAAATATTGGCAAGGCTGGGTGTCACCCTGGCTGTCCGGGCTCAGCGTGTGCATAACTGGACTTTCCAGCTTGGAAAACCCCCCAGGTCTCAAATGTATGATCTCATTCACCTGAGCAGGAAGTGGCTACAGCCAGAGACTTTGTCCGCACCGGAGATTGTGGAACGTGTTGTGATGGATCGTTTCTTGAGAGCTCTTCCTACCGCCATTCAAAAGTGGGTAAGCCATGGAGACCCAGAAACGGCCGGTAAACTTGTGGATCGTGTAGAGAGATACTTGGCTGCAGAGAACCTGACGGCCTCTTCCAGAGACTCTCGGACTTTCCACCCTAAGACCAGACCATCCCCAGGGGCGGATAAGATGATTCCAAGGGGTGAGGGTGGAGAGAGTGAGAGGGTGGGAGCTCTGCCCAGGGTTTGGCGAGAACAGCCTGGGAAGTCGGGGGCTCAAGAGGCAGCCAAAAGGATTGTTTGCTACCGCTGCCGGCAAGCGGGACATATTGCAGCAAATTGCCCGGTTGTGGAGGAACCCATGCAATGTGACTTTCTGACGGACAGACGTCAGTCGCTGTGTGCGACAGTCGCATGCACTGCCATTCGGGGAACTGAGAAACATTTATGCAAAATGTGTATTAATGGTAGAAATGTTGTGGTATTACTGGATTCAGGTAGCCTTGTGACCCTGATAAAGGCTGAATTAGTTAAAACAGAGGTCTCTGGGAATAGCAAGGTAGCTGTTATTTGTGTGCATGGGGACACCCGAGAGTATCCAGTGACTACAGTGTGTTTCAAGACCCCCAAAGGTACCCTCTCTCATCCAGTGGGGTTAGTATCTCAATTACCGCATGATGCCATTGTGGGAAGGGATTTTCCGAAGTTCTGGGAACTGTGGGATGATCCTGAGCCCCCCACTGGTGCCCCTATGTACCAGGAAGGTGATAGCCAGAACTCCTCTGAGAGTGGTGAGGACTCTCCAGAATTTCCCTTGTCAGTATTGGCAGGCGAGACTCAAGAAACTGGAGAGGAGCCCACCTCCTCAGACGAAAACCTACCGTCTGTGGAGTTTTCTGATCTTGAGGTTCACAGGGAAAATTTTGCCACAGAACAGTTAAAAGACCCCGCCCTAATAAAGGCACGGGAAAACGTAGTGGAAATAGATGGCGAGTTAGTGAACCCAGATAATACCTGCACTTACCCATACTTCAGCGTAGAGAAGGACCTACTGTATCGGGTGGCAAAAAGGGCAGAAGAAACCGTTGAGCAGCTTGTGGTGCCCAAACCTTACAGGAAGTTGGTGTTGGAGTTGGCCCATGGGCACATTCTTGGAGGTCATCTGGGGACAGAGAAAACCCGAGAGAGGGTATTACAGAGATTCTATTGGCCTGGGGTGATGAAGGACATAGAAAATTATTGTTCCTCCTGCCCTGTGTGTCAGAGGTCGGCCCCGATGCCACATTTCCGTAGCCCGCTGGTCCCTCTACCCATCATTGAGGTCCCGTTTGAGAGGATCGCAATGGATTTGGTAGGTCCTATAATCAAGTCCGCTAGGGGGCACCAGTACATATTAGTTATAATGGACTATGCCACCCGTTATCCAGAAGCGATCCCTCTCCGAAATACCTCGGCCAAAACCATAGCCAAAGAGCTATCTCTTGTTTTTAGCCGGGTGGGTATTTGTAAAGAACTGCTTACGGACCAAGGTACACCCTTTATGTCCCGGGTTATGAAAGAGCTGTGTAAATTGTTCAAAGTGACGCAATTGCGTACGTCTGTGTATCACCCCCAAACCGATGGGCTGGTTGAAAGATTCAACAAAACCCTAAAACAAATGTTGAAGAAAGTGGTGGATAGAGATGGAAAGGATTGGGACTGTCTACTTCCTTATTTGATGTTTGCTATTAGGGAGGTGCCCCAATCCTCTACGGGATTCTCCCCCTTTGAGTTACTGTATGGGAGACACCCAAGAGGGCTGTTGGATATTGCCAAGGAAACTTGGGAAAGTGAGAGTTCTCCCCACAGGAGTGTGATTGAGCATGTCGCCCTGATGCAAGATCGAATTGCACAGGTAATGCCCATCGTGAAGGAACATTTGGCCCAAGCGCAGTTGGCACAGCAGAGAGTGTACAACCGTGGAGCCAAGACCCGTACCTTTTCCCCGGGGGATAGGATATTGGTACTTGTCCCTACGGTTGAAAGTAAATTCCTTGCCAAATGGCAAGGCCCCTACGAGATAATGGAAAAAGTGAGCGAAGTGAATTACAAGGTCAGACAACCAGGAAGGCGAAAGCCCGAACAGATCTATCACGTTAATCTGTTGAAAGCCTGGAGGGATAGAGAGTCCCTAGTCGCAGAAACTTGGTCACCAGCTCAAACTGGTTGCGTGATTCCGGAGGTTGGAATAGCAGCCACCTTGTCACAACCCCAACAACAGGAGGTTAAGGAGTTTGTGCTTCGCAACAAGGAGGTGTTCTCTGAGCTGCCGGGACAAACATCTGGGGTAGAGCATGATATTATTACCCCGCCCGGTGACAGGGTGAAGTTAAAACCCTATCGGATCCCAGAGGCCCGACGGGAGGCAATACGGGAGGAAGTACAGAAAATGCTGAACTTAGGGGTGATAGAGGAGTCCCGAAGTGATTGGTCTAGTCCCATTGTGTTGGTGCCTAAACCGGATGGGAGCTGGCGATTTTGTAACGATTTTCGTCAGTTGAACAAAGTTACAAAATTTGACACCTACCCCATGCCACGTATAGATGAGTTGATCGACCGGCTGGGAACAGCCCGATACATGACGACTCTTGACCTCACAAAAGGGTATTGGCAAATTCCCCTGGCCAAGTCGGCCAAAGAGAAAACCGCATTTGTAACCCCAGACGGGGCGTTCCAATATAAGAGAATGCCGTTCGGGTTACAGAATGCGCCGGCCACATTCCAGCGGAAAATGGACCAGATACTGAGGCCCCATCGGAAGTATGCTGCGGCTTACCTGGATGACGTAATTGTCCATAGCACAGATTGGGCCTCACATCTGCCAAAAGTGCAAGCAGTCCTAGACTCTATCCGGGAAGCGGGGTTTACGGCTAACCCCAAGAAGTGTACCATTGGGCAGGAGGAGGCCAAATATCTTGGGTACACCATTGGCAGGGGAGTAATAAAACCCCAACTCAAAGTCGAGGCCATCCAGAGTTGGCCACGTCCCAACAGCAAGAAGCAGGTACGAGCCTTTCTGGGAATCGCGGGTTATTATCGGCGCTTCATTCCCCACTTTGCTTCTAAGGCTGTGCCCCTAACCAACCTGACGAAAGGGAAAGGGTCGGTCATGATTAAATGGACCCCCGAGGCTGAGGCAGCATTCCAATTCTTGAAACAAGCCTTATGTAGCCAGCCAGTGTTGTACTCACCCGACTTCTCTAAAGACTTTGTCGTACAAAGTGATGCGTCAGATGTGGGGTTAGGAGCAGTATTGTCCCAGGTCTGGAACGGGGAAGAGCACCCAGTCATTTACCTCAGCAGGAAGTTGAAGTCCCATGAGGTAAATTACGCCACGGTTGAAAAGGAGTGTTTAGCGGTGAAGTGGGCTCTAGATTCCCTTCGGTACTATCTGCTAGGTAGGCACTTTGACATGGTTACGGATCACGCTCCGTTAAAGTGGATGGCTCAAAACAAGGAGACAAATAGAAGAGTAAATAGGTGGTTCCTGGCCCTACAGGAATTCAACTTCACAGTAAAGCATCGCCCTGGCGTTCAAATGGGGAATGTGGATGCTTTGTCTCGAGTACATGAATGCCTGATTGCTGGTGTTCCAACCCCAAGGTTAAAACAAGAGGGGGGGGTATGTGACAGCAGGAAGGTAAAGTCACCTGGTTGCATCCAGGGGGGTAGGTATATTTCTCCCAGATTCAGGCTTTATGCCGACTTATACAACTAGGGAGAGAGTTGATGAAGCCCAGCTGAGGCTAGTGGGCTCATGGATGATTCATACCTCTAGGGAGAGTGCTGGGCGTCGTGCAGGCAGGGAGTTGATGAGACCAGCTGAAGCTTGTCAGCTCGTTTAAGGCCTCTATAAAAACTCCCAGCTTCATTAGGTGTTTGCTCATGCCTGGAACCAGACCTGTGTGGACTGTCTAGGGAGAGTGAACCCCTGTGCGGTGAGACAAAGCCTGTGTGGCTATTTGTTTGGACATTTACTAAACCAGGGACTTAGGGACTAGGACAGCACCAGGCTGATCCCAGTTGTTAGTTAGGGAAACCTGCATGTTTAGTCAGAGGTCAAGCTGACCAGGATTTATTTTGTTTGTTTCTTTTTGCTTTGCTGTGTTTTTGTCACTGTAAATAGAGAAATAAACCGCACCTTTTGATCTTGAAAACCACAACCTCCGTCTGCTGGGCCTGTTTTTGTGTGGGGAGCCCATCCAGGGGGTCACACACACCCGCTACCGAGTTAACCCCCTCACAATATATATATATATATATATATATATATATATATATATTCAGTGGGTATGGAAAGTATTCAGACCCCCTTAAATTTTTCACTCTGTGTTATATTGCAGCCATTTGCTAAAATCATTTAAGTTCATTTTTTTCCTTATTAATGTACACACAGCACCCCATATTGACAGAAAAACACAGAATTGTTGTCATTTTTGCAGATTTATTAAAAACGAAAAACTGAAATATCACATGGTCCTAAGTATTCAGACCCTTTGCTCAGTAGTTAGTAGAAGCACCCTTTTGATCCAAGACAGCCATGAGCAGGCCCAGACTGGGACAAAAAATAGGCCCGGGCATTTTAGACTGAGCAGCCGGGGGGGAGGGGGGGCGGTTAATGATGGGATGTGGGGTTCCAGCACCTTGTACCTCTGGACCCCTTTACATTACACAGCACGCTGCATCTCTGGACCCCTTTACATTACACAGCACCCTGGACCCCTTTACATTACATAGCACCGCACCTCTGGACCCTTTTACATTACACAGCACCCTGCACCTCTGGACCCCTTTACATTACACAGCACCCTGCACCTCTGGACCCCTTTACATTACACAGCCCCCCACAGTTTGTTACACAGACACCCCCTAACAGTTCTGGACCCCCTGCATGTTACACAGACCTCCCTACAGTACAGAGTACAGACCCCCTCTACAATACAGACCCCTCTACAATACAGACCCCTCTACATTACAGACCCCCTCCCTACAGTACAGACCCCCTCCCTACAATATAGAACCCCCCTACAATACAGACCCCCCTACATTTCAAACCCCCCTACATTTCAAACCCCCCTAAAATACAGAACCCCCCTACATTTCAGAACCCCCCTACATTTCAGAACCCCCCTACATTTCAGAACCCCCCTACATTTCAGACCCCCCTACATTTCAGACCCCCTACAATACAGAACCCCCCTACAATACAGACCCCCCTTACAATACAGACCCCCCTACATTTCAGAACCCCCCTACATTTCAGAACCCCCCTACATTTCAGACCCCCTACATTTCAGACCCCCCCTACAATACAGACCCCCCCTACAATACAGACCCCCCCTACAATACAGACCCCCCTACAATACAGACCCCCCCTACAATACAGACCCCCCCACATTACAGAGCCCACCTACATTACAGAACCCACCTACATTTCAGACACCCCTACAATACAGAACCCCCTACATTTCAGACCCCCCCCCCTACAATTCAGAACCCCGCCTACATTACAGACCCCCCTACAATACAGACCCCCCTACAATACAGAACCCCCTACATTTCAGAACCCCCCCTACAATACAGAACCTCCCCTACATTAGTTTCAGAGAGAGAGAAAATATGTTGTATCAGCCACAGAGTGGTAGCTGTGGATATCAACGAAAGATACCTAGCGTGCCGCGTCCTAACATATGAATATAGAAAAAAGTGTTGTACTATAACGGTATTGGTGTATCGTCTCTCCTAGAACATGTGAACAATTTTTAAACAGAAATATTTATATGGTAGATTATTGTACAATAAAATTATATTTTTTATATAAACTGTGTACGGTGCCTAAAAAGTCCAAGTCCCTCTATTTAGTTTTTTCTATACTCCCCTACATTAGACCCCCCTACAATACAGAACCCCCCTACAATACAGAGCCCCCTACAATACAGAACCCCCCTACATTTCAGACACCCCCTACATTACATACCCCCCTACGATACAGAAACCCCCCTACAATACAGACCCCCCTTCAGACCCATAATGTACCTCAGATCAGAGCGGGACTGCATGTTGGGTCCCCTCCCCCTGTGTGGACATAGAGGAGGGGGAGGCGGCTTCACTCTGCTCGGCTGTGTGAGACAGCCGAGCTGAGACTGATCAGATCATCAGTGCCGCGGCCACCTTGCCAGAGAGAAGGGGAACGTTGCAGGTCCCGGCCCCCTGATGTGCCGACGGGTGTCACTGTCACTCGAGTGTGGCTCCGACTCGCAGGTGAGAGTGCACTGGGGCAGTGGCATCACTAGGGTTGGTGTCACCTGGTGCGGCAAAACATGGTGTCACCCCCCTCCTGTCTATCCTGCCCAGCGCCCTGCAGGCAGCACACGGTCACGAGGCGCACCCCCAAATGACCCCTGTAAATTAAAGTATAGGGTGGTATTGGGCCGACTGGGGCGATATAAGGCAGATTGCGGTGATATAGGGCAGGCTGGGGTGGTATAGGGCAGGCTGGATGGCATAGGGCAGGTTGGGGTGATATAGGGCAGGGTGTGGTGGCAAAGAGCAGGTTGCGGTGGCATAGGGCAGTTGGGGTGGTATAGAGCAGGTTGCGGTGGCATAGGGCAGGCTGGGGTGGTATAGGGCAGGTTGCAGTGGCATAGGGCAGGTTGGGGTGGTATAGAGCAGTTTGCGGTGGCATAGGGCAGGTTGGGGTGGTATAGAGCAGTTTGCGATGGCATAGGGCAGGATGCGGTGGCATAAGGCAGGTTGAGGTGACACGCATAGGGCAGGCTGGGGTGGTATGGTACCAGGTTAGGACTCTATGTAGTGACATGTGCAGCAGTGCAGTAACTTACAGCATGCCTGGAGATGAAGACCCTCTTGCTGCTGTGTCCTCATTTCTTTCTCCTTCAGCTGTGGGATCAGCCAGAGTGAACGGGACTGTGGGAGGAGTGGAGGGGGCAGCCACACCCCCAGCTCCGCCCACCAACTCTGGCTGCCTCCGGAGACATTGGAGATGATGGAGAAGACGTGACATGCTGCGGCCCACCGGGCATTTGTCCGGTATGCCCTATGGCCAGTCCGGGCCTGGCTATGCGTCTTTTTGGGAAAGATGCAACAAGTTTTTCACACCTGGATTTGGGGATCCTCTGCCATTCCTCCTTCCAGATCCTCTCCAGTTCTGTCAGGTTGGATGGTAAACGTTGGTGGACAGCCATTTTTAGGTCTCTCCAGAGATGCTCAATTGGGTTTAAGTCAGGGCTCTGGTTGGGCCATTCAATAACAGTAATGGAGTTGTTGTGAAGCCACTCCTTCGTTATTTTAGCTGTGTGCTTAGGGTCATTGTCTTGTTGGAAGGTAAACCTTCGGCCCAGTCTGAGGTCCTGAGCACTCTGGAGAAGGTTTTCGTCCAGGATATCCCTGTACTTGGCCGCATTCATCTTTCCCTCTATTGCAACCTGTCCCTGCAGCTGAAAAACACCCCCACAGCATGAAGCTGCCACCACCATGCTGCACTGTTGGGACTGTATTGGACAGGTGATGAGCAGTGCCTGGTTTTCTCCACACATGCCGCTAAGAATTAAGGCCAAAAAGTTCTATCTTGGTCTCATCAGACCAGAGAATCTTATTTCTCACCATCTTGGAGTCCTTCAGGTGTTTTTTTCTTTCTCGTACATCACGGGACACAGAGCGACATAGTCATTACTAATGGGTTATATAGATACCTTCAGGTGCTGGCACTGGCAACTTCCAAAACCGGAAGTACCCTCCCCTATATAAGCCCCTCCCATCCGGGAGCACCTCAGTTTTTTGCCAGTGTCTAAGGTGTTGGCCAAGAAGTAACATGTGTTTTTCACTGAGCTTGCGTACAGGTTCTTTTGGGCCTCAGTAAGCTATTCCGGATCCGACCAAAAAAGCTTCATAGCTAAACGGTCGGTACCCGGGCCTTGCAGAGAAGAGCAAGGTTTTGCCTGTAATGCCTCTCTTAGGAGGGCTGGACCCTGGGATCCAGAGCTCTGGTCATACCCACGACCAAGATGTTTTCTGTGCAGGGTGCTATACAGGTCCAGGGGAGTGGAATCCTTGGGAACCCGGTCCCTGAAGGTTTGATTACAATGCCTGCCGTGATAGGTGAAGTTTGGGCTTCTGTGGACCAAACAGAGTCCTGCGGCGAGGAAAAGGTAAGTGGGGGCCCTCGGGAACTTGGTTCTATTGAGGGACCCCCAAGCCTATTTTGTCTTTCTGCCTGTTACCTAAGGTATTCCCGCTAATATTCTGTGTATGCCTGTTACTACTGAGAAAATGTAAAAAAAATTAATAGTAGGCAAGGAAAAAAAGAAAATGTAAGACCGCGGTACCTGTGTTAGACACTAGAGGCCGCTATGGTTCTTTTTCTTGTAATGTGGATTTTTTTCTTCCAGAATCAAATCCAGGCAGTTGGTATGTTCTCTGCTGGGAAGCTGTCTCCTCTGCCCTGTTGCTGCGCTCATCCATCCCCGGGCCCTGCGGCAAAGGGACCCTGGCTCCCATCTAGCTCCTTATTGTTTTCAAAAAAGGCGCCGAAGGCGCACGTGCCCACGCGCGTGCGCGTGCACGCGCCTCTATATATAGAGGCGATCTGGAAAAAGGGGCGGAGCGGGTGGATGACGCTCAGGTGTGCGCCGCGGCTTTACTGCGCATGTGCGGGCGTCCAGCGTGTTTTAAAGCACATTATAGCTGGCTATTGAAGTGCACAGACAGAGCTAGCAACAGTATAAAGGCACACAGAGGCGGTTGATGCAGGCATCCCCTAGAAAGGCACTTTAGTAGACACCAACTGTGATATAGCAGCAATTGTGCTAGACTATTCTCAGTAAAAGTGGTGTATTACGGCTGGAATACCTCAGCTTTAGGCTTAGGAATATGCCGTCCAGAAGCTCCGGAACTGAATCTTCCAGGAAGCGAAGGGGGTCTCATCGGGCTCTGAGGATCTTGGGCATGCTTCTGCTGCACCAGTCTCCCCTGAAGTTCAGAGGTAAGTGACCGTAGAGACCCCGCAGGGGTACTTGGTACTGTGGCTGTCCTCAGTTCACCTGCTCCTGTGTATGTAACAGAGGAGGTTTTTTCCTCAGCTCTGGGAGGATTAGAAGAGAGATTGTCAACATTGATCGCTGCCTCCCTGTCAGGGAAAGCACGCCCAATCTCCGTCTCCTCCTTCAGAGTGCCTGTTAGCAGAGCAACAGTCCCATACAGGGATCGACCTGCCTGAAGGGGATCAGGATGAGGTTGATTCTGTTATAGAGGAATCAACAGTGGGGGAACCTTTTCTCAGCATCTCAAGCTGAAAGATTATGGGTTCAGTCTCTGACTAACATGGTCCGATCAGCATTTAAAAATGCACCTTGCGGAACCATCAACCACTACTGTATCCTCGTTGGGGTCGCTAGAAGCCCCCAGACTGTCTGTTTTTTTCCACTTCACCCTTTACTGAAAGGGCTCATTTACCAGGATTGGGAACGTCCTGAGAAAATATTTATTCCCCCAAGAGATTTCCGGTGGTCTATCCCATGGAGGATAAGTTCATCAAAAAATGGAAGGTCCCTACAGTGGACACAGCCATCTCTTGTATGTATAAATCACTGACATGTCCAATGGATAATGTCCAAATGTTCAAGAACCCAATAGATAAAAGATTGGAGTCCTTATGAAAGTCTGCTTCTTTCTACAGCAAGCTTGGTGACACAACCAGCAGTGAGGTCTGCTAAGCAGTGAAGGATCAGTTGAAACAGGTCTTGAGGGACTTGACAGATCAGCAGGCCTTGCCCTAGCTGATCTACCTAGAGCCTTAGGCTTTGCGGTTGACGCCATAAAGGATTCAGTCCATCAGGCCTCCCGCCTTACGCTGTCTATAGTACATATGCGTAGGCTTCTATGGCTCAAAAACTGGTCTGCTGAAGCTCCCTGTAAAGAATGGCTGGTTAGCGTCCCATTTCATGGTGAACGCTTATTCAGGGAAAACCTGGACAAATATATCCAGAAAATTTCCAGCGGTAAAAATACGCTCTTGCCGGTTAAAAACAGAGTTAGAGGTCCCTCTTTAAGAGGCCTGCTTCTCCAGTCCCTGGGGCATCGGCTGTGTAACAGTTCCGACGGCCTCCTCGGTCAATTCCCGGGGGTAAAAAACAGGGACAATAGCAGGGTAATGAGAAACCCTGGGTCAGGGGAGGTACAAAACCTCCCCCAAAGTTAAATTCATTGAAGGGTTGCCCCCACTCAGTCGGGTGGGGGGAGGACTCCAGTTGTTCGCAAGAGACCTGGCGGGACACGATCAAGACAGATAGGTGCTCTCCGCAGTATGTTTGGGATACAGTTTGGAGTTAAAAGACTCTCCTCCTTCCCATTTTTGAGGTCAAACGTGCCAAGGGATCCCCGGAAGAGAGAGTCCCTCCTGTTGGCACTAGAACAACTATTGCTCCAAGGAGTAATTATTAGGCTTGTGCAATTCGTTTCGTAACGAATTGAAATTCGTCCGAATTTAGCAACTTTCGGACATTCGGAAGCATTCGAATTTCCGAACAAAGCAATTACGAATAAGACCGAATCCGAAATAAATTATACCGCAAATAGCGAATGCCCGAATGTCTTCGGCATAATTCGTTATGAAAAAGTTACGAATGTACGAATCCATACGAAGCACAATAACACTCACTCTGCTCTGCTCTCTGCTTCTCCCACACCGTGCTGAACTCCCTCTCAAAATGGTGTACAGGGGCGGAGGTTATAGCCGCATGTAAAAAACGAAAGTAAAATACGAGATTTCGAATCCATTCGAAGCACAATAACACTCACTCTGCTCTGCTCTCTGCTTCTCCCTCACCGTGCTGAACCCTCTCAAAATGGTGTACAGGGGCGGAGCCTATAGCCGCATGTAAAAAACGAAAGTAAAATACGAGATTTCGAATCGTTACAAATAACCGCAATGTATTTAGAAAAGTACAAATCCATTCGAAGCACATTAGGCATAATAGGCAGCGTCGTTGTGAGAGAGACACGGAAAATTACGAATCAACGAACCCAAAAAAAGTTACGAAAGTAGGAGTTGTGTCCAGAATCAACGAAAAACAACGTACTCTACCGAAAGTACGAACCCAAAAAAAGTTACGAAAGTAGGAGTTGTGTCCAGAATCAACGAAAAACAACGTACTCTACCGAAAGTACGAATTATAAAGCAACAAAAAATTCAACGAAAAATGACGCTTGCAAAAATACGAATGAGTCCGAACACGAAAAATCCCGTCTAGCAAAATTACGAATGATTACGAATCAACAGGACCGGAAAGAAACGAACCGAAACGGAACGAATTTTTCCGTTGTGCACAAGTCTAGTAATTATGGAGGTTCCCCTGGAAGAATGAGGGTTCGGGTTTTACTCAAACCTCTTTACAGTCCCGAAGCAAACGCGGACGGGAGGCCCATATTAATTCTAAAAGGGCTATACAAATTCCTGTATATCAGGACTTTCCGATGGAGTCGATCCGATCGGTGGCCACTGCCCTACAAGGGGAGGATTGGTTAGCCGCGATCGACATCAAAGATGCTTATTTGCACATTCCCATCTTTCCAGTCCACCAAAAATTTCTACGCTTTGCAGTAGAAGGGCGCCATTTTCAGTTCAGAGCCTTACCCTTCGGTTTGGCCACAGCACCACGAGTGTTTACAAAAATTCTGGCCCTTTATTGGCCAATCTAAGAACACAAGGTGTAATGATAATGGCATATCTAGACGACTTGTTGCTGATAGACCACTCAGTGAAAAAACTAGACGTGGTCGTTCACAAGACAATCAAGTATCTGGAATCTCACGGTTGGATTATCAACCGAGACAAGTCAGCCCTAAAAACCAGTCAAAAGTCTGGAATACTTGGGGCTAAGGTTGGATTCAGGCCAGAGAAAAATATTCTTGCCTCGAGGAAAGGTGTTGTCTTTGAAAGATTTGATCCACTTAGTGGGTACAAAAAAGACAGCCGTCCATACGCCTTTGCATGAGGCTGCTGGGAAAAATGGTGGCATCATTCGAAGCAGTACCCTACGGTCAATTGCATTCAAGGAATTTGCAAGGGGCCATACTGTCAGCCTGGAACAAAAAAGTTCAGGCCCTAGACTTACAATGTCCTTGTCCCCTTCCGTTCGCAAGAGCCTCCGTTGGTGGTTGGTTCCCCAGAATCTGGAAAAAGGGAAATCCTTCAGTCCGATTTCTTGGAAGGTGGTCACTACAGATGCCAGCCTTATAGGCTGGGGAGCAGTACTGGAGCAATAGTCTCTCCAGGGCAGATGGTCGGATGCAGAAAAGGTCCTGCCCATCAATCTCTTAGAGATACGAGCAGCCCGGTATGCCCTAGTAGCATGGACATCCAAACTCCAAGGGTCCCCTGTCAGAATTCAATCAGACAATGCCACAGCAGTGGCATATATCAATCATCAGGGGGGCACCAGGAGTCGTGCAGCCCAGAGGGAAGTAAATTACATCCTGAAATGGGCAGAAAGATATGTCCCAGCCATATCTGCGGTATTCATTCCAGGAGTGGAGAATTGGAAGGCGGACTTTCTAAGTCGCCAGCAATTATGCCCAGAGGAAGGGTCCCTTCACCCCGAGGTTTTCTGGACAATATGTCAGCGGTGGGGAACATCGGATGTAGATCTTCTAGCATCCAGATTCAACACAAAGGTGGACAGGTTTGTCTCTCAGACAAGGGATCCCCTAGCTTGCGGCTCGGATGCCCTAGTGTTCCCTTGGGATCAGTTCAAGCTGATATATGCATTCACACCGCCACAATGGTTACCTCGATTACTCCGCAGAATCAGGGTAGAAAAGAAACCAGTGATTCTGGTGGCTCCAGCGTGGCCCCGAAGAGCGTGGTACGCGGAGATTGTAAAATGTCAGTGGGGAGTCCTTGGACTCTCCCACGTCGTCCGGACCTGCTTTCGCAAGGACCGATATACCACCCTTCCTTACCAGCCCTAGGTTTGATGGCCTGGCTATTGAAGCCCACATTCTAAAAAAGAGAGGGCTCTCTAATTCTGTGGTATCTACCATGATCAATGCCAGGAAGCCGGTATCCAGGCAGATCTACTATAGAATCTGGAAGGCGTACATCGCCTGGTGTGAGGCCAAGAAATGGCATCCACGTAAATACGTAATAGGTAGGATTCTGGACTTCCTACAATGGGCTGTAGATAGGAAGCTTGCCTCGAGTACTATCAAGGGTCAGATTTCGGCCTTGTCAATATTTTTTCAAAGGCCCTTGGCTTCGCATTCACTAGTCAAAGCCTTTATACAAGGAGTGATGCGTATTAGTCCTCCGGTTAATATTCCCATATGTCCATGGGATCTAAACTTGGTTCTGTCGGTTCTACAGAAACAACCATTTGAACCATTACAGCATATTTCTTTGGTTCTTCTCACCAGGAAATTGATTTTTCTAGTAGCCATTTGTTCGGCTAAAAGAGTGTCGGAATTAGCAGCTATGTCCTGTAAGGAGCCATATCTGGTTATCCATAAGGATAGAGTAGTGTTACGCCCTCATCCAGCCTTTCTTCCTAAGGTGGTATCGAGGTTTCATTTGAACCAAGATGTGGTTCTTCCTTCTTTTTTCCCCAAACCTACTTCGGTAGAGGAAAAGTTATTGCATTCTTTGGATGTAGTAAGAGCAGTTAAAGCTTATCTAAAAGCCACTGCTCAGATTCGCAGAACGGATACTTTGTTTATTCTGCCGGAAGGCCCCAGAAAGGGTCAGGCAGCGTCAAAATCTACTTTAGCCAAGTGGATTCGACAGGTCATAATGCAAGCCTATGGCTTGAGAAGGAGACCGCCTCCGTTCAAAGTTAGAGCGCACTCCACGAGAGCAGTTGGAACTTCATGGGCAGTGCATCACCAGGCCTCCCTGGCTCAAATCTGTAAGGCCGCAACATGGTCTTCAGTACACACGTTTACTAGGTTCTACCAGGTGGACGTTAGAAGTCAGGAGGATGTCGCCTTTGGGCGCAGTGTGTTGCAGGCCGCAAAAGATCCTCATGTCTGATAGCGCTCAGCTTATGTATGGTGTATCCCCCCCCCCCTCGTTGGGCATTGCTTTAGGACATCCCATTAGTAATGACTATGTCGCTCTGTGTCCCGTGATGTACGAGAAAGAAAATAGGATTTTTATAACCGCTTACCTGTAAAATCCTTTTCTTGGAGTACATCACGGGACACAGAGCTCCCACCCCTCTTTAGGGACACTTATTGCTTTGCTACAAAACTGAGGTGCTCCCGGATGGGAGGGGCTTATATAGGGGAGGGTACTTCCGGTTTTGGAAGTTGCCAGTGCCAGCACCTGAAGGTATCTATATAACCCATTAGTAATGACTATGTCGCTCTGTGTCCCGTGATGTACTCCAAGAAAAGGATTTTACAGGTAAGCTGTTATAAAAATCCTATTTTTAGCAAACTCCATGCGGGCTTTCATGTGTCTTGCACTGAGGAGAGGCTTCCGTCGGGCCACTCTGCCATAAAGCCCTGACTGGTGGAGGGCTGCAGTGATGGTCGACTTTCTACAACTTTCTCCCATCTCCCGACTGCATCCCTTGAGCTCAGCCACAGTGAACTTTGGGTTCTTCTTTACCTCTCTCACCAAGGCTCTTCTCCACCGATAGCTCAGTTTTGCCAGACGGCCAGCTCTAGGAAGGATTCTGGTCCTCCCAAACGTCTTCCATTTAAGGATTATGGAGGCCACTGTGCTCTTTGGAACCTTAAGTGCAGCAGAATTTTTTTGTAACCTTGGCCAGAGCTGTGCCTCGACTCTTCAGGCAGTTCCTTTGACCTCATGATTCTCATTTTCTCTGACATGCACTGTGAGCTGTAAGGTCTTATATAGACAGGTGTGTGGCTTTCCTAATCAAGTCCAATCAGTATAATCAAACACAGCTGGACTCAAATGGAGGTGTAGAACCATCTCAAGGATGATCAGAAGAAATGGACAGCACCTGAGTTAAATATATGAGTGTCACAGCAAAGGGTCTGAATACTTAGGACCATGTGATATTTCAGTTTTTGTTTTTTAATAAATCTGCAAAACTGTCAACAATTCTGTGTTTTTCTGTCAATATGGGGTGCTGTGTGTACATTAATGAGGAAAAAAATGAACTTAAATGATTTTAGCAAATGGCTGCAATATAACAAAGGGTGAAAAATTTAAGGGGGTCTGAATACTTTCCGTACCCACTGTGTGTGTGTGTGTGTGTATGTGTATATATATATTTATATATACACTGTATACAGTTTGGCTAGATCTCACTGCAGAGAGTTCCTGTTATTCTCTTCCTAATAATACAGGCAGGCAGGCAGTTGATTGAGCTAAGCTGCAGTATATTAAGTCAGTATACTGGGCACAGTGTGCAGGTAAAGCTGACTGCAGACCATTCCTGTTCTCTTCCTAATAATACAGGCAGGCAGTTGATTGAGCTAAGCTGCAGTATATTAAGTCGGTGTACTGTATACTGGGCACAGTGTGCAGGTAAAGCTGACTGCAGACCATTCCTGTTCTCTTCCTAATAATACAGGCAGGCAGTTGATTCAGTTAGCTACAGTATAATCAGTATATATATACATCCCAGCTTTGTACAGATACATCTCACTGCAGGCCATTCCTTGTGTACCTATTCCAATACATCAAATACAGTATGTCTGGAAGGCCAACAAGGAGAGGCAGACACTCACAGGCCATAAAAGAGGGCGAGCAGGCTCTGTGTCTAGAGGCAACAGTGCTGGTCGTGGATATGGTGCATCCTCATCAGCACGTGGCCATGGGGCACGCTTGTCCTTTTTTTTGGCAGCTGGCCGTGTTGAGCCGCAACATGCAGAAGAGTTGGTGGAGTGGATGACCAAGCCGTCCTCATCCTCTGTCACCCAGGCTATCTTGGCTGCCAATACAGGTGCCAAAGTGGCCTATTCCATCAGTTCGAGGTCATCAGTTACTCCTTCCATATCCTCACCATCATGCACGCAGGAGTCCCCCGAACTGTTCGACCACAGTGTTGGGTACATGCTGCAGGAGGATGCGCAACGTTTTGAAGGCTCCGATGATGGTACCCAGCTTGAGGAAGGCAGTAACGTGAGCCCAGAGAGAGGAGGTGCCCAAGAAGGACAACAAACTGGCAGTCCTGTTCCACCAGCTGCAGCATACTGCCAGGTTTGCTCCGGTGACGAGGAGGGAGGGGACGATGAGGTCACTGACTCTACGTGGGTGCCTGATAGAAGGAGGAGGAGGCACATCAACGAGGCATGATGCCCTCCAGCGGCCAGCTTAAGGGCAGCATACCGACTGCATCACACCGCAGAGCTCCGCGTGTGAAGGGGGCTGCTGACTCTGCGCGTTTTTCCAAAAGTTGTTTGGTGTGGGCCTTTTTTGACACATGTGCAGCAGATTGCACCATTGCTATTTGCAACATATGTCTGAAGCGTATCAAGCGTGGCCAAAACAGACGCCGCTTGGGCACCACATGCTTGACAAGACATATGTCGACCTGCCATGCAGTCCGTTGGCAAGCGTACATAAAAGACCCACACCAAAGAACAAAGCGGACCTCTCCATCCTCATCAGCTGGGATCTCCAACCCCACTATACCTTCAGTCCTCTCTGAAACCTGCACTGAGAGGAATGAAGGTGTAGAATTGGGTGTGCCACTGCCAAGTACTTGCGGGCAATCTGCTATCGGTACACCAACGTCCGATTGTACCAGGCAAATTTCCCTGCTCCAGTTGCTACACTGGCGAAAGAAATTCGCTCCCAGCCATCCACATGCCCAGTGGTTGAATGCTAGCTTGGCTAAATTGAAAGCAATTCAACTGCTGCCTTTTCAGTTGGTAGACTCTGCCCCCTTGCGTGAGTTTGTGGAATGTGCGGTACCTCAGTGGCAGGTTCCCAAAGGTGATTCCGGCTCTCTACCGGCATGTGGAAGTCAATGTCTTGGCCTCGCTGGACAGGGCGGTCAGCGGTAAGGTGCATATTACCGCTGACTTATGGTCCAGCAGGCATGGACAGGGATGTTGCCTATCTTTCACGGTGCACTGGGTGACTCTGCTGGCAGCTGGGAAGGATGAAGGACAGGGTGCAGTAGTATTGGAGGTTGTTCCGCCACCACGCCTCCAAAATGCTACTAGTGGTGATTCTGACATACCTCTCTCCTCCACCCCCTCCTCTTCTTCTTCCTCCATGGCCTCTTCCTCTGATGATTTGTCCTCGGAACCAGCGATGCTCCGTAGGAGTTCAAGGGGCTACGGAAGTACGCAGGCAAAAAGATGCCATGCGGTGCTTGAGCTGGTGTGCTTGGGGGACAGGATCCACACTGGGGCAGAGTTTCTGTCAGCTCTGCAGGGGCAGGCTCAGAGGTGGTTGACGCCACGCAAGCTTAAGTCAGGAATGGTGGTTTGCGACAATGGCACCAACCTCCTCTCCGCCCTCTGACAGGGACAGCTGACTCATGCCCTTTTTGGCTCACGTCCTTAACTTGGTGGTGCAGCGGTTCTTGGGCAGATACCCGGGCTTACAGGATGACCTGAGGCAGGCCAGGAAAGTCTGTGTGCATTTCCGCCAGTCATATAATGCCAGTGCTCGGCTGGCTGACCTCCAAAAAGAATTTAACCTTCCCAAGAACCGCCTAGTCTGTGACATGCCCACCAGGTTGGCCATGCTGCAGCGGCTGCACACGCAGCAGAGGGACATCAATGAGTACCTGTGCGACTATGGCACCAGGACAGGGTCAGGGGAACTTGTTTTTTTTTGCCACGCCAGTAGGTCATGATCAGGGATGCATGCACTGTCCTGTCACCATTTGAGGAGGCCACGAGGATGGTGAGCAGTGACAGTGCATGCATCAGTGATGCTGTCCCTCTTGTCCACCTGTTGGAGCACACGCTGCTTGGAATAATGGACAGGGCACTTGAGGCAGAACAGAGGGAGGAAGAGGAGGACCTTACCTCTCAAGGCCCCCTTTATCCAGACAGTGTTCCTGCATGCCCGCCGAACACACAGGAAAAGAACGAGGAGGAGGAAGATTGTGTCAGCATGGAGGGTGGAGCCTAGCACTCAGCATCAGCAGCAGTCTTCAAGGGATCATTTACCGTCCCCAGAAACCCATGGACTTGTACGTGGCTGGGAGGAGGTGGCTGCGGATCATCTCGTCCTTAGTGACTCAGAGGACTCTGGACCGAGTGCCTCAGCAAACCTACGCTGCATGGCCTCCCTGATCCTGCAAAGCCTGCAAAAGGATCCTTGTATTCGTGGTATCAAGGAGAGGGATCATTACTGGCTGGCAACCCTCCTTGATCCACGTTACAAGGGTAAGGTTGTGGACCTTATCAAGCTGTCGCAGAGGGAGCAGAGGATGAAACATCTTCGAGAGGCCTTGCAGAAAGGTTTGTGCAAAGGGTTTCCAAAGCCTGGGTGGTTACAAATTTCTGGTCTTGGACAATGTGTTGCTGAGGCTTTGGTCAGTCAAAGAAGGAGCGGTGGAGAAGATTGCCGTCTGACCGATGAGTTCAGATAATTTTTTAGTCCGCAGCCCCAAGGTATGATCGGTTCCAGCAACCATCGCCAGAGTCTGATTTTACATGGTGCAGGAATACCTAGGGGCAAGATCAGACTTGGACACCTTTCCCACCAAAAATCCTCTGGGTTACTGGGTCTTGAGGATGGATCACTGGCCAGAGATTGCACAGTATGCAATTGAGCCACTGGCCTGTCCTACATCCAGCGTTCTTTCAGAATGCACATTCAGTGCTGCTGGAGGCTTTGTAACCGATCACAGGGTGTGCATGTCCACCGACTCGGTCGATTGGCTGACCTTCATAAAAATGAATCAGTCTTGGATCACCAGCTACCAAGCACCTGATGCTGATGTAACCGAATGATTTTTTTTTAAATGTGAGATTTCTTCAAGACTGCCTATGCTGATGCTGAGTGACTATCCTCTCCCTCCTCAATGTTCATGTTGATCGCTTGTAAGAACATTTTTGGTTCTGGAACCACCACCAGTGGCTAAGGCACAATTTTTATGTCCCTGTTTAACAGGGGCGTGTAATTACAATATTTGCTGTAATACTTGGCAGCAGGGCTCATTCCTGCGCTCCAACTATAGTATCTGTGAGGGTTTGCAGTGTTGTGGCACCAGCGCCTAAGGCCCAATTTTTCTGCCCCTGTTCAACAGGGGCATGTAATTACAATTCTTGATCTAATATTTCACAGCAGGGCCCGTTCCTGCGCCCACCAAGAGTAACTGTGAGGGCTTACAATGTTGTGGCAACACCAACACCTAAGGCCCAAATTTCTGCAGAGTACATAGGGCAGGCCCCTACTTTCAAACATTCGACTTTCAAACGACTCCTACTTACAAACGGAGCGAGACAACAGGAAGTGAGAGAAAATCTAGCCCTAGGAAGGGAAATTCTCTCCTGTAAGAGTTAATATGGGAAAAAGGTGTCTCCTCTCCACTGATGCTTTATCACCAATCCTTGTTTCCCTAAAAATCCCAAATGTTAAAAATCCAATTGTCATTGGGACAGAAAGTGAGGTGAAATCTTCTGAACAGGTGCACAGACAGCATAATAAATTTTACAGGGGTAACAACCCTTCCCTATGTTTTCCAAAAAGCTTAAAAATAGATTTTTTGGCTGGAGCTACACTTTAAAAATTTACCAGTTCAAAATTACAAACAGATTCTACTTAAGAACTAACCTACAGTCCCTGTCTTGTTTGCACCGCCTGTATACTGCTGTTCAGAGTATATAGGGCCTGGGGGCCCCACGTCTTTCCTTTTTTTTTATTTGGGTGCGGGGTTTCCCTTAATATTCATACAAGACCCAAATGGGCTGGGGTGGTACCCATGACGTTTTTCCTAATGATTTTCATCCATATTGCCGGGACCACACAGTACATTAAAGCCGCAAGCAGTTTTAAATGAATTTTATTCATTTAGAAATGTCATTTTGTGCAGGGACAGTTCTAAAGATGGGAAACACGCGCCACTTTACAGGCATACTATAGAAACCCCCCAGGCACGATATTTAAAGGAATATTTCACTTTTATTTTTTCACTTTAAGCATCATTAAAATCACTGCTCCTGAAATAACTGACGTTTTTAAAACTTTTTTTGCATTGATACATGTACCCTGGGGCAGGACCCGGGTCCCCAAACCCTTTTTAGGACCATAACTTGCATATTAGCCTTTAAAATTTGCACTTTTGATTTCTCACGTTCGAGTCCCACAGACTTTAATGGTGTTCGAAAGTTTGCACAAACTTTTGGTCCGTTTGCATGTTCTGGATACAAACCGAATCGGGGGGTGTTCGGCTCATCCCTAATTGACACCATCCTTCAATAGATCAGCACAAGTCTGATTCTCAAAGGATGGTAAAATACCTGTATACAGTCCTTCTTATATCCTCAAACTCCAAGCTGAAAAGTGTACTGAGCGTGAGTTGCTCTTTACTGAATCCCTTCTTGTTGCTCCTAGAATCATTGTGTTTATTTCCACTGAGCAAATCGTTTCCATCTTTGGATCTCGCAATGAACAGGGCTCTATCTAGCATCTATCTCGGATAACCCCTCTGTATAAAACGTAAATAAGTAAAGAGCCTCAGCTTCCTCCTCAAAAACAAGTTAGTCACTACATATATGGCAAACCCTCAAAAATTGACGTACTGGAATGCCTTTGATTGTATGGCGAGGGTGTCCTGATCCCGCCATCAGCAGCGTATTACCTGAGAGGGGTTTTCTATACAGGGAGGTCTGCACACCAGAATCGAGGCCACACAGATGGACATCTAAATAACAGCTGTCCGTGTTGTTTGACTGGGCCTGTAAACTGAAGATTTCTGTCATTATTCAGATATTTGAAGAAATTCTCCAAAGTGCCAAAACCGTTAGCCATGATAAATATAAGATCGTCTATGTAACGTTTGAACATTCTAATGTGGGATCTGAAAGGGTTGGTGCTGCCATAAATGAAATGGTGCTCCCACCAACCCATGTACAAGTTTGCAATTGAGGGGGAAAATTTGGCCCCCATTGCTGCTCCGCACCTCTGGAGAAAGTATTCCTCATTAAACATGAAGTTGTGTGTTAAAAGATAGTCCAGAGCTTCCAACACATATAAACTAACCAATCGTAAGATTGGTATGATGTTCCAAGTAAAATCCAACTGCTTCAATGGCCAATCCATGTGGAATTGACAAATACAGACTGGATACATCGCAGGAGATCCACATAGTTTGTGCATCCCACTGAGTGTCATGTGCAACGTTTAAAAGGTGATTAGTATCTGTAACGGATCCCTGTCACACTCTGCTTGAGTGCTTCTGTCAGTACACAACTTTTCCTCCAATCTGGATCTTCAGATATCAGATTTTTACAGCCGAATATTGTAACCAAGATCCAGACGAGACTAGCTCAGTTACACAGCTTTAACATGTACTGTTTATTTTGAGATCTCACACAAATATATACACCAGAATGACAATACAAACTGTAATCAGAAACCTAATTAACATGAGCTAATTAACTAATCGTTTAGACAGCCTAGGTGACTTAGAGGCATGACCTTTCAGGACAGACTTGCCGTCTTTTAGCTCAGAAGACACAATCAATATTATCATAAATATAAACAAAGAAAACCTCCCCCTCCTCAGCCTAGTAGGCAACAAACTATAGTAGGAGTAGACTGGCTCCTACCCAGTTGTAGAGACCTGCGATCAGCTCTTTAAATATATATCAAGGTATTGTGGATAAATATTACTGTTATATTTAAGTAACCACCTTATCGTCCATTAAACAGCTGTCCATCATTTTTCTCATTCACCCTGTGCCCCTAATGGACACAGGGTGACTTAGGCATAGGTAGGTGCATGGGGAGCTGAAACAAGGGTTTCCCAACCTCTCCAAGGGATTCTGAGTCCATGGGCCCTCTCGTCACATCTCTCCCCTTTCGGCAGAAGACTAACACAGGACGAGACTGTAAGAGAATGTATAAAACAATTCTTTCCCTATTTCTAACTTCCCATATATACAGTATATATATATTTTCCTGAGTAGAGTTTTGCCTTAGCAAAACTCATTTTTGGTTCACATAAGAACTAAAGAGTTTGACAGTTTTTTGTGGTTGAGCCATTTCCAGGAACAAGCTTCCTGTTTCTGTAAGGCTACAGAATATCTTTATCTGTAGGCAAACACCTGTCTTGTGGTCTGTGGTTTAAGACAAAGCCTTTGAATAAAGTTTCCTGTCCTAACTGTAATATACGTTATTGAGAATATGCATTGTCAGGATGGAAGCAGATGTCTGCTAGAGATGACTTGTGCCTTTATCTGATAACATATAGGAAGTCCCTCCTAGCCCCCCACTTTATCGTCTTCACAACTGTATAAATACTGTGTGCCTGTGCTAAATAAACCAGACAACTGTTGAAACACTTAGCAACTGTTTCCGTGTGTTTTCAATGGATGTCTCTCAGATCTGATGGGTCACTGAAAAGTTCTTCCTGCATTACCTAAGAGTACACCTGGGTGGTTATATTACCTGTTCCCACTTCAGAGACCCCAGACGGGTCGACTCCAAAGTTAGTACATAGTTCCAGTCCCCCAATGCCTGTACCCACACAGTACCCCAAACAAATTGTTCCAAACAGAGCATTACTCACCCAGCCAACCTCTGTCTCTCTCATAGAACATACTAGCTGCTGGGGGAAAGTGCAGACTGGTCCTTCTCTCTGGAGTCCCTTTATCTGCTGGAGAGTAGACAGGGTGGCTGGGCTAACTCTGTCATGCTTTGGGGAATCTGGGATGACTGCCCAGCATCCCTGGGGAATACAGGTGGAGACTGAAGTTCCATTCACTTTTTTTTTAATTTATTTTTTATTAAAGTTTTTCAACACATACAACACACACAGGTTAAGCACCAACAGTACAGAAAAAGAGCATGTACAGAAAATAATATATTTTGTAATGTGAACCCAGTGATACAGTGCATAGCAATGGAAGAGTATAACAATACCACCAAGTAAAACCCAGGAGGGCATATATTATGATAAACCCATTAGTCAACAGAAACACATCAGAAGTCACCGGAGTAGGAGGAAGGTATATGGGCAAGGCGAGACCCCGACATGATGACCAGGCTCACCCCCAACTCATTAAGCTGTTTCAGACTCAGCTAACCAAGTGCGCCAGACCTTGTCATACTTCAGCAGGCATCCCCGATTAGCATAAGTATCCATGTATAAGGGAAGGCTGTTGTTCACTAAGCGTTTCCATTGTATCAGAGAGGGGGGGTGGGCTTCTTCCACTGCATAACAATGTTCTTACGAGCATAGAAGAGCAGCAGGGTAATTAGCGTGCATTTGGCAGATGATGGTACAATGGTCTCAATGAGCCCCAAAAGGCACAAGTTCCGTCCACCTTTACAGGAAATCCATCCTCTGTTATTTGAGGGCAAAGGCCAGCAGCACTCTGCCCTGTTGCCAGCGCTAATGCTGGGGACCCACATCATCTGCTCCAGCTAACTGCTGGGGAGGGAGGCCAACTGCCCCGATTCCCTGGAACTCTGCAGTTTTTGCCGGTGTTGGGCAGAGGTTGGTAGCACTCTGCCCTGTTGCCAGCACTTCTTCTGGTTTTCTGTTAGTGGAGACTGCAGGCCCATCCACCGACACCAGATCAAGCTGAAGTGTGAGGTGCCGACTGCATTCTCTCCTTGGATCCTGATCTGCAGCTCGGGAGAACCCGCCACCTCCTCACCCTGGGCCTCCAGAACTTCCACATGTGTGGGGCAGAGGTCTTCATCCCTCTGTCCATTTGCCAGCGCATCAGCTGGGATTGTGTCACAATTCTGAAATACTGTCTGCTGCTGGAACTCCTTTTCTGTTAGTTGAGAGCAGAGGCTCGCAGCACTCTGCCCTGTTGCCAGCCCTTCTGCTGGGTTGCTGGTATCATTCTGGAGTGCCATCTGCTGCTGGGAAGGAAAGCCGGCTGCTTCATCTCCGTTACCCTCATCTGGCTGCTGGGACAGCATGTATCTGGTACTGTCTCCCCGGTGCACGGATCCCTGCTGGGAAGGAAAGACCACCACCTTCTTACCCTGGGCCTCCGGAACTGCCGCAGGTGTAGAGCATAGGTCTTGGTCCAGTTGTCAGCGCTTCAGCTGGAGAAGTTTCTGGTAACTCCACAGATGCGGCTGGCAGAAAATCCCATGTCTCTGTCAGTGTTGAGGGAGAAAGGCCGACTGCCTCTTCTCTCAGGGAGGCTGAAGCTGCTGTTGGTGCTGGGAAGAGCTCAGTGACGTCTGGCCCTGATGCCAGCTCTTCTGCTGGAGGCTCACCAGGTTGTTCTTCCTCAGCAGGAAAGTCTATCAAATCCCCAGTCTCTATAACTGATGTATGGGGATAGAGGTTCACCATCTCCTGTCCTGTAGAACCCAGAAGAAGTTATTGGTGCTGGGCAGAGGTTAGCAGCGCTCTGCCCTGTTGTCAGCACTTCAGCTTTGGGGACGGCAATCTCCGGAGTTTCCACTGCCAATTCTCTGGTATGCTGCTGAATGGGTTCTAGCAGTTTCCTGTATGCCCTTTCCAGATGCTGTTATTTCCTTAGAAAATATTCCAGATCAGGTTTAAGCTCTGAGACCCCTGCAAGACCAAGCATAGCCTCTATAATCTCGCAGGTCCTCAAGAGTAGGTTCTCCCTCATCGCCAAACACAAAACGATCTGTAGGTCTCTCCCACATCAATCCAGCGCCGCCAAAGTCATATCCCTCTGGAGAGAATTCTGTTGTCTCACCTAAATATCCCTGCTCTGCGTGCCATTGCAGAGCCCGATAACGATTGTCCAACTCTATCTCCTGCTGGACCAGCCTGTCCAACTCAGTCACCACTTGCTCCTGGGGCTGCTCTCCCAGGAATGGCATCCGTAACTCCTGTTGGTCACTGGCTCTTCTCTCTGGGGTTGGAAAGCACTTGCCCTGTTGCATACCAGCGACCTAGAGGGCTCCAATCCAGAGCTCCACTCACATCTGCTGCCTGAGCAGGTATTCATCTGCAGACACCGTCCTGGAGTATGCGGAAAGGACGATCCACAGCAGCCCCGGGAACTCTGATGCCAGATCCATATCTCCGCTTGGGTGACCGAACTCTGCTATCCCGATCTTAAATCCAGGTAGAGGTGTGGATGTCCCAGACTGCAGGAAGCGTCCCACTGCTTGCCACAAATGTAACAAATTCCTGTCACATTCTGCTTGAGTGCTTCCGTCAGTACACAGCTTCCTCCAATCTAGACCTTTCATATATCAGATTTTTACAGCCGAATATTGTAACCAAGATCCAGACGAGATTAGCTCAGTTACAGCACTTTAACATGGACTGTTTATTTTGAGATCTCACACAAATATATACACCAGAATGACAATACAAACTGTAATCAGAACCCTAATTAACATGAGCTAATTAACTAATCGATTAGACAGCCTAGGTGACTCAGAGGCATGACCTTTAGCTCAGAAGACACAATCAACATTATCATGAATATAAACACAGCAACCCTTCTCAAAATAGCAGAAGCTAATTACAATTAACAATACAAACAGTGGATGCGATGTGGAAGGTTTGTACATGAGCAAGGCCTAGTTTCATTAGACTGGCTCCGCTCCCAATTCGGCCGATTTCCGATGGATGAGTGACGCTACAGGCAACTACATTATTTTATTCAAAGTTTGCCTCATCCCATTCTTTTTTATAAATTCTTTATTTTTCCATAGATTTCACATTACAAGTTTTCACGTTTTATACCATGTGCTTATATCAATCAAAAATCAAACACAAAAAAAAAAGACTACAATCTTGTATTCTCCCACCTCCTATATGCTTCATTAATTCAATGTGACTTCTCTTTTCCTCTTTAACCTCTGCCTTTCTTTTCCGTGAAGCCCCCCTCCCTCCCCCAACCAAACACAAAAAGAAAAAAAAAAGAGGGCGGGAGAGATTACACCCTTACACCTCCTCTCTCTCCTCCTCTCCCCGATCCCCACCCCCTCCCCGCTCCTCCCTATATTTCAAGTAGGGTGCCCATATCGTCTGGTATCTCCCATATTGATCTTTCATTGCCATCGTGAGGTTCTCCATCTGTTGAATCTCTGCGATTCTAGCGAACCATTGTGCTCTAGTTGGTGGACTCTCCTTTTTCCACAGGACAGGGACACGCCCTCGCGGCTATAATAAGATGTCTTGGTAGTAAATTTTTGTATTTTTCCACTGATATAGGTATATCTAGTATTAGAATGGCTGCTGGTCTGTCTTCTAAAGACACTCCTGTAATTATTTTGATAGTTTCTATTACCATTTTCCAAAACTCCTGTATTTTCACACATTCCCAGAAAATATGTAATAGAGTCCCTTCTGCCATGTGACATCTCCAGCAGGCATCTGACGTCTGAGCATATCTTCGATGCAGTACTGTTGGTGTTCTATACCATCTAGTTAAAATTTTGTATCCTCCCTCCTGGTATCTGTGTAAATAACAAGATCCTGTCTCTCTGTTCTTGGGAGAATGTTAACCCTAAGTCCCTCTCCCAAACCTGAAGGAACGTAAGTTCTTGTGGTATGTCTAAATTAATTAGTATTGCATAGAAATAAGACAGTGTCTCAGGGGGCTCCCCTTCAGGCATATCTGCTAAAATTTTGACAATGTTCTGACTTCTGTATATATCTTTGCCTTTGTCCGTAAGAACGTTTCTAATTGCAGCATCCGAAAAATCTAATTCTTGTGCTACCTCTCTTTCAATCTCTCTCTTTGTCATTAGTTGATTATCTTTTGAAAAGTGAGTAATTCTACTAAAACCTCTTTGTCATAGAGCATTGCATCTTTGATCTATCATACCTGGCTGAAATGCCCTGGTGCCCAGGATCGGAGACATTGGACTCGGGTATTTAGACATATTTGTTTTTTCAAAAACCTTTTTAATTGTTCGTATAGTGGCCCCTATCGTCGGGTGTTTCTTTATTTCTGCTGGAATTTCAGCTTCTGGGATCCACACAAGGCCTTCCAGGGGTATATCCACTGTTGCCTGTTCCATTTTTATCCAGGGTTTCTTATTAAGCCCACACCACTCTACTACTCTAAATGAGATGCTTCCTGATACTTTACTGGGTCCGGAAGCCCAATCCCTCCTTCCCCTTTGGGCAATGACAAAATAGTTCTATGTATCCTTGCCGGTTTCCCCGCCCAAATGAATTTCAGGAACCTTGACCTAAGATCCCTCAAAAAACTTTGGGGGATCTTAATTGGTAAAGTCTGTATTAGATACAGAAGTCTCGGTAACACGTTCATCTTTATTATATTTGTCCGCCCGAACCAAGTAAAGATTTCTTTATTCCATCTCATTAAGTCTACTTTTATTTGTCTACCCAATGCACCATAGTTAAGTTCGAATAATTTGTTTAAGTTTCTCGATATCTTAGTCCCTAAGTAGCTTATATGGGAATCTGTCCATCTAAAATCAAATTGCTTAGTTATCTGATGTAGTAGTGATGATTTTATTTCCATTCCCATTGCCTCTGATTTCCCATAGTTCACCTTAAATTTGGACAATTTTCCATATTCTCTTAGTTCTGCCAGCAGGGAATTCAGGGCTATAACCGGGGACGTTATAAAAAAAATTAAGTCATCGGCATATGCCACCAGTTTCTGTCCTTCCCCCTTCGTTATTATCCCCTTAATGTTCAGATTTGCCCGTATCTTCCTTAAAAAGGGTTCTATTGTCAAAATAAAAAATAATAGGCGACAGTGGGCAACCTTGTCTTGTCCCATTTCGAATAAGAAATGGTTCAGAGATTTTATCATTTATTTTAACCCTCGCGCTCGGTTCTGAGTATAGATTATTGAACCAGCTCATCATCCCTTCTCTCAGTCCTATATGCTGTAGCGTTGCTTTTAGAAACATCCATTCCACTCTATCAAAAGCTTTTTCTGCGTCAGCAGATACTAATATCATTTGCATCCTCTGTTTTTGTGCTAGATAAATCGCACTCACCACCCGTTGTGTGTTTTCTCTTCCCTCTCGCCCAGGGGTAAATCCCACTTGATCTGGGTGTATTAAATCTGTGATATACTCTATTAATCTTGTGTCAAGAATCTTAGTGAACACTTTGAGGTCCACATTCAGCAGTGATATAGGGCGGTAGCTAGCGCACTGTGATGGATTATTACCTTCCTTTGGGATGACTGTTATATGTGCCAACAGCGTCTCATTCAGTATTTTCTTTCCCTCCCGCAGTTAGTTATACGCTGATATAAACCTGGGAGCCAGTTTCTCAGCGAACATTCTGTAGTATGATGGGGTGTACCCATCCGGACCTGGTGCCTTACCCAATTTTAATACTTTTATTGCTTCCATGAACTCCTCTATTGTAATTGGTTCATCCAATTTTCTAGTTATTTCCTCTGTTAATTTTGGCATCTGTGTTTCTCTAATATACCCCCTAACTGCTTCCAGTTTCTTTTGAGCATTTTCTGGCATGAGTTTTTCTTCTAACTGGTATAATTTCTCGTAATACTCCTTAAAACATTGTGCAATTTTCTGTGGGGCATTAATCATTTCATCATTTTGTGTCTTAATTTGTGCCATATGGCTAAGTGTATTGGCTTCTTTCAGGGCATTTGCTAACATTCTACCTGGTTTGTTCCCAAACTCATAGAATGTTCGCCTCCCTCTGGTTAATTTGGCTTTCACTTTATCGATTAGTAATAGATTCAGCTTTTCCCGCATGTTGTCTAGTTCTTGTTCTATTGATTGTGCCTGGGATTTTTTATGTACCGTTTCTAGCTCTCCAATACGTTTAAACATTGAGTCTATCTGTTCATTTAATTTCCGTTTCCTATGTGCCCCCATCGAGATAAAATTACCTCTCATTACACATTTATGTGTTTCCCACAAACAAAAGGGAGTTTTCTTCTGTGTCGTTCCGTGCAAAAAAAACAACTCTAATTCCTCCCTCAGCTTCCTCTCATATTCACTGTCTTTTAATAGTCTCATTTATCTTCCAGTGCCATTCCTTCATATCAGCCTCCCCTAAATTTATTGTGCAGCTTGTTGGATCATGGTCTGAAAGGGTGATAGATCCAATAGAAGCATCTGCGAGAAATGCAGCTAGGCTCTGGGAGATTAAAACATAATCGATTCTAGTATATGTTTTATATCTCGCCGTGAAAAACGTGTAGTCCCTATCCTGTGTGTGGACAGTCCTCCAACTATCTATCAATTGTAAGTCTTGTAAGCGTTTCTTTGCTTTTCTTAATTTAGTGTATGACAGATGGGAGATACCTTTCGAGGTGTCATTTATAGGGTCTAAAGCCATGTTAAGATCGCCACCCACTACCAGAATTCCTTCCCTGTGTTGCTGGACCAATTGCAGGTATGTTTCCAAACAATTTATCTGCTCTACATTCGGTAGGTATATATTCACTAGTGTGACTTTTTATTGACTCAGAGTTCCCTTCGCTATTAAGAGACGTCCTCCTTCATCCCTCACTACCCCTGATTCCTTCCATGCTATCTGCTTGGACATCAAAATAGAGGATTTTGAACTCTGTGATGTACTATGGTATATTATCGGGAATCTGTGGTTCTTAAGATTCAGGGTTTTGTCCCCTTTTAAAATGTGTCTCTTGTAAAAAAAATTATCTGTGATTTAAGTCTACCTAATTCTGAAAGCAGCCTAACTCGTTTCTCTGGGATATTAAGTCCCTTAACGTTATATGAGGTAAAAGTTATTTTAGTAATTTCTGTCCTGATTGGGGCTGTCCAATAGGGGAGGTGAAGGGAAGGCAAAGCAAGAGAAAGGAGGCATGGACTTGTGAGAGGGATAGAGAAAGGGAGAGAGAGGAACAAAAAAAAAATTAAATAAAAAAAAATAAACCCCTGCAACGCCTCCGACTTATCCTCCACTCAGAGGAGAGGCTTTTATTGTGGGGGGTGTTGTAGGTCAGGCCAGAGTTTGTGCCTGGGGTCCCGAGACAGTGCTCTCGCTTTGTACTTCCATAGACTTTTCAGTAATCCACATATTTAACTTGTATCTTTATCTCATCATATACAGTTTCTATTCTCTTTCTGTCCCCCATAGCCCCTGTCTCTCCCCTCTTGCGTATATCTTAAACAATCAGCATATCTTTATCAAATTCCCAACACATCAACCTTATCTCCTTATAATAAAACAGCACAGAAAAAATGAAACAAAAAATACACCTATATAATTATATAAGCTTTTAAAATATAGCATTCTTTATAGTCATAAATGCCCAACTTGTATTCAGATTTCTCCCTCCTCTCTCCATTCCTATTTCTCCCATTTCCCTTCTGCTTTATTTGCATCTACATACAAGTCTATTCCCATGAAGAGTCCGGGCTTCCCTACCCCCCCCCATGACAGAAGTGGACCCAACTCCCCCCCCCATTATCTTCCTCACCAAAACAAACAAAAAGGAGGAAGAGGGGGGATCTCCTTTGCCTGTATTCCTCTTATTTTATTGTATCTATATACAAATCTGTTCCCGATAGGAGTCCAACCTCCCCCCTTTGCCCCCCCTCCCACAAAAATATGAATCCCTACCTGTGCCCATCCTATCCCATTACATTCCTTAAAAACAAAGAAAAACCCTGTCTTAATTAACCTTGTGTCCAAAAAAAAATACACCACTGCTGGCGTTATATCCAACTTGTCTCTCTCCTCTCTTTGGAGGCACTTCAACAGGAGTACCTACCCCCTTATCCCTCCCCTCCCTTCCCACCCCCCTTATTCCTTCTAACCCGGTGTTATACCCCTCATGTTGTTCATACTATGAACCCTTCTCCTCTTCACCCTTTCTCCTGTCCCCTTTATCCTTTGTGAACAGGCAACTATCGTTGCAATTAATCTGTGTTTAAATTCCCTTCTTCCTTTCTACCAAAAAAAAAAAACCCCAACCCCCCCCCCAAAAAAAAGAGACCCATCTTACTACCTATCTCCTTCGTGATTTTACATCCCCATTCTATGATCTCCTCCCCCCCTACTCCCCCCTTACTTTACCCCTTACCCCCCTCCTACATTACCCTGTTGCTGTACCCTATCCCTTATCATCCCTTATCTGAATTGTATCTGAATTATACCAAATCGCAGTTATTACAATTATCTTCACGTAAAACGTAATATCTATTTCCACACCAAAAAAAAAAAACTCCCATCACCCAAAAAAAAACCCTCCCACAATCCCATTCCCTCCCCTCATGGTCCATGAGGAGTAGGGGGGAGAGGGGGAAGCCCATCCTGTCTCCCCCGGGAAAAAAAAAATAAACGCAAAAATTGTCCCTAAGTTGCCCAGTACATGTAGCTGTTAGAGGTTTACAAGGAACCTTTTATCATTTATCATTGTCAAAAATGCAAAAAAAAAAAAAGGGGACAAAAAGAGGGACACATGGAGAACAGATATTCTCCTTTTTTAAAGAAAAGATTCAATTTATTTATTAATCAAACTTGTGGAGTAATTCAGTGGTCTGCTGTACTCAGGCGATGTTGTCCCTTTATTCTATGTCTGAGATTTCCTCTGCAGGGCTTCTCCTCTCACTATGTCTGTTGGTAAGTCTAGAAAAAGAAAGAAAACAGGAGGGCGCACGACCATTTAGGCTCTGATGAAAGGGGTGCGCCCCTGAAACGTAAGCCATCTGGATGTTTTTGGGGTATCGTCCGACCCTCCCTGTTGTCAAGTCCTGTCGGTGAATGCCAAGATTTCCAGCCATCTTGTCCGATAAGCTTGTATTTAAGCTTTGTCTGTGAGTAGGACTATTGCTTTTTATTTACATTTTAATAAACCTGTAAGTGGTAATACACTAGGTCGGTGCGCCCTCCTGTTTTCTTTCTTTTTCTAGCCATATGAACACCCATTGTTCTGAGGAGGGCTGCAAGACTTTAGACTTTGCCTCTAGACAGAACCACGCCACTAGGGATGAGCTTCGAGTTCGAGTCGAACTCATGTTCGACTCGAACATTGCCTGTTCGCCGAACAACGAACAATTTGGGGTGTTCGTGGCAAATTCGAAAAGTCTATGGGAGAAATCTAAAGTGCTAATTATAAAGGCTTATATGCAAGTTATTGTCCTAAAAAGTGTCTGGGGACCTGGGTCCTGCCCCAGGGGACATGTATCAATGCAAAAAAAAGTTTTTAAAATGGCCGTTTTTTTAGGAGCAGTGATTTTAATAATGCTTAAAATGAAACAAAAGTGAAATATTCCTTTAAATTTCGTACCTGGGGGGTGTGTATGATATGCATGTAAAGTGGCGCATGTTTCCCGTGCTTAGAACTGTCCCTGCACAAAGTGTCATTTTTGAAGGAAAAAAAGTCATTTAAAACTCACTCGCGGCTATTAATGAATTGTCGGCTTTTATCAATACATAGAATAGTCATTGATAAAAAAAAAAAAAAAAGCGTGGGGGTTCCCCCAAATTCAATTACCAGGCCCTTTAGGTCTGGAATGGATATTAAGGGGAACCCCGCCACAAATTTAAAAAAAAATGGCGTTCGGTTCCCCCTAAATATCCATACCAGGCCCTTGAGATCTGGCATGGATTTTAAGGGGAACTCCACCCCAAATTTAAAAAAATGGCGTGGAGTCCCCCCAAAAATCCATACCAGACCCTTATCCGAGCACGCAACCTGGCCAGCCGCAGGGGAAGAGGGGGGACGAGAGGGCGGCCCCCCCTCCCTCCTGAATTGTACCAGGCCACATGCCCTCAACATGGGGAGGGGGACAAGGGCCTCATCCCCACAACCCTTGCCCGGTGGTTGTGGGGGTCTGCGGGCGGGGGGCTTATCGGAATCTGGAAAACCGCTTTAACAAAGGGGACCCCCAGATCCCGGCCCCCCCCATGTGAATTGGTAAGGGGTACATTGTACCCCTACCATTTCACGAAGAAAGTGTCAAAAAATGTAACTCTCGTCCCCCCCCTCTTCCGCTGCGGCCGGCCAGGTTGCGTGCTCGGATAAGGGTCTGGTATGGGTTTTTGGGGGGACTCCACGCCATTTTTTTTTAAATTTGGGGTGGACTTCTTCTTAAAATCCATGCCAGATCTCAAGGGCCTGGTATGGATATTTAGGGGGAACCCCACGCCATTTTTTTTTTAAATTTGCGGCGGGGTTCCCCTTAATATCCATTCCAGACCTAAAGGGCCTGGTAATTGAATTTGGGGGAACCCCCACGCTTTTTTTTTTATTTTTATCAATGACTTTTCTATGTATTGATAAAAGCCGACAATTCATTAATAGCCGCGAGTGAGTTTTAAATTACTTTTTTTCCTTCAAAAATGACACTTTGTGCAGGGACAGTTCTAAGCATGGGAAACATGCGCCACTTTACATGCATATCATACACACACCCCAGGTACGAAATTTTAAGGAATATTTCACTTTTATTTTTTCATTTTAAGCATTATTAAAATCACTGCTCCCGTAAAAACGTCTATTTTTTAAACCTTTTTTTGCATTGATACATGTCCCCTGGGGCAGGACCCGGGTCCCCAAACACTTTTTAGGACAATAAATTGCATATTAGCTTTTATAATTAGCACTTTAGATTTCGAACGTTCAAGTCCATTGTATTTAATAGGGTTCTAAAGTTCACACGAACATTCTGTCTGTTCGCAGGTTCTGGTGCGAACCGAACAGGGGGGTGTTCGGCTCATCCCTGCACGCCACCTATGTTTTGAGGATACACCGAGAGCGCAGGAGATTTTTGTTTTGTTGGTACGTCTATCCAGTTAGGTACTTCGAAGGCCTCTGAGCCCAGGAACTGAAATAGTTCTGGCAACTGCTCTGGGTCATGTAACTTAAATGTGTCACCATCTTTTTTAATTGTCAAAGAAATTGGGTACCCCCATCTATATGATGCCCCCTTTAGTCGTATATGGTCCAATAAGGGTTTCAGCCTCCGTCGTCTATTCCTCGCTTGATGACATAAATCAGGGAACACCTGAAACTCCTCTTTGTTTAATTCTATTGATCCTTTCTGCCATGCTGCTGTCATTATCTCCTCCTTTATTCTAAAGAAATTTACTCTGCATAAAATATCTCTTGGATTTATTTGAGCGAGATTGCGGGCTGTCGGGATCCTATGCACCCTGTCCAGTTCAATATAATTGTTGGCGGGGCTCCCCCAATATTTCATTAAAGATGGCTACCACTTTTCCTCTTAGCTCTGCAGTTGTAACTACTTCTGAGACACCTTTGATCCGTATATTATTTCTTCTGCTTCTATTTTCATTTTCTTCTGCTTGTAGTTGTAGTGCCTGCAGTCTCTGGTGTTGTATTTTAATTTTCTCCTCCATCAAATCTATACGCTTATCAGTTAGACCTTGCAATGTTGTACAGCTGTGCATTTTTTCGTCTAATACCTCTGTACTCTGCCGTATCTCATCAATTTCCTCTCTTAGAGGGCCCAGCCACTTGCTCATCATCACTTGAATGTCCTCCTTAGTTGGGAGAGCACTTATTAATTTCCTGATATCCTGCTCCCCTCCCAGGTCTCTTGTCACTATGCCCTGTCCTTTTGAGCGATTATCCAATGAGCCATCATCAGGCCTATCTGTCATGTCAGCCTTACTTTCCAGCATTGCCTCTGTCAGAATGTTTATACTGAAATATTAAAACAATATAATATTTATGGGAACAAACAGCGATCTAAATTTATGGAGATTACCACTTGTTTCCACAAATCAACAAAACAACTCAAATTCTTTTATCCGCACTAAGTTGAAGACCAGATGAAAATATAAACGAATATTATGCAAATATATATATATTTATTCAAGAAAAATTCAGTGCAGAATATCAAAATATAATTGATAGTAATACAGGATATAAATCTACTTTTCAACCAAGTAAATAAAACATAAGGTAAGATTTTAACCTGTTAGCTTGGTTAAAAACTTTCCAAGTGAAGACTAAATTACCATTCCAGATATAATAAACGGCTCTAGTGACTAACAGATTACAGAAACAATCAAGTGTGGAAATTGACACTTGGACCTCTTCTCCAACAAATATATCTTCCACTCAACTCCTTAAAGTGGTTGTAAACCCACTTTTTAAACAAAGACCTACAGGTAAGCCTAGATTAAGGCTTACCTGTAGATGCAAGAAATATCTCCTTAACCTACACGGTTAAGGAGATATTTGTATGTAAATGCGGCGACGACGACGTCACCCCATTCACAAATTCGGCTAGGTCGCAACATTCGACGACGTAGCCGAATTCGACACCTCACGCGCGCATGCGCGGAGTCACGTCTTCTCCGCTCCGGCCAATCACAGCGCCGGAGCGGCGCTGTGATTGGCTGCAGCGGCGATACCCGGAAGTAACATTCCGGCTATCGCTGCAGCGATGGATGCGGCTAGAGGAGGGACACGGACGACTTCGGGGGCCCCGATCGAAGGTAAGTGGTACATAATGAGCTAGTATGCTAGTCATACTAGCTCATTATAGCTTTGTCTTGCAGGTTAGTCAAAAAAAAAAAAGATAAAAGGGTTTACAACCACTTTAAAATACACAGACGAGATGTTATCCTGTGGACAGTTCTTGGAAGATTAGCCAAGAATGTCTATTAAAACACAGAGCTATCTGTAATGCATTGCCTGTTTAAACATATCCCAACATCAGGCCATTCATTAGGATTGACAATAATATTGTGATAGATATATAAATATGTATATATATATATATATATATTTCTTCTTTAATTGCCTCCGTAAGATGTCACACTGCAGTTAGAAATCTCCCAGAACCAATTAACACTTACTAAAATAATAGAATGACCCCATTTATTATCTGTTCAAATCATCTATTGCATATAGGATATATAATTTATACTTTACCAACACTTTTGAACTTCTTGTTTGAGAAGATGTCTGCCGTATCTTATAAAGGGGATTTCTTTTCTCAGTATACTAGAACTCCCAGCTCTCCCAATCCTCTTAAGGTCTTTCCTCTCTGAGAGCTTCCCCAGTTTTTCTTGCGAGCCCCCCACACCCTGAACTCTTCCTATTTTAACTCCCTCCAAAAAGTGGGCGTGTATCTTATCACTAGGTAACTGTTTTGGAAGGTTGTCTTAGCAACCAAATATACGCCATCTTGAACAATGTCATTTTTAACCTGTAGGGGCAGTGGTGTATAAGGAATAATTCCTAATGTTAGGGTCATGTAGTTCAGGAACAATTTATGATTACCTTTTGATCTAACTTAGTAGAATACCATTTATTGTCCAGCGGTGTTAAATGTATCAACCATCTTCAGACATTTCGGCGAATGGCTCAGAGTAATGTCTTGGGAAAATCTACCCACCTCTCAGCTAATAGGTTGTTAACATTCCTCGAAGTTAAAGTCATTCAAAACACAACCCTTAACTTACATTTTACAAATACAGCTCCTAATGTCCTTCACAATTAGGACCTCACCTCATAAGATATTATGTTTGTAACTTCCTAATATATAAACCCATTTATGCATATATATGGATTACTAGAACAGATACTTTGTGAAGATACTTAAAATAACCAATTTAAGATATACAGTAAAACAGCTTATTTGTGAATAAACCCTTTGATCTCGTTATGTAAATACAATACTACACAGTTTGTGTTAGCCCGTATCAACACCCCCCTTATCTCTAAGTGTCAAACCTTTTTGTTATAACCTGGGGAGATGTTACAGCCAGACCCCTAGTGAGACCTAAGAACAAGGCCTATTCATGCCTATGAATCTAATTTTAACGGCAACAGAGTATTGCAAAACACAATAGTATAATATAAAGTAATTTAATATAATTGGTTTAAAAAGCCAACTTGGTGGCAAGATAGAGATAACTTTAGAATATGGAAATTCAAATACAGTGGATTACATATAAAAACAAAGAGTACAAATTGTTCTCCACACGTGATTGAGCCCGACACCAAGTCAAAAAGGGTTAAAAAAAATAAGTAAAACAAATTATATTGACTCATGAGTAACAATATAATAAGTTAGTAAGAAAAGGTTTGTTTAAAAATACAAAGGAACAAAATACCTGTTATAAGCAGCAGACTAATATACGGTCCTATCCTTCCAAATGGCAGTGTGCAAATGACCAACAAAGTCAGTTCATTTAAATGGCCAGGGTTTGTTTAACAGAGCATGTGTGCTGTGGATACACCTGATGAACTAACTTTTTTTTTGTTTTCCTGTTATTCACCTTCCCCTTCAATGATGCTCATTCATTCCCTGTTTGTCATGTTCACCGACCATGTTTTTGTATATATTTTATAGATGTACTTTCAATCTCCAATAAGGACACACCCCTGAAGAAAGGGAACCCGCCCTGAAACGCGTCGGGCTCAATCACGTGTGAAGAACAATTTGTACTCTTTGTTTTTATATGTAATCCACTGTATTTGAATTTTCATATTCTAAAGTTATCTCTATCTTGCCACCAAGTTGGCTTTTTAAACCAGTTATATTAAATTACTTTATATTATACTATTGTGTTTTGCAATACTCTGTTGCCGTTAAAGTCCCAGCCCCTAGTTAGGGGGACAACCCTTTTTTGTTCTAGCTACACACGGGATGTTGGCAACCTGTTAATCAAGCCTTGGTGTATAACCTTATCTTCGAGCTATGAATCTAATTAAAATTTTTAAAGATAGTGAGTTTTGGATTAACCTCTTAAGAGAAAGTAGAAACCAAAGTATTGTTCATAGCATATCGTGAGCTATTTTAAACTTTAGAGACAAAATGGTCTCCCTCTTGTTCATAAAACATATAAATAGGAACAGTATAAAAAAAAAAATATACAATCTGCATAATATAAAGGCCTATATGTATATTCTTTTAACCTCAAATGTTATGACACCTCTGTACCTTTAGGCTACTAGCAAGTGGGTCATTGTCAGCCATACCTGTCATATCAGCCATGTTTTCTTGCAATATGTTTGCGTCTGGTAACAAAGCTACTGAGGGAGATGCTTCGCTCACCTCTATTCACCTCTCACCTGACATGCAGTGTTGTACCACGAATGGCTTTCATCCGCTCCTTCACTCGCTTAACTTGTCGCGTCTGACGGGTCTGCTTTGGCTGTCTCCCCACTGACCGTTGATAGCGTCTGACTATCCCAGCTTCCTTGTTAATAGCCGCGCCGTTCAGTCCACCGCTCAACAGGCTCACGCCACCACCAGATTGAAACTGCAGGCATGTGGGGTATGGATGGGATGGGTGGGAGGGAGTGCTCAACCCTTCTATCTGTTTCTCATGCCCCAGCATGGGCCGCCCGATTCTCCGGTCCAGTCTATCTCAGCACTTCCACTAGTGCTTCTCAGGAGAGCACTGTCAGGACACCCAGCACTGCACATCTCACTCTCACTCTGCCATGATCAGCCACACCCCCCAGTTAGGTGTTTGGATTTCAGTCCTGGAGGATTTCTTCAGCTGGCTTCATCCCATTCAAACACCCTCCTCCCTGACCCCGTTTGAAAGGCTATACAAGTCTGCAGACCCCATTCCTTTCTGTCTGTGCTCTGAGATGTTGCAGTCTGCGGAGTCCCAGAGTTAGCCAATATACATACGAGAATGGGAGAGAGACTTGCAGCATACCTTTACAGAGACTCATCTATATCATCTTACCCACAAGAGTTCGGTGGATACTAAGATTCAAGAAAATAGCTTGAAGCTGCTGACTCGTTGGTACAGGGTTTCGGCAGCTTTGGCCAAGATGTATCCGACGGCCTCTGCTGCCTGCTGGAGGGGATGTGGGCTTCGAGGCACCTTCCTACATATATGGTGGGAGTGCCCAGTGCTTCAGCCCTTCTGGCGGGATGTTAGGGCCCAGATGAAAACTATTTTGGATATAGACATATGTAGCGGGGTCCCCAAATTTAACCCCGCTATACCTACATTTAGGGGAAGGTTTGAGCTGTAGTTGGGCTCAGACCACCTTAATTGTTAGGACATTCTGATTTTATACCACAGGTAGTATACTGGTGTGTGGTTCCCTGTGGCCTGTAGGTGGCGCTGCCATAATGGGCCAGGGTTGAACTGCTGGCATAGTGCTGTTCCTTGGATGTCCTCTCTCGGCAGTTGTGTGGTGGGCGTGGTTGGCCTGCTGTGCACACCGGGAGAGGATATAAAAGGGGCAGACGCTGCTTGTGGAGTAGAGTGATTCGGGGGTTCGGTGGTCTTCGTTCCAGGGTTGGAGTCCCGGTACGTGGTACCTGGCCCTCCTTTTTTTTTTTTTTAAAGGTACATTTTTATTAAGTTTTTTTTTTAAAAAACAAGACACACAATAGACAACAAACAGACACACATGGAGCGAACATCGCCCAATCCAGTACAGTGCAAAATATGTTTTTTAGAAAGCTGGTAAACAATTGGCATATATCAGGAAGACAATATTCAGTCACATTTTTAAGGAGCAGGAGAGACAGTGCTCTCAGAATCAACCCAGTAGCCCCAAACCTTCCTGAATTTTTTCGGACACCCTCTAGCCTCATATGTCAGTTTGTATAATGATACAGCATGGTTAATATTTGTGAGCCAGAAGGCAATAGTGGGCAAGGATGGAGACTTCCAATGGAAGGTTATTGCTTTCTTAGCATAAAACAATACTATTCTCAGAAATGTTTGTGTATTCTCGGATATACTATAATCATCAATATAACCCAGTAAACACCTTAAAGGATTACAGACATTAGGTAATTGTGTCAATGAACTAATGAAGGCCGTGACCTCCGACCAGAACTTCCTGATCGGAGCACACTCCCACATTAAATGAAAGAACGTGCCATCAGCCATGCCGCAACGAGAGCATAATGCAGAGGGCAATCTATTCAGTTTAAATAGTAAGCATGGAGTAAAGTAGGCTCTGTATAACAATTTTGTTTGTATTACTTTATCACGAGAAGAGATGACAGAGGGAACCTGGAGGGGCAAAAGCTCCTGCCAGATTTCCTCCGTCAGCTCAGGAATATCAGCTCTCCAGCTGGCAGCCGTCTTGCTCAGCCTTGGGGTCGTGGAATGCAGAAGGGACCTATAATATGTAGCGACTAGGTTGGTGTGAGAGGAGTCTGTCAACATATGTTCCAGTGGGGAGAGTTGAATGGATATGTTGCGAAGACCAAACTGTGTTGCTGCAGCGTGGCGTATCTGTAGGTAGAGGAAGTAAGCCGTGCATGGTAGATTGTAATCTCTACGAAATTCATCAAAAGAACGGAACACATTGAGAATAAATGCAAAATAGTTTTTACCCCCCTTTTCGACCAGAATCCCCCGTCGGATCTACGGAAGAACTCTGGTAGAGTCGGGTTCCCCCAGAGTGGAGTGTTCGGCGAGTAAGTATTACTGTCAGCGAACGACTGTAGTTTTGTTAGATTAATAAGCCTTATAGTCATTGCCAGGACACTCGTACCCTCCCGCCCTCTAAGGGACATATGATGAATCAGGATCTGCAGGGATTCATAGGAGGTAAGGATAGCAGCCTCCAAAGCAGTGGCTGCGTTGTTGGCTTCAGGAAAAAAACACCAATGTGCATGAGCTAATTGTGAGGCAATATAATAGGTGTGGAGACAGGGTAAGACCAATCCCCCCTCCAGTACCGGTAACTGGAGGGTGGTCTTGGCAATCCTGACTACTCCCCCCTCCATAAAAAGGAAGTAAGGAGTCTATTTCTTTAAATTTAAGCTTAGTGACATTTTTGGTGAATTACCCAATACATACAGAAATTGTGGCAGGAATATCATTTTAAAAATATTAATCCTGCCCAATAAGGTAAGTGGGAGATTTCCCCAGGTTTTGAATGTGGTCTTCATTCTCCCTATAAGGGGGTCTATATTGAGTTTAGCATAAGAGCTAATAGGGAGCTGTACCAGAACTCCTAAATATCGGAAGGAGGTGACTATTTGTAGTGGGCAAGAGGAAGGTAGCCTGGGTGGATCTGCCTGGTCAATCCTGACATAGGATGAACTTGTCCCACCATTGTATTTTATTTAGCAATCATTGGTTAATTGTATTTTAAGGTTGTTTTTTTGATATTTCATATTATTTTATACACCCCATCACGTAGCACTTTTATTTGCTGGCAAAACAAGGCACCTTATTTATACAAGCAGTGTATTAAGGCTTTGGATTATCTGCACTTGCATTTTTGCACATTTTGACGTTAAGGTTTTTGCATATTTGCACTTTTTTCTTTCTACGTTTATATTAGTACTTTGTGTACACTAATTCATGTGGAAATACTAATTATTGACCTAGAGTCAATTACAACAGCTCGGCACTATCTTTTATACTCTATTTCTTATAAGGTTATGGTTTTTACCTTTTTCAGTGTCTAGTAGCAGTTGCACTATCACCTGTTACCTCATAGTAGCGCGGAAATACTTTTTATATAAATCTCCGCAGGTTGATGGAGGTCGATCGCCCAGGGATGAACCCAGTTTGGTCCGCACCAATAATGGTAGTAATAACTGTGTTCAATCGCCGGGCGAGCACCTTGGCCAAAATCTTAACATCCGAGTTGATGAGTGATATTGGTCTGTAAGATTCACATAGGAGGTGATCCTTATGTGGCTTAGGAATGAGGACAATCAGCGCCTCCGACATAGAGGGGGGTAGCTGTCCCATTTTCATAGCAAAATCATATACTCTGCTTAGATGGGGTATAAGCAAATCTTTGTATTGCAAATACCACTCGATGGGGAACCCATCCAGTCCCAGCGTTTTGTTTCTGGCAAAGGATTGGATAGCCTCTCCAATTTCCTCAGTTGAGAGAGGAGCGTCAAGATCTGACGCCCGCTGGGTCTGAAGTCTGGACAACGAAATGTCCGCAAGATAGTCATCCAATTCCACAATCGTGTAGTGAGCTCTAGTAGCATATAGGGAGGAGTAAAAGGAGATAAAGGCTTCCATGATCTCATTGTTCTGTTCTACCACTATGCCCTCTGCGCTCTTAATTCTGGGTATGCTGCATGGCTGATTGTCAGGCTTAGAAAGATATGCCAACAAACGGCTGTTCTTGTCACCAAATTCAAAGATTCGCTGATTCTGGTATAACAGCTTCTTCTGGGTGCGTTCCAAAAGCACTAGGTCCAATTCTCTGGACCCATGCTTCCAGGCAGCACGTGTCTCAGGAGAGGGAGTCACGGTATAAGCGGCTTCTGCCTCCCTGAGAGCCCCCTCTGCATCCATCAACTTGGACATAGAGGCCTTGCGTGTCTGACCAACCGCCGCAGCAAAAGAGCCACGTGTAGTGGCCTTAAAGGCATCCCATACCACTGGAACAGATGCACTCTGTTTATTAAGTAGCCAGTATGATTTCATCTCCGTCATACATTGGTTCAACATGATCTCATCCGCCAACCACAGTGGGCTCAGTCGCCACACCCGATAGGAGGAGGAAGGGCCCAGGGCGAGGTCCACCATCAAAGGAGAATGGTCGGATATCGCCCTAGGGAGGTATTTAACCTCTGATACCATGGAAAGTAGATTCGACGAGACCAGACACAAATCTATACGAGACCGAGTACCGTGTGACTCAGAGTGACACGAATACTCCCTCCTGTCCGCATGCTTCCACCTCCCGGCCTCCACCAAGTCAAATTGATTTAAGAAGGAACCCAGGGGAGTGGGGGGTAATGAAGAGCAACGTAACCTGTCTATGGAATTATCCAGTACTGTATTATAGTCACCCGCTATTGGCAAAGGACCCTCTGCTATTGCCAGAATGGAGGTCATAACTCTTTCAAAGAACAATTTAGTGAAGGGGGGAGGGGCATACAGGCTAGTCACGGTATATGGTCTTCCCATAAGTTTGAGTACAACAACTACAAAACACCCTTGCGGGTCCAGTTTAACATGCTTAATACTAACCGGGGCTGATTTGGCTATGAGGATTGAGGTTCCCCTGGCATATGTGGAGTATGTAGAATGGAGGGCGTAGGCAATTTTTGCCCGTTTGAGGGCCATAACTCTAGAGCCCTGGAGGTGGGTTTCCTGAAGTAGGATTACATGCGGATTGTGGCGTGCCAAGTATTCAAACATCAGAGATCTTTTCACCTTGGAATTCAGCCCCCGTACATTCCAAGACACTAAACGTAGCTTAGACATAGGGATGCGTAAAGCACATGACTAACCGTACCCACTTCCCATGGCTCACCGGGAACAAGCAGGGCCCGAGGTCCCGCGAACCAGGGGAAGTGCGCAAGGTATAAAACAGGTCAAAAAGATAAGGCAAGAGCATAGGAAATAAAGTGGTCAGATGCATATCATAAGGGTCAGTTTATACCAGCCTGTAGATGGACATGCACAAATGGATACCAGTACTGCAGAACAAAACACGTAAAAATAAAAACTTCAAACAAAAATCCCCAAACATCCCCACCTACCCTAACCCTCCCGGCACCCAAACATATGAGAGCCTTGTTCTCAAAACCAAAACTGCAAAGCAGGGGAGTCATGACACAGACCCCAAACTAACCAACCCTGAAGAGCGTTAAAGTCCCTTAGACGCGGGCTACCATCCGTGACCGCACAGGGCAAGTATGCTAGTTGACCCTGAGTCTGAGGGAAAAAATGCAGCAGTCATCCAGATCAAACAAGTAGGAAACAAACAGAGTTAGTAGAATGTAGTTTGCCACTTTCATATAACTGTAAAGAGGGAAGTGAGATGATCACAGGCGTAAGGATATTCAGGCCCACTCCTACCCCCCCTCAGCTGTCCTTTGCTGGAAAGGGATAACGTAGGCCACATAAGGCACAAGGTGTAGCTATTAAAAGGTGCAAGTTAGGTGCGATGTCAGCGCGTAGGGGATCTTTGATTCTGATTCCGGCGTTCAGGATGTCCCAGGGTATCCACCCAGTGAGATGCCTCCTTAGGATCCGTGAAGAAGTAGTTTGAATTGAAACGAAGAGGTTGGGACTTTTAGGTGAGGCCAGCTAGATGTACCTCCATCCCCGATAGGTTGATATAGAAGAACTACATTTTTGGGACTTTGAATTGAAGCATGCAGCCCGTGAAGAAGTAGGCCTTGCCCTGGTAAACAATCCTCAATCGAGCAGGATATAGCATGCCATAAGGGAGATGATGCTCACGGAGCCTGCGTTTAATAGCCAGGAAAGTGGCCCTCTGCTTTTGTGTAGCTACAGAGAAGTCAGGGAAAATAGTAATTCCACTCCCATTAAAGGACACCCTTCCCTTTTCTCTGGCCGCACCAAGAATTGCCTCCCTGTCCCTGAAGTGCAAGAGTTTGATGGTCATGGCACGTGGCTGGGCCCCAGGTGGGAGGGGGTGCATGGGAACCCAGTGTGCCCGTTCAATGGCGATTAACGGTGAAAAGGTTGAAGCACCGAATGTGGTGATTAGCCATCTTTCCATAAAGACCTCCGGGGTTCTACCCTCAGCCCCCTCTGGGAACCCCAGGAAACGTAAATTGCTCCTCCGTAAACGGTCCTCCATTTCAGTGAGCTTATCTGCTGTGTAATCCTGGGCCTGGCGTAACTCCCTAACAGAGCCCTGTAATGGACGGGTCTCATCCTCCAGCGTGCTAATGCGCTGCTCAGCATTAGACATCCTGTGACGGAGGTTATGGACATCCTGTTTTAGGAAGGATAAGTCTGTTTTAATGGAGTCCATTTGGGTGGTCAGGGAAGCATGGCTGTGCTGGATGGCCTTCATGATCTGGGACAGGGATGGCTCTGCAGGGCCTGCATCAGCAGTGTCCTCGCTGGGGGTATCAGGGGCAATGTCCTCAGCTGGAGAGAGTAGGAAAGGATCTTCCGGGCTTAGAACAGGGGGGGAACAGTGTGACTCACCCTTCACTGCAGGCTTCTTTGTCAGCGCTGAGGAGCATGAGGATGGCTGGCTGCATGTGTCTGAGGCATGGTGACCGGCTTCATCTTGCCTCTGTTTGCATGTCGGGGGTGGCGGGACGGATCCTGAGGCTTCCTCCACCGATGGGCCGTATTTGACCATCTCCCGGTGGGCACAAGTTTCCCTGGATGCTGCAGGGACAAATGGGATCCTCGGATGGCGAACGGATCAGCAGGATTCAGTCAGGATGTAAGCGGCACGGACGGAGCTCAGGCCAAGCATGTCCTCACATCCCAGTCGTTGGCCACGCCCCCGTACCTGGCCCTCCTGGCCAGGGGCCCACGTACGCATCGGTCCCAGGCACCTTTATCCCTGGAGCAACAACCTTGGGCCCAGCACCTTTGGCTGGGGCTCATGTCCTGGAAGGAGAAATCCCAGGGTGCCTCTGGCATGGGGACCCATTCTGAGATGAGGAGGCTGGGGGAGGACCCTTCTGAAGGACCGGTGAAAAGTTCACGGAGAAAGAAAGGCCTGGGAACTCTCTGGAGAGATTAGATCCATCCAACACCAGAGGATTGGGATTAACGGTTCTGTGGCAGAGAATCTCCTAGTCGCATCTAAAAAAAGGAAAACGAAAGAAACGTCCGAGCATCACTTTGGCTGCTAGGATCTGCTTTCATAGGGAACTATCCGGGTGAGCTAAGCATATCGGTGAGAGACGAGAACCAACTAAAGGGAGAACCTTGCTGCAGGACCCTAGTTTGTGACACTGCTCAACCTCTTCACACAAGAGGGTACGGGCAGGTAGCATGGTGTGTCTTTCCCGCCAGTGAGCCAAAGGGAAGGTAAGGGAAGATCCTGTGTGCTACACATGCAAGACTCCCCATTGGAGTTCCTGCTACACATGCCATCCACTCCTCCCAGCCTCTACCGTAAATTAATTCTACCACACCTCTTAAACGCTGCCCGACGTCTGATACAGTGGAAGTCGGCCCATGTCCTGGGGCGACCGGGCTGGGTGTGTTTGGTCAACACTATTATGGCAGCAGAGGAGTAGATGACAAAGTGTAAGGACAGGTATGGCAAATTTTACACTATATGGGCCACCTATTGCAGCCCCTGGACTGGTTGGTTATTATTGATTCCTTGAAGATGAGACCTACGGGCCAAAGACCCCCAGGCTCTTTATAACCGGTACACATTTTTACTCACAGATGTTGTGCTGATTGTTATGTTTATTGTTTCCAATTGTGCTCCCTTCCCCCTTTCTTTTTCCTCAACCCCTCCCCCCATCTCACTCTGGGTTATAATAGGCACAGCACTCACGGTGCTGTTTACAATACGTGAGAATGCAATACTGTCTTTATACAATGGTTTGAATGCACACACACCCCTCTGTTGTTTGGGTATAACTTGATGAAGTCATATGAAGCTGACTACTGGATGTATCAAAGGTTCCATTGCACTTGTAGCCCAATGCCCCCCCCCCAATCCACTGTATACCCTGTCAGGGTCACCTGTGGCCAGGTGACAGATGCACACCGTAGGGGGACAGGAGTGCACCGCGAGGTAGTGAACCCTATGGCTGGCTTCTGTGGATAGGAAACTGGGTGGTTGTGGAAAGCGGGACCAGAGGAGCACAACCGGGATCCCAACGGAAGCGAGAGCCAAGATTCCCCAGGGCGAGGAGTCTAAGACCCAGCTGGTCTTCTCCAGGGCCTCTAGTGGTGAGGATGTTACGCTGCAGGCTGGGACCAGGTCGCGGCCCCTGGAGTTTCCTAGCTCACGCCCCGTAGGATAAGGGGAAGCAGCAGCACACGATAGAGAGAACCGAATAACAAGCCGAAGGTCAGGGGCCACAAGCAGACAAGGATAACGAAGAACGAGCCGAAGGTCAAGGGTCACGAGCAGACAGGGATGGTCGGGGACAAGCCAATAACGTAACAGAGAGACAGACGTAGCACACGGCAGGCAGGAACCCAAACACACAATGCCTAACAAACACGTTGATCAGCAAAGCAGGCTTGCAGTGCACAGGTTAATATAGTGTTCAGTGATAGGGCCTGGGGTGGAGTCAGGCTGGGAGGAGATTATAAAGGAAGCCAGGTGAAGGAGGTCTGGTCTCTAGATGAACACATGAGGAGGAAGGTAAGATGGCAGACAGACATTAATGCATATCCATGACAGTACCCTCCCTCTTACGAGGCCTCCCCCTTCCCCGCCTGGGCCCAGGTTTAGAGGGAAACTTCAGATGAAACTCCTTTAACAGACGAGGTGCAAAGACCTCAGATGCAGTGATCCAAGACCTCTCCTCAGGACCAAACCCTTTCCAATGAACGAGGTACTGAAGAACGCCTTTACAGAGTCGGGAGTCCAGAATTTGACTGATCTCGTACTCCTGATTATCCTCCGAGACAGGCGCCACGGTAGGAAGAGGACGAGAGAATTTATTGAGGACTAAAGGCTTTAGAAGAGCAACATGAAAGGAGTTAGTGATTTTAAGGCTCTTAGGAATCTGGAGTTTGAAACAAACCGGATTCAGTTTAGCAGTTACCGTGTATGGACCGATGAATCGTGGAGCAAACTTCAGAGAAGGAACTCGGAGCTTGATGTTCCTGGTAGAGAGCCAGACTTTGTCCCCTGGCTGAAGAGAAGGCGGTTTACGCCTGCGGCGGTCGGCAAAGCCTTTGAATTTTTCAGCAGCTGCCCGGAGGGAATCATGAACGTGACCCCAAACGGAATTGAGAGACTCCTGAACCGAAGCCAAAGCTGGAATGTCTGGAGAACAGATCATAGGAAGAGGAAGTTGAGGGTGTTTTCCATAAACTGTGAAAAAGGGTGTCTTCTGCGAACTGGTATTCACATGATTGTTATGGGAGAATTCTGCCCACGGGAGTAGAGAGGACCAATCGTCATGGTGAGAAGACACAAAGGTGCGAAGAAAGACCTCTAACTCCTGATTAACCCTCTCAGTCTGTCCATTGGATTGGGGATGGTAAGAAGAAGAAAAATCCAAGACAATATTGAGGGATTTGCAAAAGGCTCTCCAAAAACGAGACGTGAATTGGACTCCCCTGTCGGAAACAATATGAGAAGGGACCCCATGTAGGCGGAGAATTTCTCGAATGAAAATGGGAACCAAGGCAGGGGCAGAAGGAAGACCAGGAAGAGGAACAAAATGAGCCATCTTGGAGAATCGATCGATTACCACCCAAATGACTGTATTATTCTCAGACAGTGGGAGATCGGTGATAAAATCCATGGCAATATGGGCCCAGGGTTCCTTAGGAATAGGCAAGGGCATGAGGAGACCAGCAGGAGCTTGTGTGGAGGATTTGGACTGAGCACAGACATGACAAGCTTTAACGTAGTCTTTGACGTCTGAGCGGAGATTAGGCCACCAGTAGTGACGACTGATGAGTAGGAAGGATCGGAGGAATCCAGAATGCCCTGCCACCTTGGAATCATGTCCCCAACGAAGGATCTTAGCTCTTAGCTCAGTGGGGACAAAGGTCTTACCAGGCGGAATTTTAGACTTCAGGGTGGTAGAGTGGGCAACAATGCATGAGGTGGGAATGATCGGCTCAGGTTCAGGGGCGGACTCCTCGTCCAAAGTGTCAAATGACCTAGAGAGCGCATCAGCCCGACCGTTGCAGGAACCAGGTTTGTAGGTAATCGTGAAATTAAAACGGGCAAAGAAGAGACTCCACCTGGCCTGTCTAGGATTCAGACGTTTAGCATTCTGTAGATACTGTAAATTCTTGTGATCGGTAAAGATCGTTATGGAGTGAGGGGAACCCTCCAAGAGATGACGCCACTCCTCTAACGCCAATTTAATTGCGAGAAGTTCCCGATCACCGATGGCATAATTCCTCTCTGCCTGAGAAAATTTTTTGGAGAAGAACGCACATGGTTGGCGTCTCTTCTCAAAGATTTGAAGAAGCACAGCTCCCACCCCCATTGAGGAAGCGTCCACTTCAATAAAAAATGCATTCCCAGGATTTGGTCTCCTCAAGAGGGGGCCAGAAACAAAGGCCTGTTTCAGGTTGTGAAATGCAGAGACAGCTTCGGGAGGCCAGTCTCTGGCATTCACACCCTTCTTGGTCAAAGCGATAATAGGCGCGGCAATGGAAGAGTAATTCCTTATGAACTGCCTATAATAATTAGTGAAGCCAAGAAAGCGCTGTGTGGCCTTGAGGCTAGCAGGAAGAGGCCAGTTGGTGATAGCCAAGACCTTCCCAGGGTCCATACGAAGCCCCGAACATGAGACAAAGCACCCCAAAAACAGGACCTCAGAACATTCAAAGGAACATTTCTCCAGCTTGGCATAGAGATTGTTCTCTCTAAGACGTTGAAGTACAGTGCGGACATGGTTTCTGTGGACGAGCAGATTTTCAGAAAAGATCAGAATGTCATCCAGATAGATGACAACAAACTGGTACAGCAGATCTCTGAAGATTTCATTGACAAAGTTTTGAAACACGGCTGGAGCATTACACAGACCAAAAGGCATCACCAGATATTCGTAATGCCCGTCTCTAGTGTTAAATGCAGTCTTCCATTCGTCACCCTCCCGTATTCGAATGAGATTGTACGCGCCTCTGAGATCCAACTTGGTGAAAATGGAGGCACCCTTCAACCTATCGAATAGCTCAGATATTAAGGGTAAGGGGTATCGATTTTTAATAGTAACCGCATTTAAACCCCGATAATCGATGCAGGGTCTTAAGGTACCATCCTTTTTGGCAACAAAAAAGAACCCTGCCCCTGCAGGCGATGAGGATTTCCGGATGAACCCTCTCTCCAGATTCTCTGCTACATACTCCGACATGGCCTGGGTCTCTGGGATGGACAGAGGGTAGGTACGACCCCTGGGTAGAGTTGCTCCGGGGACAAGATCAATAGCACAGTCAAAAGACCTGTGGGGAGGAAGCACCTCAGCTGATTTTTTACAGAACACATCCCGGTAATCGCTGTATGCGGCGGGAAGATCAGAAGAAACAGAAGTGGCAGCAACCGGAAGACTCTCCTTGGGGGTCACCTTGAGAAGACACGACGAGAAACATGAGGAACCCCAGGCCAGGATCTGCCCAGAGACCCAGTCCACATGTGGAGAGTGGAGCTGTAGCCAAGGGAGGCCCAATACAACTGGGGTAGAGGCCTTGGGTAGAATAAGAAAGGATATCCACTCCTGGTGGAGAATCCCTACCGACATCCTAATGGGTAGCGTCTGGAAGCGAATAGGGCCCCCTGGGAGAACAGTGCCATCAATTGCCGAGACTACCAATGGGGTAGTGAGAGGTGAAAGGGTAAGCTTCATAGAAGAAGCAGTTCTCCAATCCATGAAATTGCCGGCAGCCCCGGAATCCAGGTATGCAAGGGTTGACTGAGGAGAAGTGCCTACATGAAGGGACACCGGCAAGAGCAGGCCAGAAGGTGATCTTTCTGGGTCCAATACTCCACCTTCCAAATGTATTAGACCCGAGCGTTTCCCGGACGAAGCGAGCAGGAGTCACGAAAATGACCCTTGCCCCCACAATAGATGCAAAAGCCCAGAGTTCTGCGCCTAGCACGTTCTTCGGGGGTTAGTCTGGTCCGGCCCAGCTGCATAGGTTCTTCAGCAGGTAGAGGATGCTCCACGGAATGAAGGGAGGGGAGCTCAGACTGGCTAGGACCCAGAGAGTGCTGGCGTCTTTTTTCTAAGGACCTCTCTTGAAAACGAATGTCGATCTGGTTGCATAATGAAATTACATCGTCCAGACCGACGGGAATGGCTCTTCCCGCTAATTCGTCTTTCACTCGGTCAGAGAGGCCATGTAAAAAGGTAGCGACCAGGGCCTCATTATTCCAGCTCAATTCAGCTGTGTGGATACGGAACTGAAGAGCATATTGCCCCACTGAACTAGATTCTTGGCGAAGACGTAAGACAGCACTAGCCGCTGAAGAAGCCCGAGCCGGCTCTTCGAAGATATTACGAAAGAGCTTCAAGAATTCGGACAGACTGGAAACCACCGGATCGTTCCTCTCCCACAGGGGGGCAGCCCAGGCCAAAGCTTCACCGGAGAGGAGGGAAATGATATAGGCTACCTTAGCCCGGTCAGATAGGAAGCTTTGAGGCTGAAGCTCAAAATGAATAGTGCATTGGCTGAGAAACCCCCTGCAGGCCTTGGAGTCCCCAGAGAAACGGAACGGAGCTGGCAATCTTAGTGAGTGTGAGGCTGCGACTGGTGCGATAGGTACAGCCGCTGGTTGTACTTGGGGTTGCGGATTCGGGGTTCCCAAGGAGACCTGAAGCTGCTCGAATCGAGAAGCCAGATCCTGGAGGAATCGCATCACCTGGGTCTGATTTGATTCCTGGGTCTCAAGTCTGCGAACTATGCCCTGCAATGGATCATCCGCGGGAAGCGGGATGTCAGCCGGGTTCATGGCTGATCAAACTGTCAGGGTCACCTGTGGCCAGGTGACAGATGCACACCGTAGGGGGACAGGAGTGCACCGCGAGGTAGTGAACCCTATGGCTGGCTTCTGTGGATAGGAAACTGGGTGGTTGTGGAAAGCGGGACCAGAGGAGCACAACCGGGATCCCAACGGAAGCGAGAGCCAAGATTCCCCAGGGCGCGGAGTCTAAGACCCAGCTGGTCTTCTCCAGGGCCTCTAGTGGTGAGGATGTTACGCTGCAGGCTGGGACCAGGTCGCGGCCCCTGGAGTTTCCTAGCTCACGCCCCGTAGGATAAGGGGAAGCAGCAGCACACGATAGAGAGAACCGAATAACAAGCCGAAGGTCAGGGGCCACAAGCAGACAAGGATAACGAAGAACGAGCCGAAGGTCAAGGGTCACGAGCAGACAGGGATGGTCGGGGACAAGCCAATAACGTAACAGAGAGACAGACGTAGCACACGGCAGGCAGGAACCCAAACACACAATGCCTAACAAACACGTTGATCAGCAAAGCAGGCTTGCAGTGCACAGGTTAATATAGTGTTCAGTGATAGGGCCTGGGGTGGAGTCAGGCTGGGAGGAGATTATAAAGGAAGCCAGGTGAAGGAGGTCTGGTCTCTAGATGAACACATGAGGAGGAAGGTAAGATGGCAGACAGACATTAATGCATATCCATGACATACCCCCTTTTACATTTATTGTCTTCTCTCAGTTTTTTTCAATGTATGTTATACGGAAAATATATAAAATAAAGATTATACAAAAAAAAAAACAATAAAAACAGTGCTCTCCCCCCTCCTCAGCCTAGTAGGCAACAAACTATATTCGGAGTAGACTGTCTGGCTCCTACCCAGTTCTAGAGGCCTGTGATCAGCTCTTTATACATATACTTGGAGATATTGTGGATAAATATTACTGTTATATTTAAGTAACCACCTTCTCATTGTCCATTAAGCAGCTGTCCATCATTTTTCTCATTCACCCTGGGTCCCTAATGGACACAGGAGGTGCATGGGGATATGAAATAAGGGTTTCCCAACCTCTCCAAGGGATTCTGGGTTCCATGGGTCCTCCTGTCACAGTATCCTTCAAGTGACTAGGAAGTGTGCTAGCCAGAGTTTGCAGAACACCATTCAGCCATTGGCCCAGTCTCTCATTGAGGGAGCCAATCCTGGAGATGATGGGCCTCCCCTGCAATGGATCTAACCCTTTGTGGGTCTTCGTAAGGTAATGAAAAATTAACATCACTGGATGTTCAGAAATAAGACAGTTGCTAGACTTGCTGTCAAACACACCCAAATTAATCCCCTCATTGATCAAAGAAATTAAAAATACTTTATATTCCTTAGTGGGATCACTTTTAAGTTTTATAAAAGTGTGAACTTCAGACAACTGCCTGTCAGCTTCTTGTTTATTTGCATCTGCCTCCATACCAATTACCCCCCCCCCCCCACCTTTATCCAAGTTTCTAATAATGATCGGTGTCATCTTCAAGATTTTTAAGAGCTTCTCTCTCACTTCTAGATAAATTATCCTGTACAATGCTCAAGCCAGTTGGTCGACCAGATGCCGGCAGGGTGAGATCCCTCTCTACCAATTTCTGGTATTTGTGTGTAGCAATACCCCCAGTTAAGAGGGCTGCTGATATAGATTTTGGGCCTGTAACACACTGCTGTCAACCCCCAGTAACTGGCTCTAACCTCCTTTGGCACAGATAGCAGTAAATATAGGATTGTGAAACCCGTTAGCTAAGGAGACCACAATACCGCATTAAACATATAACCACACAGCGTATTTGCTTAACCACAAGTAAGTTTTACTGAATATAAAGCATGAAGTTAGACAATAGTACATGTGCCTATGCAGAGCCCTGCAATGTAACTGTTAAGCATATAAACAAGCAATAAGTTCTAATAGTATTTCACACACTCAATGTCAATCAACTACGCTCACGAGCTTCCCCCCTCGTGGGCAAAGATGGCGCCCAAACAGTGTCTAATTGCTTTAGAGTCAGGCCTGACTATTGCAGATACGATGCTCCGTTGGGAGAGATCTTCGCTAGCAATGGTGTTGCACTTAAAAAGGGTATTTGTAATCCACAGGGAAAAGAACAGTCATTTACTCGATATGCAATAAAGGGTTCAACTATTGCTGCACAACACACTGTTCCTCTTACGTGCAAATGCGACACTCCGGCAAACTGTGGTCCCTGAACAAGGGATCCTGAGCCTAAAGATTAGTCAATTACTCCTTGAACAAGTGCTCTCTCACCCGACCGGACCAGTCCGTACAACCGACTTCCGTAACTCGGCTCCTGTACACAGTCTCACAACTCCCGTAGTCTCCAATCCTCCCGACAATCCTTAGAAGGATGATGGACGAGGTGACTCTTGGGTTCTCCCATCAAAGCCGGAGGCTCTTTGGATCACAAGGCCCGACTCCCAGGCCCAGTCCAACGACAGACCCAGCGCAGGCTCCACTTGCTAGGTGAGCGACGTCCAAAGAGACCCATGTGTTGCTCTGCTCCTCCTTAAATAGGCCTTCCCCAGCAGACCTTGCGCCGGGCAATGCACTGTGGGTGTCCCGCTGTACACTGGGTATAGTAGTCTTTTAGGCTCCTTAAAGTGACACCCGCTACATGTGAATTTTAGGACATCGAGCTTTGACAGGGTAAAAGTCAGATCAACATTAATACTAGCAACAGCTCCTCCCTCCCAAGAGAGATCCTCCAATTCACCCAGGGCACAACATTCCCTAAAGCTTTGTTGTAAATGGTTACTGCCTACTTCATTCATTGGAGGTGTCACAACCATGTCACATTGAGAATCTGTATCTGCATTAAAGTAATGTTTCTTTATTGCTAAATTTCTAATGAACTTGTTAATGTCCAATTGTTTTAAAAATATTAAATAGTTTCAATGGACAAAAGTTCAGACTCTTGGAAAGTAAGAAAGTCTCCAACGGTTAATACTCTACTTGGGAGATTTGACACAATACGGGTACCTGTTAAGTCCTGCGGTTCTGGGTGTGAAGAGGATATCGATTGCCGCCTCCATTTGTTCCCTCGTTTCTGTCCTCTTCTTGTTTTCTTGTACCCAGATTTTGGGGCCTCCTGTATGATTTCCGTTTCTGTTTCCCGTTTTTTGGAGGGATGGGGGTACTGACACCGTCCTGTTGTCTGGATCTGAATGGCTGTGCAGATTCTGACCAGAGTCCTCCATATACTCAGCCTCAGTATCCAAAAAACTGACATGTTTGCCAGATGGCTGGCCCCAAAATTGTTTGCGCTTCCACACATATACTGTGTTAGTGTCATAGTCCAGTTTATCTCTAAGCATTTTGTCCTTTTTGGTTTCAATAATACCTTTTTCCAGACGATCCAATCATTCATTAGGTAATTTGTCCAGGTTAGCAAAATCAGCCATGCTTTGTAGAGGCTTAATTTTCTCTTGTAAATGCATGATATCATTTTGTGATTCTTCAATCTCCTTGTTTTTAGACGAGATGATGATATTCATTAGTGCAATGGAACAGGTGGACAGGGTGTCTGTCAACTTCTTTTTTAGTTCATCATCATGAAGTTCACATGTAGGGAACTTCTTCTTTATATGTAAACCCCTTGGAATCCAATCCAAAGCAACATATTCAGACAAAGTGCTATAATCCCAATAGGCTCTGATCTCCTTATTCATGGACTATTCAAATTTCCGAAACAATAGCTTAATTGAGCCCATGTTGCCTTCTGAATTACTTTTAAAAGTGTACCGGGCATTGGCTCGACATGGATTCTCAGTTGATTGTCTGAACGTACGGCTGATGTCCTTGGTTTCTTGGCTTTCCGACATGTTAAACGATATAGAAACTTAAATGACAAATCCGTGTCAAGCAAGTGTCAGGTGAGTATACAAAGTCCAGAAAGAGTGTAAAGGCCCATACACCCGATCAGACTTTTTGACAACAAACCTCCGATGGACCTGTTTTTGCAGACAATCCGACCGTGTGTACGCTCCATCGGACAAATTTCTTCGCTTTTTCATCGGACAAACGTTCGCTGTGAGAACGGACAAACTTTCCGGCAACAAAACTCAGATGGTGCAAAATCCGATCGTGTGTACACAAGTCCATCGGACTTAAGTCCAAAGTACAAACACGCATGCTCAGAACCAATGCCAAAGCTCAACCAGCAATAGCAGAAGTTTTCCAAAGGGTGGCACTAAAGAGCAGAAAAAACACGTAGTACGTCAATTACGTCACTCTGTTCGTGTTTGTTCGCTGAAAAAGTCCTGCCGTGTGTATGCATACCAAGTTCATGGCCAACGCCCTTCTGAGCAAAATCCATGGAAAAGTCAGATGGAAGTCCGATTGTGTGTATGAGGCTTAACACCGCTCAGACTCTGGATAATGATTTCCTTGTGGGTGCTGGCTCCGGCTCACCACCATCAATAGTAGTTGAAGAAAAAGAAGATTGGTTGCACACCAAGGAAGGAAGTACTTCTGTAGAATAGTTACTTTATTGTCAAGGTGCCAAAGGACGTAGACATGACGTTACAGGAACATTGGTAGACTGGTTTCACATGGATAACTCGTGCTTGTTCACAACAAAAATGTAGCCCCAAACCTGAGCTATTTAAATGCTCCACCCAAAAGTGATGCAACAAAAAAAAGCCTGGTTTGATTGGCTGAACAACATGTACAGTGGGTCAAAAAAGTATTTAGTCAGCCACCAATTGTGCAAGTTCTCCCACCTAAAAAGATGAGAGAGGCCTGTAATTGTCATCATAGGTATACCTCAACTATGAGAGACAAAATGTGGAAACAAATCCAGACAATCGCATTGTGTGATTTGGAAAGAATTTATTTGCAAATTAAGGTGGAAAATAAGTATTTGGTCAATATCAAAAGTTCATCTCAATACTTTGTTATATATCCTTTGTTGGCAATGACAGAGGTCAAACGTTTTCTGTAAGTCTTCACAAGGTTGTTACACACTGTTGCTGGTATGTTAGCCCATTCCTCCATGCAGATCTCCTCTAGAGCAGTGATGTTTTGGGGCTGTCGCTGGGCAACACGGACTTTCAACTCCCTCCAAAGGTTTTCTATGGGGTTGAGATCTGGAGACTGGCTAGGCCACTCCAGGACCTTGAAATGCTTCTTACGAAGCCACTCCTTCGTTGCCCGGGCGGTGTGTTTGGGATCATTGTCATGCTGAAAGACCCAGCCACGTTTCATCTTCAATGCCCTTGCTGATGGGAGGAGGTTTGCACTCAAAATCTCACGATACATGGCCCCATTCATTCTTTCATGTACACGGATCAGTCGTCCTGTTCCCTTTGCAGAGATACAGCCCCAAAGCATGATGTTGCCACCCCCATGCTTCACAGTAGGTATGATGTTTTTTGGTTGCAACTCAGCATTCTCTCTCCTCCAAACATGACGAGTTGTGTTTCTACCAAACAGTTCTACTTTGGTTTCATCTGACCATATGACATTCTCCCAATCCTCTTCTGGATCATCCAAATGCTCTCTAGCAAACCTCAGACGGGCCCAGGCATGTACTGGCTTAAGCAGGGGGACACGTCTGGCACTGCAGGATCTGAGTCCCTAGCGGCGTAGTGTGTTACTGATGGTAGCCTTTGTTACGTTGGTCCCAGCTCTCTGCAGGTCATTCACTAGGTCCCCCTGTGTGGTTCAGGGATTTTTTCTCACCGTTCTTGTGATCATTTTGACCCCACTGGGTGAGATCTTGCATGGAGCCCCAGATCGAGGGAGATTATCAGTGGTCTTGTATGTCTTCCATTTTCTAATTATTGCTCCCATAGTTGATTTCTTCACAACAAGCTGCTTGGTGCAGGTCTACAATTTTGTTTCTGGTGTCCTTCGACAGCTCTTTGGTCTTCACCATAGAGGAGTTTGGAGTGTGACTGTTTGAGGTGGTGGACAGGTGTCTTTTATACTGATAACAAGTTCAAACAGGTGCCATTAATACAGGTAATGAGTGGAGGACAGAGGAGCCTCTTAAAGAAGAAGATACATGTCTGTGAGAGCCATAAATCTTGCTTGTTTGATATTGACCAAATACTTATTTTCCATCATAATTTGCAAATACTGTATATACTCGAGTATAAGCCGATCCGAATATAAGCCGAGGCACCTAATTTTACTACAAAAAAACTCGGAAAACTTATTGACTCGAGTATAAGCCTAAGGTGTCCATCTGCATGCCTCACTGTGTCCATGTGCGTGCCTCACTGTGCCCATGCCTCACTGTGTCCATGACTAGACGGACGTTTAACATGGGACTCTATGGAAGGGGTGCCCAGATTTGAAAAATCGGTGCTCCCCAGCCGTAGGTCCCCCGAACAACAAACTTTGCACACTTGTAGAGGAAGAGTGGGGCTACATGTGTGCCAAGTTTACGGCCGGCCAGTACCAGGTCCCCAAAGTCCGGGAGATCAGGCGCAAAAAAGGTGACTCGAGTATAAGCCGAGGGGAGCATTTTCAGCACAAAAAAATGTGCTGAAAAACTCGGCTTATACAAGAGTATATACGGTAAATTCTTTCCAAATCAGACAATGTGATTGTCTGGATTTGTTTCCATATTTTGTCTCTCATAGTTGAGGTATACCTATGATGACAATTACAGGCCTCTCTCATCTTTTTAAGTGGGAGAACTTGCACAATTGGTGGCTGACTAAATACTTTTTTGCCCCACTGTATAGCAATTAAACACACCAGATAAAATCAATAAATCACAAAGTGTGTAAAAACTAAAATTGAAAAAACTGACATAATGAAGCTAGAACAAAGAGTACAGCATGCGGAGAAATAGACATAAACATATATATAACTATATATAAATAAATAAAGACCCCCAAAAAGTACCTAGAAAAATTCAAGAATAAAACCAAAACAAAATGAATATAAAATAATATACATTGATTGGTTAGTTAAACCATAACAGAGAACACAAGAAGCAACCACTGAATCTAAAAGTGAGAACATATATATCGATTGTAGGAGAGCGATCGAAAAAAATTACACTTAGAAAAATTATTACATAACAAAATAAAAACCATATATAAATGTATATACGTGTATACAATCAGATCGCAAATCCAACAACAGAAAAAGTCCTCTTTTGAACTCCTATAAACATTTATCTGAATATGTGTAAAAATACACATGGAAATATATGATAGTGTTTGGAAAAGTATGAGCCCATACAACCAACCATGGAGGGGTCTTTAATATGTATATATATACAGTATCTCACAAAAGTGAGTACACCCCTCACTTTTTTGTAAATATCTTATTATATCTTTTCATGTGACAACTCTGAAGAAATTACACTTTGCTACAATGTAAAGTAGTGAGTGTACAGCTTGTATAACAGTGTAAATTTGCTGTTCCCTCAAAATAACTTGACACACAGCCATTAAACCGCTGGCAACAAAAGTGAGTACACCCCTAAGTGAAAATGTCTAAATTCAGCCCAATTAGCTATTTTCCCTCCCCGGTGTCTTGTGGCTCGTTAGCGTTACAAGGTTTCAGGTGTGTTAAATGTGGTGTTATCGCTCTCTCTCTCTCTTATACTGGTCACTGGAAGTTCAACATGGCACCTCACGGCAAAGAACTCTCTGAGGACCTGAAAAAAATTGTTGCTCTACAGCAGTGGTTCTCAACTCCTGTCCCCAGGACCCACTAACAGGCCAGATTTTAAGTATTACCTTGGGGAGATGCAGACTAAAATCCTGCAATCCCTGAGCAGCAAATTATATCACCTGTGATGCATTTCAGTTGTCTTGCAAACCTGGCCTGTTAGTGGGTCCTGAGGACTGGAGTTGAGAACCACTGCTCTACAGGCTATAAGAAGATTGCCAAGACCCTGAAACTGAGCTTCAGCACGGTGGCCAAGACCAGGGTCGCCATCAGGAATTTTGGGGCCCCTTACACAGCTTCAGGCATGGGCCCCCTGGAGCAGAGAACCGGGGGGGGGGGGTGCTGCCGCCCTACATTGAGAACCGGGGATTGAGAAGCGCAGGGAGGGGTGCCACCGCGAATTGAGAAGCGGGGGGGGCACCGTGAATTGAAAAGCGGATTTAGGTGCTGACGAAAAAAAAAAGAAGGGGATTGCCATCTGGGCCCCTTACAGGTATACTGACAAAAAAAAGGGGGTTGCCATCCGGGCACCTGGGGGCCTCCGGGCCCCTTACAGGTATACTGACGAACAAAAAAAAAAAAATAACAAAAAAACAAATATAAAAAAAAAAACAAGGGGATTGCCAACTGGGCCCCTAACAGGCGTACTGCCTGTACCCCCCTGATGGCACCCCTGGCCAAGACCATACAGTGGTTCAACATGACAGGTTCCACTCAGAACAGGCCTCGACATGGTCGACCAAAGAAGTTGAGTGCACGTGCTCAGCATCCTATCCAGAGGTTGTGTTTGGAAAATAGGCATATGAGTGCTGCCAGCATTGCTGCAGAGGTTGAAAGGGTGGGGGAATCAGCCTGTCAGTTTTCAGACCATACGCCGCACACTGCTTTAAATTGGTCTGCATGGCTGTCGTCCCAGAAGGAAGCCTCTTCTAAAGATGAAGAACAAGAAAGCCCGCAAACAGTTTGCTAAAGATAAGCAGACTAAGGACATGTGGAACCATGTCCTGTGGTCTGATGAGACCAAGATAAACTTATTTGGTTCAGATGGTGTCAAGCGTGTGTGGCAGCAGTCAGGTGAGGAGTACAAAGACCAGTGTGTCTTGCATACAGTCAAGCATGGTGGTGGGAGTGTCATGGTCTGGGGCTGCATGAGTGCTGCTGGCATTGGGGAGCTACAGGTCATTGAGGGATCCATGAATGCCAAAATGTACTGTGACATACTGAAGCAGAGCATGATCCCCCTCCCTTCGGAGACTGGGCTGCAGGGCAGTATTCCAACATAACGACCCCAAACACACCTCCAAGATGACCACTGACTTGCTAAAGAAGCTGAGGGTAAATATGATGGACTGGCCAAGCATGTCTCCAGACCTAAACCCTATTGAGCATCTGTGGGGCATCCTCAAATGGAACGTGGAGAAGCGCAAGGTCTCTAACATCCACCAGCTCTGTGATGTCATCATGGAGGAGTGAAAGAGGACTCCAGTGGCAACCTGTGAAGCTCTGGTAAACTCCATGCCGAAGAGGGTTAAGGCAGTGCTGGAAAATAATGGTGACCACACAAAATATTGACACCTTGGGCCCAATTTGGACATTTTCACTCAGGGGTGTTCTTTTTTCGAACGCTCTCCTACAATTGATATATATGTTCTCACTTTTAGATTCAGTGGCTGCTTCTTGTGGTCTCTGTTACGGTTTAACCACTTAAGGACCGCCTCACGCCGATATACGTCGGCAGAATGGCACGGCTGGGCACAAGCACGTACAGGTATGTCTTCTTTAAGAAGCCGAGCCGTGGGTCGCGAGCGACCCGGTCCTGAGCTCGGTGACCGCGCCCACGGGACCTGTGGACCCGATCCCTGCCGGTGTCCCGCGATCGGGTCACAGAGCCGAAGAACGGGGAGAGGTAAGTGTAAACAAACCTCTCCCTGTGCTTCCTAGTGTGAGTGTCACTGATCATCTGTTCCCTGTCATAGGGAATGACGATCCGTGTCATCACACGCCAAGTCACGCCCCCACACAGTAGTAATCACTCCCTAGGAAACACTTAACCCCTTCAGCGCCCCCTATAGGTTAACCCCTTCACTGCCAGTGTCATTTTCACAGTAATCAGTGCATTTTTATAGCACTGATCGCTGTAAAAATGACAATGGTCCCAAAATGGTGTCAAAAGTGTCCGATCTGTCTGCCATAATGTCGCAGTCACGATAAAAATCACTGATCGCCGCCATTACTAGTAAAAAAAAAAAAATATTAATAAAAATTACATAAAACTATCCCCTATTTTGTAGACGCTATAACTTTTGCGCTAACCAATCAATAAACGCTTATTGCGATTTTTTTTACCAAAAATATGTAGAAGAATACGTATTGGCCTAAACTGAGGAAAACATTTTTTTTATATATTTTTGGGGATATTTATTATAGCAAAAAGTAAAAAAGATTGCATTTTTTTCAAAATTGTCGCTCTATTTTTGTTTATAGCGCAAAAAATAAAAACCGCAGAGGTGATCAAGTACCACCAAAAGAAAGCTCTATTTGTGGGAAAAAAAGGACGTCAATTTTGTTTGGGAGCCACGTCGTACGACCACGCAATTGTCAGTTAAAGCGACGCAGTGCCGAATCTCAAAATGGGGCCTGGTCCTTTAGCTACAAAATGGTCCGGGGCTTAAGTGGTTAACTAACCAATCAATATATATTATTTTATATTCATTTTGTTTTGGTTTTATTCTTTGAATTTTTCTAGCTACTGTTTGGGGGTTATTATGTGTGTGTGCCTATATATATATATATATATATATATATATATATATATATATATATACACACACACACACACACACACACACACACACACACACACACACGTTACAGAAAGTATTCAGACCCCCTTAAATTTTTCACTCTTTGTTATATTGCAGCCATTTGCTAGAATAATTTAAGTTCATTTTTTTTAATGTACACACAGAACCCCATAATGACAGAAAAACACAGAAGTGTTGTAATTTTTGCAGATTTATTAAAAAAGAAAAACTGACCTATCACATGGTCCTAAGTATTCAGACCCTTTGCTCAGTATTTAGTAGAAGCGCCCTTTTGATCTAATACAGCCATGAATCTTTTTGGGAAAGATGCAACAAGTTTTTTACACCTGGATTTGGGGATCCTCTGCCATTCCTCCTTGCAGATCCTCTCCAGTTCTGACAGGTTGGATGATAAACGTTGGTGGACAGACATTTTTAGGTCTCTCCAGAGATGCTCAATTGGGTTTAAGTCAGGGCTCTGGCTGGGCCATTCAATAACAGTAATGGAGTTGTTGTGAAGCCACTCCTTCGTTATTTTAGCTGTGTGCTTAGGGTCATTGTCTTGTTGGAAGGTAAACCTTCGGCCCAGTCTGAGGTCCTGAGCACTCTGGAGAAGGTTTTCGTCCAGAATATCCCTGTACTTGGCCGCATTCATCTTTCCCTCGATTGCAACCAGTCGTCCTGTCCCTGCAGCTGAAAAACACCCCCACAGCATGATGCTGCCACCACCATGCTTCACTGTTGGAACTGTATTGGACATGTGATGAGCAGTGCCTGGTTTTCTCCACACATACCGCTTAGAATTAAGGCCAAAAAAGTTCTATCTTGGTCTTATCAGACCAGAGAATCTTGTTCTCACCATCTTGGAGTCCTTCAGGTGTTTTTTTTTAGCAAACTCCATGCGGGCTTTCATGTGTCTTGCACTGAGGAGAGGCTACTGTCGGGCCACTCTGCCATAAAGCCCCAACTGGTGGAGAATTTTTTTTGTAACCTTGGCCAGATCTGTGCCTTGCCACAATTCTGTCTCTGTGCTCTTCAGGCAGTTCCTTTGACCTCATGATTCTCATTTGCTCTGACATGCACTGTGAGCTGTAAGGTCTTATATAGACACGTGTGTGGCTTTCCTAATCAAGTCCAATCAGTAGGGATGAGCCGAACACCCCCCGGTTCGGTTGGCACCAGGACCTGCGAACGGACCGAAAGTTTGCGCGAACTTTAGAACCCTATTAAATACAATGGACTTGAACGTTCAAAATCAAAAGTGCTAATTATAAAGGCTAATATGCAAGTTATTTTCCTAAAAAGGGTTTGGGGACCCGGGTCCTGCCACAGGGGACATGTATCAATGCAAAAAAAAAGTTTTAAAAACTGCAGTTTTTTCGGGAGCAGTGATTTTAATGATGCTTAAAGTGAAAAAAAAAGTGAAATATTCCTTTAAATATCGTAACTGGGGGATGTCTAAAGTATGCCTGTGAAGTGGCACGTGTTTAGAACTGTCCCGGCACAAAATGACATTTCTCTTTCGTTCATGGACGGACACAGCATCTTATTCTTGACATTAGGGTATTAGCCTTCTATCAGGAGAGGACATTTCTAAAGGAAAAAAAGGAATTTAAAACTGCTTGCGGCTTTAATGTAATGTCTGGTCCTGGCAATATGGATGAAAATCATTGAGAAAAATGGCATGGGTAACCCCCCCCCCCACCAGCCCACTACCAGCCCCTTTGGGTCTTGTATGGATATTAAGGGGAACCCCACACTCAAATAAAAAAAAGGCCCTATATACTCTGAACAGCAGTATACAGGTGGTGCAAACAAGAAGGGGACTGTAGGTTTGTTCTTAAGTAGAATCTGTTTGTAATTTTGAACACGTACATTTTTTAAGTGTAGCTCCAGCCCAAAAATCTATTTTTAAGCTTTTTGGAAAACATAGGGAAGGGTTATCACCCCTGTAACATTTGTTTTGCTGTCTGTGCACCTGTTCAGAACATTTCACCTCACTTTCCGTCCCAATGACAAATGTTTTTTGAAAATGTGGGTTTTTTATTTAAACAAGGATTGGTGATAAAGCATCAGTGGAGAGGAGACACGTTTTTCCCATATTAACTCTTACAGGAGAGAATTTCCCTTCCTAGGGGTAGATTTCCTCTCACTTCCTGTTGTCTCCTTCCGTTTGCAAGTAGGAGTCGTTTGTAAGTTGGATGTTTGAAAGTAGGGGTCTGCCGTATATACTCTGCAGAAATTTGGCCCTTAGGTGTTGATGTTGCCACAACACTGTAAGCCCTCACAGTTACTCTTGGTGGGCGCTGGAACTCCCTGCTGTGAACTATTATATCAAGAATTGTAATTGCATGCCATTGTTGAACAGTAGTAGGAAAAATTGGGCCGTTGGTGGTGGTGCTAGTGCCACAACACTAAGTCCTAACAATTACTCTTGGTGGGCGCAGGAATGGGCCCAGCTGTGAAATATTAGATCAAGAATTGTAATTGCATGCCCCTGTTGAACAGGGCCAGAAAAATTGGGCCTTTGGTGGTGGTGGTGGTGATGGTCGTGGTGGTGTTGCCACAACACTGTAAGCCCTCACAGTTACTCTTGGTGGGCACAGGAATGGGCCCTGCTGTGAATTATTAGATCAAGAATTGTAATTATATGCCCCTGTTGAACAGGGGCATAAAAATTGTGCCTTAGGCACTGGTGCCACAACACTGCAACCCCTCACAGATACTGTACTTGGAGCGCAGCAATGAGCCTTGCTGCAAAGTATTGCATCAAAAATTGTAATTACACGCCCCTGTTAAACAGGGGCAGAAAAATTGGGCCTTGGGCACTTGTGCTGGTGCCACAACACTGCAACCCCTCACAGATACTGTAGTTGGAGCGCAGCAATTAGCCCTGCTGCAAAGTATTGCATCAAAATTTGTAAATACATGCCCCTGTTAAACAGGGGCTGAAAAATTGGTCCTTAGCCACTTGTGGCGGTACCCAGAACCAAAAATGTTCTTACAAGCTATCAAGCATGATCATTGAGGAGGAAGAGGATAGTCACTCAGAATTAACATGGTAGTCACTCAGCATCAGCATAGGCAGTCTTGAAGGGATCTGACATTTCAAAAAAAATTATTTGGTTACATCAGCTTCAGGTACTTGGTAGCTGGTGGTGATCCAAGACTGATTCATTTTTATGAAGGTCAGTCGATCGACCGAGTCGGTGGACAGGCGCACCCTGTGATCGGTTACAAAGCCTTCAGCAGCACTGAATGTGCGTTCTGAAAGAACGCTGGATGCAGGACAGGCCAGTAGCTCAATTGAATACTGTGCAAGCTCTGGCCAGTGATCCATCCTCAAGACCCAGTAACCCAGTGGATTTTCGGTGGGAAAGGTGTCCAAGTCTGATCCTGCCCCTAGGTATTGCTGCACCATGTAAACCAGACGCTGGTGATGGTTGCTGGAACCGATCATACCTTGGGGCTGCGTACTAAAAAATTGTCTGAATGCTTCGGTCAGACGGCCACATTCTCCACCGCTCCTTCTTTGACTGACCGAAGCCTCAGCAACACGTTGTCTAGGACCAGGAATTTGTAACCTCCCAGTCTCTGGGAACGCGTTGCACAGACCTTTCTGCAAGGCCTCCCGAAGATGCTTCATCCTCTGCTCCCTCTGCGACGGCAAGATAAGGTCCGAAACCTTACCCTTGTAACGTGGATTAAGGAGAGTTGCCAGCCAGTAATGATCCCTCTCCTTTATCGCACGAATATGAGGATCCCTCCGCAGGCTTTGCAGGATCAGGGAGGCCATGCAGCATAGGTTTGCTGAGGCATTTGGTCCGGAGTCCTCTGGGTCACTCAGGACGACATGATCCACAGCCACCTCCTCCCAGCCACGTACAAGTCCATGGGTGTCTTGGGACTGTAATTGATCCCTTGAAGACTGCTGCTGATGCTGAGTGCTAGGCTCCACCTCCATGCTGACACAATCCTCCTCCTCCTCGTCCTCTTCCTGTGTGATAGGCAGGCCAGCAGGAACACTGTCTGGATAAAGGGGGCCTTGAGAGGTAAGGAAGTCCTCCTCTTCCTCCCTCTGTTCTGCCTCAAGTGCCCTGTCCATTATTCCATGCCGCGTGTGCTCCAACAGGTGGACAAGAGGGACAGTGTCACTGGTGCATGCACTGTCACTGCTCACCATCCTTGTGGCCTCCTCAAATGGTGCCAGGACAGTGCATGCATCCCTGATCATGGCCCACTGGCGTGGGGAAAAAATCCAAGCTCCCCTGACCCTGTCCTGGTGCCATATTGCAACAGATACTCATTGATGTCCCTCTGCTGCGTGTGCAGCCACAGCAGCATGGCCAACGTGGAGTTCCACCTGGTGGGCATGTCACAGATTAGGTGGTTCTTGGGCAGGTTGGATTCCTTTTGCAGGTCAGTTAGCCGAGCACTGGCATTATATGACCGGTGGAAATGCCCACAGAGTTTCCTGGCCTGCTTCAGGACCTCCTGTAAGCCCAGGTACCTGCCCAAGAACCTCTGCACCACCAAGTTAAAGACTGGTCAAACACGTGGTGCCCAAGCGGCTGATGTTTTGGCACGCGAGATATGCTTCAGACATATGTTGCAAATGGCAACGGTGCGATCTACTGCACACGTCTGAAAAAAGGCCCACACCAAAGAACTTTTGGAATAACGCACAGCAGTCTTTCTCAACTCCAGTCCTCGAGGCGCACCAACAGGTCATGCTTTCAGGATTTCTTTCAGATGAAACAGCTGTGGTAATTACTAAGGCAGTGAAACTGATTAAATCACCTATGCAAAATAATGGAAAGCCTGAAAACATGACCTGTTGGGGCGCCTTGAGGACTGGAGTTGAGAAACACTGAGACAGCAGCGCCCTGCACATGCGGAGCTCTGCGGTGTGATGCAGTCAGTGTGCTGCCCTTAAGCTGGCCCCTGGAGGGCATTCTGCCTTGTTGGGGATGTGCCTCCTCCTCTCAGGCACCCACGTGGAGTCAGTGACCTCATCATCCCCTTCCTCCTCATCACTGGAGCAAATCTGGCAGTATGCTGCAGCTGGGGGAACATGACTGACAGATAGCTGTCCTTGTTGGGCACCCCCTCTCTCTGGGCTCACATTACTACCCCCTCTCTCTGGGCTCAGGTTACTGCCTTCCTCTAGCTGGGTTCCATCATCTGAGCCTTCAAAACGCTCGGCATTTTCCTGGAGCATGTACCCAACACTGATCAAACAGTTCGGGGGACTCCTCAGGAGGACATGGTGGGGCTAGGGAAGGAATGACTGATGCCATTGAGCCGAGGGAAGAGGCCGCTTTGGCAGATGCTTTGCCAGACAAAGTACCCTGAGCCTGGGTGAGAGAGGAGGAGGAGGAGGAGGAGGACGGCTTGGTCATCCACTCTACCAAGTCTTGGGCATGTTGCGGCTCAACATGGCCAGCTGCCGAAAAGAAGGACAAGCGTGTCCCACGGCCACGACCAACACTGTTGCCTCTAGAGACAGAGCCTGCTTGCCCTCTTTTATTGCCTTGTGACTGTCTGCCTCTCCTTGTTTGCCTTCCAGACATACTAATGGCCTTCAGTAAGATGTAGCTGCACAAAGGTGGGATGTGTATATATATATATATATATATATATGTATGTAGCGGCCTCCACTCTCTCTCCCTGATATCACATCATCTGTCTTTGGCTTTTGCTAGGGGTACCTTGGTTGAGAGAGTGCGGGGTCACCACGCCAAGTTCCCACCACAGATGTGTGTGTGGTGTGAGAAGATCCTCTTTACCTTTTGGGTCGGTGTTCTGCATCAGAGCCTCCTCCTCCTTTTGCACAGTGTCTGCCAGAAAATGAGCCCCACACCATTAAAGTCCAACACTCCTTTATTCTTCCAATATCAGAGTAAAACACAGTCAGTTGGACTCCCTCAACGAGTACAACAGACAGGGGGGTGTGGATACGAGTAGGCCCAGACACAATGAACTCTTCTTCTCTCCTTCTAAAAGTGTATTGCGGTCCCTTGGCGAGGGATATATCCCTCCGGGTGGTCTCCGGAGGCTCACCCGTCACTGGCAATATGCTGCACCAGGTCTTCAGGCGAGTACCCCCTCCGGTCCCTCACTGGATTTGGGGAGCCCACTCCCGGGGTTCCCCTAGGAAATCCATCCCTCGCGGAACCCAGTGAAGGACACTGGGCCCCAGACCTCCATCCGAGTACCTCACCCCAGGCTAAAGGTGCCTGGGATGGAACACGACCTCCGAACGTCCTCTAGGCCTAGGCCGCCTAGACTCCCGACACGAACCACCGCCCTCAGGCTGAAGGTGCCTGGGACTCGACCCCGTGACAAAGATGGCCGGCCCCTTTATACCCTCTCCCAGCAAGCACGGCGGGTTCCCCGCCCCACCATACAACCGCTGAGAGAGGACAAAAAGGGGTACGGCACACAGCAATGGTTCAACCCCAGCCCAAGGCGACAGCGCCACCCGCTGGGCTGCAGGGAACTGCACATTACTGGTGTCTCGACCAGTTTTAAATACACTGGGAAAGTGCATGCCCGCTACACTCTCCCCCTGGTGGTTTGACACTGGTCCCCAGTGTCTGGAATAAACTATGTCCTCAATGGCTGACATAACCCAGTCCAGAAACCAACTATAAATTTTACAAAAATAAAACCTTTGGAACTAACTGGAGCAGTTGTGTCTGAGCCTCACATAAAAGGAGAGGGAAGGGAAACAACAACACTTAACCATAACACTGAAAATCAAATTTTCACATAACACTTCTTCCCACCCATCCTGGCTAAGACCCACCCCATTCTCAGTGGTCTTGATGGGATGCTCTCCTGCAGAAGGGAAAAGAAAGGTTAAACACACAAATCCCTGACACATATGTTTGTGTGAGAACTAAAAAACTTCTCCGCAGAGAAATCCTTTCCTTCTAAAAGTGTATGTGTGAAAAGTGAATGTCGATGCACGACACTGCCACCTGGTGACAGCGTCGCGGTAACTGCACTTGTGGAACTTTCCTTCTTCTTTGGCCCCTATCTACCCCAGAGTCCATGATTGCTTGCTGGAAAATTGAAGAACAAACAGGAACAGTCCTTCAACTCCTTTGGGTAACAAGAACAACAACCCCGGAAAGTTCAGCAGTGTAAAGACAACAAGAACGGAGTCTCTTTTCTCCTACAGATAGAAACGAGGGTGCAGCAGGACAAGGGGTTTCAGATGCTGATCCAGAGTCTCTATTTGGTATTCGGCATCTTCCCCTTCATATAACAGTTCTTTGGACAAGTATGGGTACTGCCACCCATACTCAGCAGCAACCTTCTGGCAAAATAGGCGTTGTAGTCTCGCCAGCGGAGGGATAGTGGCTTTGTCCCCTTCGCCTGGCAAGACTATAGCATCTGGGTGACGAGGGACCTTGGCCACATCCAATATGGGCATAGGTGCCCGCAACAACAGTCTCTTCTCCCCGGCACTGGCTGCAGGTGGCACCCAGGATGTGAGAGTAGGCTGGGGACGGGACCCCTCCTCAGGCGCTGGTGCCTCCACCCGGGTTGTGTACTGTCCCCTGTAGACATGGGTGGGTCTCTGGTTCTGTGGGACGAAGCAAGAGGTACTTTGTCCCAGCCCTTTTGAGTAAACAGCTCATCTATGGCCACATCGTCTCCCAGATCGGAGAGCGACTCCAGGTCGAAAGTGTCACACTCCTCCGCGGGCAGGTAGCCTGCAGTAGAGACTGAACTGCCACCTCCGCCCACACACCAAGTCCCTCCGCCCGGCTTACCTCGGCCTTTACTTGAGAAGGGATGTCCGGAACTTCTCTCAACGGATCCATCAGGGCCGGGCGTAGGCGGGCGGGATGGTCCACCGCAACCGCTGGACGGGGCTACCATGCCGGTCTTTCTCTTCGGCGATGGACGCTGTGAGACCGTGGTGACTGAGTCAGCATCCTCGGATTTCTCCCGTATTTGAGTGATCCCGACCTCCCGCGCGGTTGCTGCAGTGCGCACAGGGATGGCTGTCAAAGCGGTGATTCCTCCAACTTGAGTGGTGTTGCCTGTAGTGCGGCCGGGGTAGATGCTTCTTGGCTTTTCGATGACCAAATCCACCTCGAATAAGAACTCACCACAGGCCTCGCATCGCCCGAACGGCTTTAGCTGACACACCAGTCCCGAGCAGCCGGGACAAATCACACCCAGGGCCTCAACGTCCATGCACGAATACAAGGCGAATCGTCCCCGGGGCTTTAGCCGAATCCCCGTATCGGTCACCGGAGCAGCAGCAGTCAAAGTCGTGGTAGAAGGGTGAAGTGGAACCCACGATGTATGTCCGAACATGGTGACTTGCTGCTGATCCATTGCGCACTGTAAGTTTTGTGCCAAAGTCCCACGTGTAGTCCTTCACACGTATTGGACTCCTCCCCTCTTGCACTCTAGTTCGCGGGCTTTCTCCTGTCCTGAGTCACGCCCACGAACTGAGCAGGGAGGGTGTGCCTGATGGCGCAGTGCAAATAGAAGCCCCCACGTGTAGTCCCTCACACGGCTGGGCTGCCCCCTCTTCTTGCTCTTCTGCGCGGGCCTTTCCCTTCACTGGGTCATGTCCACGACTTCGAGCAGGGATGCACTTTGGCCAACCTACTCGGAACTCCTCCGGGCAGACACGTCCAAACTCCGTAATAGCACGAACACCATCCCGGACCCGAGCCCCCACGTGTAGCGGCCTCCACTCTCTCTCCCTGATATCACATCATCTGTCTTTGGCTTTTGTCTAGGGGTACCTTGGTTGAGAGAGTGCGGGGTCACCACGCCAAGTTCCCACCACAGATGTGTGTGTGGTGTGAGAAGATCCTCTTTACCTTTGGGTCGGTGTTCTGCATCAGAGCCTCCTCCTCCTTTTGCACAGTGTCTGCCAGAAAATGAGCCCCACACCATTAAAGTCCAACACTCCTTTATTCTTCCAATATCAGAGTAAAACACAGTCAGTTGGACTCCCTCAACGAGTAGAACAGACAGGGGGGTGTGGATACGAGTAGGCCCAGACACAATGAACTCTTCTTCTCTCCTTCTAAAAGTGTATTGCGGTCCCTTGGCGAGGGATATATCCCTCCGGGCGGTCTCCGGAGGCTCACCCGTCACTGGCAATATGCTGCACCAGGTCTTCAGGCGAGTACCCCCTCCGGTCCCTTAAGCCACTGGATTCGGGGAGCCCACTCCCGGGGTTCCCCTAGGAAATCCATCCCTCGCGGAACCCAGTGAAGGACACTGGGCCCCAGACCTCCATCCGAGTACCTCACCCCAGGCTAAAGGTGCCTGGGATGGAACACGACCTCCGAACATCCTCTAGGCCTAGGACGCCTAGACTCCCGACACGAACCACCGCCCTCAGGCTGAAGGTGCCTGGGACTCGACCCCGTGACAAAGATGGCCGGCTCCTTTATACCCTCTCCCAGCAAGCATGGCAGGTTCCCCGCCCCAACATACAACCGCTGAGAGAGGACAAAAAGGGGTACGGCACACAGCAATGGTTCAACCCCAGCCAAAGGCTGCAGGGAACTGCACATTACTGGTGTCTCTGCCAGTTTTAAATACACTGGGAAAGTGCATGCCCGCTACATATATATATATATATATATATATATATATATATATATATATATATATATATATATCTGTACTGATTATAATGCAGCTATCAGAATCAACTGCCTGCTGTGGTATTAGTATGAGAAAAGTAGCAATTGTCTTCAGTTAGTTTTAGGTGAACACTGTGCAGAGGACACAGTACACTAACTGAAAATACTTGCAGCTCTCTGCCTGTGGTTTTATTATGAGAACACCACAAATTGTATTCAAGTTCCTTTAAGTGAACGCTGTACAAAGGACAGAAGTACACTACATGAAATTAATGCAGCTCCCTGCCTGTGGTTTTATTACGAGAACACCACTAACTGTATTCAGGTAAGCTTTAGGTGAAATATAAAGGTGAAACAATGCAGTGCTAAAACTAGGAGCTAAATCAAGTGAATATCTGTGAAAAAAAAAAAAATCAAAAATGAATACTTGAACATAACTCCACTCAAATACTCAAATTGGTGATAGTGAGAAAAAACATGCATAATACATGTAAACCTATGTCAGAATAGTGCACCTAAACTACATAGGCCACACAATGAAATGTCCTGTGCGTGAACAAACAAAACAAAGTCTATATTAATCCGTGATGGACATGCTGAATCCACTGTGAAGTTTGGAAAAATTCACGTTGTAGATGTGTTGTATCGAAAACAACCAGGATGGATATGGGGGTATGTCCAGGCATCCACAATAAACGGGTAGGTAATGGATACTCTTACCGTGAATTAGATGTAAATACGCATAGACGGGAACTCCAAGGTAGATGCTCCGATATGGATGTCTCAAATCCAACTTCCAGATAACATCAGAACTGCGATAATGGGATGCTCACCCGATGGTTATTACATGAAAGATGTATCTCTCTGCAAACTTTCTGTAAGGGGTATCAAGATGGCAAGTTCCTTCTTGAAATGAAAAGAATTACACAACAGAACCATCTGTAGGCATACGTACACTGGAAGTGTCACCAGCCACAGATCTGTGTTTATTGATCATGACCCTCCACCACATTTCCTCCAGTAGACATACTTCTATCTTAACAGTCCAGGTCTGAGCTTTCCTTAAGCGCCAGCGGGTGGATGCAGGCGTTTCTCGCTTGCTGTCATAGCGTTTTTCTGTCATAGCGTTTCTGTCATAGCGTTTTCTGTCATAGCTTTTCGGTCATAGCATTGTTCTGCCCCAGCGTTTCTGTCATTGCGTTCTGCCCCAGCATTTCTGTCATTGCGTTCTGCCCCAGCGTTTCTGTCATAGCGTTCTGCCCCAGCATTTCTGTCTCGGCGTTCAGTCTCAGCATTTCTGTCATAGCGTTTTCTGCCCCTGGATTTCTGTCATAGCGTTTCTGCCCCAGCATTTCTGTCATAGCGTTCTGCCCCAGCATTTCTGTCATAGCGTTCTGCCCCAGCTTTTCTGTCGTGGCGTTCAGTCTCTGCTTTTCTGTCATATCGTTTTCTGCCCCAGGAGCTCTGTCATAGCGTTTTCTGCTCCAGGATTTCTGTCATGGCGTTTTCTGCCCCAGGTTTTCTGTCACAGCATTTCTGCCCCAGCATTTCTGTCATAGCGTTCTGCCTCAGCTCTCTGTCTCGGCGTTTAGTCTCAGCTTTTCTGTCATAGTGTTTCTGCCCCAGGATTTCTGTCATATCGTTTTCTGCCCCAGGAGTTCTGTCATAGCGTTTCGGCCCCAGCATTTCTGTCATAGCGTTCTGCCCCAGCATTTCTGTCATAGCGTTCTGCCACAGCATTTCTGTCATAGCGTTCTGCCACAGCATTTCTGTCATAGCGTTCTGCCACAGCTTTTCTGTCATAGCGTTCTGCCCCAGCATTTCTGTCATAGCGTTCTGCCCCAGCATTTCTGTCATAGCGTTCTGCCCCAGCATTTCTGTCATAGCGTTCTGCCCCAGCATTTCTGTCATGACGTTCTGCCCCAGCTTTTCTGTCTTGGCGTTCAGTCTCGGCTTTTCTGTCATAGCGTTCTGCCTCAGCATTTCTGTCATAGCGTTCTGCCCCAGAATTTCTGTCATAGCGTTCTGCCCCGGCATTTCTGTCTCAGCGTTCAGTCTCGGCATTTCTGCCATAGCATTTTTCTGCCCCAGGATTTCTGTCATAGCGTTTCTGCCCCAGGATTTCTGTCACAGCGTCTCTGCGCCAGGATTGCTCTCGTAGCGTTTCTGCCGCAGGATTTCTGTCATAGCGTCTCTGCCCCAGGATTTCTGTCTTGGCGTCTCTGCCCCAGGATTTCTGTCTTGGCGTCTCTGCCCCAGGATTTCTGTCATAGCGTCTCTGCCCCAGAATTTCTGTCATAGCGTCTCTGCCCCAGGATTTCTGTCATAGCGGTTCTGCCCCAGGATTTCTGTCATAGCGTCTCTGCCCCAGGATTTCTGTCATAGCGTCTCTTCCTCAGGATTTCTGTCATTGCGTTTTTCGGTCATTGCGTTTTTCTGTCACAGCGTTTTTCCGTCATAATGTTCCGCCCCAGCATTTCTGTCTTGGCCTTCAGTCTCAGCATTTCTGTCATAGCGTTTCTGCCCCAGGATTTCTGTCATTGCATTTCTGCCTCAGCATTTCTGCCCCAGGTTTTCTGTCATTGCATATCTGCCTCAGCGTTTCAGTCTCAGATTTTTCTGTCGTAGCGTTTCTGCCTCAGCGTTCAGTTTCAGAATATCTGTCATAGCATTTTCTGTCAAAGCGTTGCTGTCCTTGCGTTTCTGACCCAGGATTTCTGTCATTACGTTTCTGCCTCAGCGTTCCTGCCTCAGCATTCAGTTTCAGCGTTTCTGCCTCAGCGTTCAGTCTCAGCATTTCTGTCATAGCGTTTCAGCCATAACGTTTCAATCAGCGTTTCAGCCTTAGTGTTTCTGCCTTTAGCGCGGGGTTCTGTCACGCTGTCACAGCATATACTCCGGCAGCTGTTTTCATCTTCGTTGGTTGAAATGTCTCATCATATCTTTGTTCATGTTTGTACCTGGGTTAGTTAGCTAGGGCTCGCATCTGGGGATCTGTCTCGTCTACAGATACAGACGGGCTGAGGTTTCGTTTTAAATGATTGTTGACCACAATCTTCTTGCCCGTATACCATACGTCATATGATGCACGTTTATTCATTACACCTGTACGACCACCCACCATGGTCTGTGGATACACTAGCCCTAGAGTGTTCAGTTTATTACCTGTCTCTGCACTGCAGGTTACTCAGGCTCACTTACTACACACGGGGGGGGGGCGTCATCAGGTTCATTTACACGTGGTGGTCTTGACATTTCTGCTCATGTTCTTATACTTAGGTAGGCACAGAGGGGCGTTGTTATTCTCATGTCTGGTTGTCTGTCATTTTCTCTGGTTTGTGTTCTTTAGGTTGGGCTGTATTGGCATCCGCACCGATATCTACCATGCTTGCATTCACTTCCATCAGTCCTGCCCGTTGATAGGGCAAGTTGTTTGGTGCAGATGTCGTTTCGCCACTGGGCTCACCCTTGGGTCGGAAGCAGTCATCAATTTTTCTTTCAGTTGACATCCTGTTGGATTGAGGCCCTGGTTACCACCCCAGGGATTCATAGTGTCTCTCAGGGTGTGTGCTGACCCACGCCCCCTTGACGGTCCATAAGTGGTAGGTTTGGGCAAACGTCATCATGATTCTGGGTTCCACTCTCGGCTCTGATCTCTTGTCTAGGATGTTGCCTGAGGAACTGCTCAGGGATGTCAGTCCAGTCATCTTGTTCTGATCCCCAGCCTGTTCCAGGAAGGGGGGCTTTCAGTCACTTTGGGAATGACTGTATCATGCCACGAGACTTATTTCCCCGGGATGGAGTCTGGCACTTTAAACTCCTGCCGGTTGTCCATTTTTGCACTCACCCTCTCACTTTCCCATACCAAGTATGGGTAGGCCAGGGGTTGGGGGCATTTCACTGAGCTACTTCACTGGTGTCCATTTGAAATATTTCGTTCTTCTCGGCCATTGTTTTGCAGGGGCTCCTCGGGCCAGCCCTTGCTCCCTTTCCCCCTCGTATCCTCTCATTCACAAGCAGTTTATTCTCATGTCTGGTTTCTCTCAGGCATCAGGCTCAATCCCATCTTTCACGGGACGTTTAGTTGGGTTCTGGGTAGCTTTGCAGGTTCTATAGGGGGTTCCTTCTCATCACTAAGACATGAGTTGTGGGGTTTCTCCTGTCTTAGCGGATACATATACTGTTGCCATCCGGGCGTGCGCTACTCCACTTGTCGGATTGTTACCTTACCTTCTTCACCTAAATTTGTGTCTTTTGCCCTCTTTTCAGGCATACTGACCAGCTAGGCCAAGGCACACCTCAGGCCTTGGTTGTTAGGGTTATCACATTTCCCACTTGAAGACTCTGACTACAAATATATGTTTATGTATATTTCTCCTCATGCTGTACTCTTCGTTCTATCTTAATTATGTCAGTTTTTTCAAGTTTAGTTTTTACACACTTTGTGATTTATTAATTTTATCTGGTGTGTTTAATTGCTACATGTTGGTCAGCCAATCAAACCGGGCTTTTTTTGTTGCATCACTTTTGGGTGGAGCATTTAAATAACTCAGGTTTGGGGCCACATTTTTGTTGTGAACAAGCATGAGTTATCCGTGTGGAACCGGTCTACCAATGTTTTTGTAACATACTGTCTACGTCCTTTGGCACCTTGACAATAAAGTAACAGTTCTACTGAAGTTCTTCCTTCCATGGTGTGCGACCATCTTCTTTTTCTTCAAGTAGAATGATATACTTGGAGATGTTCAATTTGTAAAAGGAAACACTGCTATATCTGTGTATGATCTTTTCCACTGTACTCAGGGAAGTCTCCGGATGTGTAAGAGACAAGACCACATAATCAGCGAAGAGGTTTATTTTATGCTGACAATGCACTAATGTCACTTTAGAAGAAGCCCTAATAGTCTCAACTAAAGATTCCAAAACTAACGCAAAGATTAAAGGTGATAAAGGACACCCCTGTCTGGTACCGTTCGTTATGAAAACATTATTCGAAAATACACTGAAAGGTGAAGACTTTTGCAGAGGGATTAGAGTATAGAGCAGATATGGCTGATAAAGCAAATCCTTGGAAACCAAATTTATTTAGTGTGCCTTAAAGGTACCCCCAGAGCACCATATCAAGTTATTTTCAGCATCTAGGGTAAGAAATACTGTAGGAATTTTCTTAAAGTGGAGTTCCACCCTGAAATATTATTTTTTACCATAAATCTTAAAAAAAATAGAAAAAAAATAATGTTTTTTTTTTTTTTTTACCAGAAATAGCGGTTGCTATGTGGAAGTCCCTAATCTGCCTCTTCATCCTCCGCGGTGGGTCTTCTTCCTCGTCCTACACTCAGTGTCTTCTGGTGAATGGGGCGCGCTGCCTTCTGGGAACTGTGTGTATCCCAGAGAGCAGCCAGCCCATTCACAAAGCGCCGCCGCGACTCGCGCATGCGCGGTAGGAAACGGGCCGTGAAGCCGCAAGGCTTCACGGCCTGTTTCCCTTAGTGAGGATGGCCTGACCTGACGTGATCGGCCTCGGGGGGGGGGGCGACTTTGCGGGTGCCTAGGACAGGTAAGTGTTCTTATTAAAATTTAGCAGCTACAGTGTTTGTAGCTGCTGACTTTAAAAAAAAAAAATCACGGGTGGAACTCCACTTTAAGTTCAGCAAATCGAAGTAGGTTGAACATACGGTGGGTACCGTCAGCAGCTTGTCTTCCTTTCACAAAACCTATTTGGTCAGCTTTAATGAGGGTAGGTTAGTATATTGGGTATAGTAGGTTAGCAATTCTATTTGCTAGTAATTTGGAGTAAATCTTAAGATTGACTGTATTTAGCAGTGAGATGGGACAGAAATTTTGAGGGCAATCCAATGACTTCCCTGGTGTTACAATGATAGCCTGTAGCATTTCTTGGGGAAAGGATGCAGAAGATGCAGCTTGATTAAACACATGGGCTAAGAATGATGTGAGAACATAATGATATATTTTATAGTATTTGGCTGTAAAGCCATCTGCCCCTGGGGACTTCTTGTTTGGCAGAAATGTAATAACGGTTTGTATCTCAGCAACAGTAATGGGAAAATGTAGGTCCTTCAAAGCTTTCTCGAAAAGTGAGGGAATAGAAACGGCTTGTAAAAACTTGTTAGCTAAGGATTTAGTAGGTTGAGGAGTCTGATGGTTTTGGTTAAGGTTATATAGACTGCTGTAGTATTTTTGAAAAGCATTCACAATATGCTTGGGATGATACACTGTAAATTTGGTGTCAGGATTAGGGATGGGCGAACGGTTCGGCCTGAGCATAAGTTCAGTTGATGACCGTTGGAGTCGAAACGCAAGCATTACTGCACCCCACATTGCTTTTAACTTGTTTTATTGTGATCACTTTTATATTTTTGTCATTTTTTATGAAATTTTTTACCAATAAACCTCACCTGATTTGACCTGCACCATTGGGAGCATCTCCTTTTGTTCCTCTTTCCATCATTTGGAGTTCACACGGATCCACCTTGATGTCCATCTATTAGTGGAGGAGTGTGAACTTTATATTCCCGCCTACCGGACCATCATTTCCAGGATCGATCCAGGCGTTTTGGGACCACCAGGATCCTTCTAACATTGATCCAGACCATCTGGGATCACAAGCCTACATGACCCACTGTTGTATAACAGATGAGTCCATCTGATCTGGTAAGAGTACCTAATTTGTTCACTTTGTGAAGAATGTGAGAGTCACAGCAGACAACTTGATTTCCTTGAACTCTGTGCCATCCTTTGGGAAGAACTCTCTTACATTGTTACATTCACATGGACTTGTTCTCACATTACCTTTTGAAGCCTTTTGGCTTCCTTAAACTTTTTAATTATTAGTTTCCATTCATATTTGTTTATCATTCACAATTCACGTTGTGTTATTTCCAATATCCACATCTCACAGTGTTGATTTTTTAGCGCTGCACTATCTATTTATCATTTATGCTTGACTTTGTTTGAGTGCCAGCAGCTTTTAGTTTTGTCTTTTGGGTTCTAGCGCAGTTTTTTCCCTATTTTTCCACAAACTTTTGCTGTTCGGAGGTTCCTCGAACAGCTGAACAAATGGGTCGTTCGACCGTTTGTTCGGCCCCCCGAACCAACCACAATGCATTGCGACGCTGAACAGTGCATTGCAAGCCCTGATTGGCTGGAGCAGTGAAAGCTTCAGCCAATCAGGACACAGAGCACTGTCAGAGTCATGATTGGACACTGTCAAAATGACTTTATCCAATCATGGCTCATTCCCGCCCCACAGTATAAAAGTATTCTTTCAATGGCAGCCATTTTCAGTGTGATTTTGGAGAGATGGAACAGGGCTCTGTTCAGTGCCATTACAGGTGAAACTCGAAAAATTTGAATATCATGCAAAAGTTCATTTATTTCACTAATGCAACTTAAAAGATGAAACTAATTTATGAGATAGACTCATTACATGCAAAGCAAGATAGTTCAAGCCGTGATTTGTCATAATTGTGATGATTATGGCTTACAGCTCATGAAAACCCCAAATCCACAATCTCAGAAAATTTGAATATTGTGAAAAGGTTCAATATTCTAGGCTCAACGTGTCCCACTCTATTTGGCTAATTAAGCCATAACACCTGCAAAGGGTTCCTGAGCCTTTAAATGGTCTCTCAGTCTGGTTCAGTAGGAATCACAATCATGGGAAAGACTGCTGACCTGACAGTTGTGCAGAAAACCATCATTGACACCCTCCATAAGGAGGGAAAGCCTCAAAAGGTAATTGCAAAAGAAGTTGGATGTTCCCAAAGTGATGTATCAAAGCACATTAATAGAAATTTATGTGGAAGAGAAAAGTGTCAAAGAAAAAGGTGCACAAGCAGCAGGGATGACCGCAGGCTGGAGAGGATTGTCAGGAAAAGGCCATTCAAAAGTGTTGGGGACTTTCACAAGGAGTGGACTGAGGCTGGAGTCAGTGCATCAAGAGCCACCACACACAAACGGATCCTGGACATGGGCTTCAAATGTCGTATTCCTCTTGTCAAGCCACTCCTGAACAATAAACAACGTCAGAAGCGTCTTACCTGGGCTAAAGAAAAACAGACTGATCTGTTGCTCAGTAGTCCAAAGTCCTCTTTTCTGATGAGAGCAAATTTTGCATCTCATTTGAAAACCAAGGACCCAGATTATGGAGGAAGAATGGAGAGACACACACTGCAAGATGCTTGAAGTCCAGTGTGAAGTTTACACAGTCTGTGTTGATTTGGGGAGCCATGTCATCTGCTGGTGTTGGTCCACTGTGCTTCATTAAGTCCAGGGTCAACGCTGCTGTCTACCAGGAGATTTTGGAGCACTTCATGCTTCCTTCTGCAGACAAGCTCTATGGGGATGCTGACTTCATTTTCCAGCAGAACTTGGCACCTGCCCACACTGCCAAAAGCATCCAAAACCTGGTTCAATGACTGTAAGATTACTGTGCTTGATTGGCCAGCAAACTTGCTTGACTTGAACCCCATCGAGAATCTATGGGGCATTGCCAAGAGAAAGATGAGACATGAGACCGAACAATGCAGAAGAGCTGAAGGCCGCTATTGAAGCATCATGGTCTTCCATAACACCTCAGCAGTGCCACAGGCTGATAGCTTCCATGCCACGCCGCATTGAGGCAGTAATTGCTTCAAAAGGGGCCCAAACCAAGTACTGAGTACATATGCATGCTTATACTTTTCAGAGGTCCGATATTGTACAATCCTTGTTTTATTGATTGCATGTAATATTCACATTTTCTGAGATTGTGGATTTGGGATTTTCATGAGCTGTAAGCCATAATCATCACAATTATGACAAATCACGGCTTGAACTATCTTGCTTTGCATGTAATGAGTCTATCTCATATATTTGCAAAGGTGGGATTTTGAGTTGAAGCATGCTTCCCAGGAGGTAACACGGATCAATTGAATGGGGCATGTATCCAGTTAATAGAACCAAAGACATTACATGAGAGCATTGCATGGCAATTGACAGTCAGTATTTTAATCGTATACAAAGTAACAAGGACAATAATGACATAGCACACCTAATGTAATATCATTATTATCTACCAGTCTCTATATTCAGTGGACTGTGCCAGCGCACTTAATCTACGTAATTCTTATCATGGAGACACGCTTCATTGAATTGGGCCCCCCTTTTCTCTCTATGTTGTCACCGGGATTTTTATGAACCAATGTGTTACTATATTTTACTACCATTGATTGCTGTAATTTGTATACCATTCAATTGTGGACTGGTACATTAGGTGTGCTATGTCATTATTGTCCTTGTTACTTTGTATACGATTAAAATACTGACTGTCAATTGCCATGCAATGCTCTCATGTAATGTCTTTGGTTCTATTAACTGGATACATGCCCCATTCAATTGATCCGTGTTACCTCCTGGGAAGCATGCTTCAACTCAAAATCCCACCTTTGCATATTTGCTTCCCTTTTCCAGATACCGGGATGGAGGTGTTCCTTTAGGCCCCACACCTCAACTAAAAGTCCCAACCTTTAGTTTTTCATGTTCATATCTCATATATTTGTTTCTCCTTTTAAATTGCATTAGTGAAATAAATGAACTTTTCCACGATATTTAAATTTTTCGAGTTTCACCTGTAGTTAGTGGGCTATACTGTGCTATTTTGCTTCAATTGTCAGTGTAGAATATTAGTTTAGTGTCAGTCTAGGAATAGTGTGAGTGTAGTGAGGAGGAACATCATTCAGCTTTGCATACTGTGCAGCTAGAGTAGGGACAGCTCAGATAGATAGTTTTAGTGTAGTGAAGTGAGACCGTGTTATTCCTACATACATTAGTGTAGAGTAGGGACAGCTCAGATAGTTTCAGTGTAGTGTAGTGAGACCGTGTCAGTAATCTTGACATTGGTGTATAGCTAGAGTAGGGACAGCTCAGATAGATAGTTTTAGTGTAGTGAAGTGAGACCGTGTCATTCCTACATACATTAGTGTAGAGTAGGGACAGCTCAGATAGTTTCAGTGTAGTGTAGTGAGACCGTGTCAGTAATCTTGACATTGGTGTATAGCTCGAGTAGGGACAGTTCAGATAGCATCAGTGTAATGATGGTTGAACACCGTCTATTTGATTGCGTTACTGCCAGTTTAATACCATTTACTTCTGTCTGCATTACTGCCAGTTTAACGCCATATTGTTCTGCCTGCGTTACTGCCAGTTTAACGCCATATACCTGCAGTTTTGTGCGTTACTGCCTGTTTAACGCCAAATCCTTTTGCGCGCATTACTGACAGTTTAACGCCATATAGTTCTGTGCGTCACTGTACGTTTGGCGCATTATATCGCTGTATATTATAGTGTATCCGTGGAGTGTGTCTGTGTAGTGAGTACTCAAATTAATGGGCACCAAACACGTCTTTACATTGATTAAAGTGCATCTACGTACAGATTTCAACTTCTTCTTTACATTTGCTTATAAGCACCGCCCCCTCCCTCCCAATAATGTCTGGGAGGACAACAAGGAGAGGCAGATGTTCCCTTAGCACTGGAAGGGGGCCAGCAACAAATGTGTCCACAGGCAAAGGTGGACGTGGTGGTCAGTCCTCAGGCAGGGCATCATTTCCTCTGTTTAGTGAGTTTGCCCGTGCTATACAGCCACAGCATGCAAAGGAGGTGGTGGACTGGCTTACTAAACCTTCCTCATCCTTCTTATCCTCTGTCACGCAAGCAGACAAGTGTGCAGTCCCCTGCAGTTGCCAGAGTGGATAAACCTGCCTCATTGTCCACATCTATTCCTGCCATAGCACCAACATCAGCCATGGGTGTCAGAGCAGAGGAGGAAACTGAAGGTGAGGCGGCACAACCCCAAGGAGGCCGACATCAAGAAAGAGTAGAGAGCAGCCACCCTATTCCATCACATTCTGTAGCTGTTATCTCCCGGCCCACTCCCCAAAGCTCAGATGTAGGGATGAGCTTTGTGTTCGAGTCAAACCCATGTTCAACTCGAACATCATCTGTTTGGCTGTTCGCCGAATTGCGTACATTATGGGCCGTTCGCGCCAAATTTGAGTGGCGCGTCACTGCCCATAATTCACTGTGGCATGTACTATGACCCGCATGCTTGGCCAATCACAGCGCCGTCTGAACAGAGAGCCGTAATTGGCCAAAGCCAGGGTGGCTTTGGCCAATCACAGCGCCGTCTGAACAGAGAGCCGTAATTGGCCAAAGCCAGGGTGGCTTTGGCCAATTATGTCTACGGGGGTTTAGTACACGCCCCACACTATATAAGGCCGTCGGCTTGGCGGCCTTGTGTAGTGTGTTGGAGTTGTTTAAAGTAAAGAGACAGAGAGAGAGACAGTGTAATTTGAATTGGATAGAGCAGGTAGGCGAGTCAGTTAGCTGCAGTTACAGTGTGTAGAGGATATATATGCATCCTAGGTGTTGTGTGTGTGTGTATATATATATATATATATATATATATATATATATATATTTATACACTGTATTCAGTTTAGCTATATCCGTTCTTGTTATTCTCTATTAGGGATGAGCTTCGTGTTCGAGTCGAACATACGTTCGACTCGAACATTGGCTGTTCGATCGTTCGACGAAGATCGAACGATTTGGGCCGTTCGCGCCAAATTCGAGTGACGCGAACGGCCCACAATGCACTACGCCATCGCAGTGTCATCCAGGCGCTGTGATTGGCCAAGCATGCACTGTGACCCCGCATGCTTGGCCAATCACAGCGCCGGCAGCGAGGAGAGCAATGATTGGCCACAGGCAGGATGCCTGTGGCCAATTATTGCTGAGGGTGTTTAGTACACGCCCCACACTATAAAAGGCCGCCAGCACGGCGGCCTAGTGTAGTGTGTTCCGGAGCAGGGATAGAGTAGCATAGGCAGGGACAGTGACTGTTATTTCTTTCTTGCTTAACCTGGATTCCTTTAGTTTAGGGAAAGAGAAGGATAGGTAGGGAGAGTGTCAGTGTGTTTTGTGCTTCTGCTATAGTGTGCTTAAAAAAAAACATTTATTCTAGGGACAGAAAACTCTAGGTAGGGACAGTGTCAGTTTCTTTCACTCTGCAAGTCCTTGTTTCCAGGGACCTGGAAGGACAGTGAGTGAATTGTCCTTTTGCTATATTGTGATTAAAAAAAACATTTATTCTAGGGACAGAAAACTCTAGGTAGGGACAGTGTCAGTTTCTTTCACTCTGCAAGTCCTTGTTTCCAGGGACCTGGAAGGACAGTGAGTGAATTGTCCTTTTGCTATATTGTGATTAAAAAAAACATTTATTCTAGGGACAGAAAACTCTAGGTAGGGACAGTGTCAGTTTCTTTCACTCTGCAAGTCCTTGTTTCCAGGGACCTGGAAGGACAGTGAGTGAATTGTCCTTTTGCTATATTGTGATTAAAAAAAACATTTATTCTAGGGACAGAAAACTCTAGGTAGGGACAGTGTCAGTTTCTTTCACTCTGCAAGTCCTTGTTTCCAGGGACCTGGAAGGACAGTGAGTGAATTGTCCTTTTGCTATATTGTGATTAAAAAAAACATTTTTTTCTAGGGACAGAAAACTGTAGGTAGGGAGAGTATTTTTTTTCTTTCACTCTGCAAGTCCTTGTTTCCAGGGACCTGTAAGGACAGTGAGTTAATTGTCCTTGTGCTATATTGTGCTGAAAAAAACATTTATTCCAGGGACAGAAAACTCTAGGTAGGGACAGTGTCAGTTTCTTTCACTCTGCAAGTCCTTGTTTCCAGGGACCTGGAAGGACAGTGAGTGAATTGTCCTTTTGCTATATTGTGATTAAAAAAAACATTTATTCTAGGGACAGAAAACTCTAGGTAGGGACAGTGTCAGTTTCTTTCACTCTGCAAGTCCTTGTTTCCAGGGACCTGGAAGGACAGTGAGTGAATTGTCCTTTTGCTATATTGTGATTAAAAAAAACATTTATTCTAGGGACAGAAAACTCTAGGGACAGTGTCAGTTTCTTTCACTCTGCAAGTCCTTGTTTCCAGGGACCTGGAAGGACAGTGAGTGAATTGTCCTTTTGCTATATTGTGATTAAAAAAAACATTTATTCTAGGGACAGAAAACTCTAGGTAGGGACAGTGTCAGTTTCTTTCACTCTGCAAGTCCTTGTTTCCAGGGACCTGGAAGGACAGTGAGTGAATTGTCCTTTTGCTATATTGTGATTAAAAAAAACATTTATTCTAGGGACAGAAAACTCTAGGTAGGGACAGTGTCAGTTTCTTTCACTCTGCAAGTCCTTGTTTCCAGGGACCTGGAAGGACAGTGAGTGAATTGTCCTTTTGCTATATTGTGATTAAAAAAAACATTTTTTTCTAGGGACAGAAAACTGTAGGTAGGGAGAGTATTTTTTTTCTTTCACTCTGCAAGTCCTTGTTTCCAGGGACCTGTAAGGACAGTGAGTTAATTGTCCTTGTGCTATATTGTGCTGAAAAAAACATTTATTCCAGGGACAGAAAACTCTAGGTAGGGACAGTGTCAGTTTCTTTCACTCTGCAAGTCCTTGTTTCCAGGGACCTGGAAGGACAGTGAGTGAATTGTCCTTTTGCTATATTGTGATTAAAAAAAACATTTTTTTCTAGGGACAGAAAACTGTAGGTAGGGAGAGTATTTTTTTTCTTTCACTCTGCAAGTCCTTGTTTCCAGGGACCTGTAAGGACAGTGAGTTAATTGTCCTTGTGCTATATTGTGCTGAAAAAAACATTTATTCCAGGGACAGAAAACTCTAGGTAGGGACAGTGTCAGTTTCTTTCACTCTGCAAGTCCTTGTTTCCAGGGACCTGGAAGGACAGTGAGTGAATTGTCCTTTTGCTATATTGTGATTAAAAAAAACATTTTTTTCTAGGGACAGAAAACTGTAGGTAGGGAGAGTATTTTTTTTCTTTCACTCTGCAAGTCCTTGTTTCCAGGGACCTGTAAGGACAGTGAGTTAATTGTCCTTGTGCTATATTGTGCTGAAAAAAACATTTATTCCAGGGACAGAAAACTCTAGGTAGGGACAGTGTCAGTTTCTTTCACTCTGCAAGTCCTTGTTTCCAGGGACCTGGAAGGACAGTGAGTGAATTGTCCTTTTGCTATATTGTGATTAAAAAAAACATTTTTTTCTAGGGACAGAAAACTGTAGGTAGGGAGAGTGTTTTTTTTCTTTCACTCTGCAAGTCCTTGTTTCCAGGGACCTGTAAGGACAGTGAGTTAATTTTCCTTGTGCTATATTGTGATTAAAAAAAACATTTATTCTAGGGACAGAAAACTCTAGGTAGGGACAGTGTCAGTTTCTTTCACTCTGCAAGTCCTTGTTTCCAGGGACCTGGAAGGACAGTGAGTGAATTGTCCTTTTGCTATATTGTGATTAAAAAAAACATTTATTCTAGGGACAGAAAACTCTAGGTAGGGACAGTGTCAGTTTCTTTCACTCTGCAAGTCCTTGTTTCCAGGGACCTGGAAGGACAGTGAGTGAATTGTCCTTTTGCTATATTGTGATTAAAAAAAACATTTATTCTAGGGACAGAAAACTCTAGGTAGGGACAGTGTCAGTTTCTTTCACTCTGCAAGTCCTTGTTTCCAGGGACCTGGAAGGACAGTGAGTGAATTGTCCTTTTGCTATATTGTGATTAAAAAAAACATTTATTCTAGGGACAGAAAACTCTAGGTAGGGACAGTGTCAGTTTCTTTCACTCTGCAAGTCCTTGTTTCCAGGGACCTGGAAGGACAGTGAGTGAATTGTCCTTTTGCTATATTGTGATTAAAAAAAACATTTATTCTAGGGACAGAAAACTCTAGGTAGGGACAGTGTCAGTTTCTTTCACTCTGCAAGTCCTTGTTTCCAGGGACCTGGAAGGACAGTGAGTGAATTGTCCTTTTGCTATATTGTGATTAAAAAAAACATTTTTTTCTAGGGACAGAAAACTGTAGGTAGGGAGAGTATTTTTTTTCTTTCACTCTGCAAGTCCTTGTTTCCAGGGACCTGTAAGGACAGTGAGTTAATTGTCCTTGTGCTATATTGTGCTGAAAAAAACATTTATTCCAGGGACAGAAAACTCTAGGTAGGGACAGTGTCAGTTTCTTTCACTCTGCAAGTCCTTGTTTCCAGGGACCTGGAAGGACAGTGAGTGAATTGTCCTTTTGCTATATTGTGATTAAAAAAAACATTTTTTTCTAGGGACAGAAAACTGTAGGTAGGGAGAGTATTTTTTTTCTTTCACTCTGCAAGTCCTTGTTTCCAGGGACCTGTAAGGACAGTGAGTTAATTGTCCTTGTGCTATATTGTGCTGAAAAAAACATTTATTCCAGGGACAGAAAACTCTAGGTAGGGACAGTGTCAGTTTCTTTCACTCTGCAAGTCCTTGTTTCCAGGGACCTGGAAGGACAGTGAGTGAATTGTCCTTTTGCTATATTGTGATTAAAAAAAACATTTTTTTCTAGGGACAGAAAACTGTAGGTAGGGAGAGTATTTTTTTTCTTTCACTCTGCAAGTCCTTGTTTCCAGGGACCTGTAAGGACAGTGAGTTAATTGTCCTTGTGCTATATTGTGCTGAAAAAAACATTTATTCCAGGGACAGAAAACTCTAGGTAGGGACAGTGTCAGTTTCTTTCACTCTGCAAGTCCTTGTTTCCAGGGACCTGGAAGGACAGTGAGTGAATTGTCCTTTTGCTATATTGTGATTAAAAAAAACATTTTTTTCTAGGGACAGAAAACTGTAGGTAGGGAGAGTGTTTTTTTTCTTTCACTCTGCAAGTCCTTGTTTCCAGGGACCTGTAAGGACAGTGAGTTAATTTTCCTTGTGCTATATTGTGATTAAAAAAAACATTTATTCTAGGGACAGAAAACTCTAGGTAGGGACAGTGTCAGTTTCTTTCACTCTGCAAGTCCTTGTTTCCAGGGACCTGGAAGGACAGTGAGTGAATTGTCCTTTTGCTATATTGTGATTAAAAAAAACATTTTTTTCTAGGGACAGAAAACTGTAGGTAGGGAGAGTGTTTTTTTTCTTTCACTCTGCAAGTCCTTGTTTCCAGGGACCTGGAAGGACAGTGAGTGAATTGTCCTTTTGCTATATTGTGATTAAAAAAAACATTTTTTTCTAGGGACAGAAAACTGTAGGTAGGGAGAGTGTCAGTTTCTTTCACTCTGCAAGTCCTTGTTTCCAGGGACCTGGAAGGACAGTGAGTGAATTGTCCTTTTGCTATATTGTGATTAAAAAAAACATTTATTCTAGGGACAGAAAACTCTAGGTAGGGACAGTGTCAGTTTCTTTCACTCTGCAAGTCCTTGTTTCCAGGGACCTGGAAGGACAGTGAGTGAATTGTCCTTTTGCTATATTGTGATTAAAAAAAACATTTTTTTCTAGGGACAGAAAACTGTAGGTAGGGAGAGTATTTTTTTTCTTTCACTCTGCAAGTCCTTGTTTCCAGGGACCTGTAAGGACAGTGAGTTAATTGTCCTTGTGCTATATTGTGCTGAAAAAAACATTTATTCCAGGGACAGAAAACTCTAGGTAGGGACAGTGTCAGTTTCTTTCACTCTGCAAGTCCTTGTTTCCAGGGACCTGGAAGGACAGTGAGTGAATTGTCCTTTTGCTATATTGTGATTAAAAAAAACATTTTTTTCTAGGGACAGAAAACTGTAGGTAGGGAGAGTATTTTTTTTCTTTCACTCTGCAAGTCCTTGTTTCCAGGGACCTGTAAGGACAGTGAGTTAATTGTCCTTGTGCTATATTGTGCTGAAAAAAACATTTATTCCAGGGACAGAAAACTCTAGGTAGGGACAGTGTCAGTTTCTTTCACTCTGCAAGTCCTTGTTTCCAGGGACCTGGAAGGACAGTGAGTGAATTGTCCTTTTGCTATATTGTGATTAAAAAAAACATTTTTTTCTAGGGACAGAAAACTGTAGGTAGGGAGAGTGTTTTTTTTCTTTCACTCTGCAAGTCCTTGTTTCCAGGGACCTGTAAGGACAGTGAGTTAATTTTCCTTGTGCTATATTGTGATTAAAAAAAACATTTATTCTAGGGACAGAAAACTCTAGGTAGGGACAGTGTCAGTTTCTTTCACTCTGCAAGTCCTTGTTTCCAGGGACCTGGAAGGACAGTGAGTGAATTGTCCTTTTGCTATATTGTGATTAAAAAAAACATTTTTTTCTAGGGACAGAAAACTGTAGGTAGGGAGAGTGTTTTTTTTCTTTCACTCTGCAAGTCCTTGTTTCCAGGGACCTGGAAGGACAGTGAGTGAATTGTCCTTTTGCTATATTGTGATTAAAAAAAACATTTTTTTCTAGGGACAGAAAACTGTAGGTAGGGAGAGTGTTTTTTTTCTTTCACTCTGCAAGTCCTTGTTTCCAGGGACCTGTAAGGACAGTGAGTTAATTTTCCTTGTGCTATATTGTGATTAAAAAAAACATTTATTCTAGGGACAGAAAACTCTAGGTAGGGACAGTGTCAGTTTCTTTCACTCTGCAAGTCCTTGTTTCCAGGGACCTGGAAGGACAGTGAGTGAATTGTCCTTTTGCTATATTGTGATTAAAAAAAACATTTTTTTCTAGGGACAGAAAACTGTAGGTAGGGAGAGTGTTTTTTTTCTTTCACTCTGCAAGTCCTTGTTTCCAGGGACCTGGAAGGACAGTGAGTGAATTGTCCTTTTGCTATATTGTGATTAAAAAAAACATTTTTTTCTAGGGACAGAAAACTGTAGGTAGGGAGAGTGTTTTTTTTCTTTCACTCTGCAAGTCCTTGTTTCCAGGGACCTGTAAGGACAGTGAGTTAATTTTCCTTGTGCTATATTGTGATTAAAAAAAACATTTATTCTAGGGACAGAAAACTCTAGGTAGGGACAGTGTCAGTTTCTTTCACTCTGCAAGTCCTTGTTTCCAGGGACCTGGAAGGACAGTGAGTGAATTGTCCTTTTGCTATATTGTGATTAAAAAAAACATTTATTCTAGGGACAGAAAACTCTAGGTAGGGACAGTGTCAGTTTCTTTCACTCTGCAAGTCCTTGTTTCCAGGGACCTTGAAGGACAGTGAGTGAATTGTCCTTTTGCTATATTGTGATTAAAAAAAACATTTATTCTAGGGACAGAAAACTCTAGGTAGGGACAGTGTCAGTTTCTTTCACTCTGCAAGTCCTTGTTTCCAGGGACCTGGAAGGACAGTGAGTGAATTGTCCTTTTGCTATATTGTGATTAAAAAAAACATTTATTCTAGGGACAGAAAACTCTAGGTAGGGACAGTGTCAGTTTCTTTCACTCTGCAAGTCCTTGTTTCCAGGGACCTGGAAGGACAGTGAGTGAATTGTCCTTTTGCTATATTGTGATTAAAAAAAACATTTATTCTAGGGACAGAAAACTCTAGGTAGGGACAGTGTCAGTTTCTTTCACTCTGCAAGTCCTTGTTTCCAGGGACCTGGAAGGACAGTGAGTGAATTGTCCTTTTGCTATATTGTGATTAAAAAAAACATTTTTTTCTAGGGACAGAAAACTGTAGGTAGGGAGAGTATTTTTTTTCTTTCACTCTGCAAGTCCTTGTTTCCAGGGACCTGGAAGGACAGTGAGTGAATTGTCCTTTTGCTATATTGTGATTAAAAAAAACATTTTTTTCTAGGGACAGAAAACTGTAGGTAGGGAGAGTGTTTTTTTTCTTTCACTCTGCAAGTCCTTGTTTCCAGGGACCTGTAAGGACAGTGAGTTAATTTTCCTTGTGCTATATTGTGATTAAAAAAAACATTTTTTCTAGGGACAGAAAACTGTAGGTAGGGAGAGTGTTTTTTTTCTTTCACTCTGCAAGTCCTTGTTTCCAGGGACAGAGAAGGACACCTGAAGGTAGCCCTTATTGCTTTTTTCCCATCTCCCTGCAGGCCATCTATTAGAATGTCTGGAAGGCAAACAAGGAGAGGCAGACAGTCAGGAGGCAATAAAAGAGGGCAAGCAGGCTCTGTGTCTGGGGGCAACAGTGCTGGTCGTGGACGCGGTGCATTGTCATCAGCACATGGCCATGGGACACGCTTGTCCTTCTTTTCGGCAGCTGGACATGTTGAGCCACATCATGCCGAAGACTTGGTAGAGTGGATGACCAAGCCCTCCTCCTCCTCCTCATCCTCTCTCACCCAGGCTCAGGGTACTGGAAAAGCAGCTGCCAAAGCGTCGTCTTCCCTGGTATCAATGTCAGACAAATCATCAGTCACTCCTTCCCTAGACCCACCATGTCCTCCTCCTGAGGAGTCCCCCGAACTGTTTCAGCACAGTGTTGGGTACATGCTCCAGGAGGATGCCCAGCGTTTCGAAGGGTCTGATGATGAAACCCAGCTAGAGGAAGGCAGTAGCGTGAGAGCAGACAGAGGGGATGCTCAAGAAGGACACCAATCTGGCAGTCATGTTCCAGCAGCTGCAGCATACTGCCAGATTGGCTCCAGTGATGAGGAGGGAGGGGATGATGAGGTCAATGACTCCACGTGGGTGCCTAATAGGAGAGAGGAGGAGGAGGAGGATGAGGAGGAGGCACATCTCCAACGAGGCAGGATGCCCTTTGGTGGCCAGCGTAAGGGCAGTACACCGACGGAATCACACCGCAGAGCTCCGCCTGTGCAGGGCGCTGCCTCTGCCCGTCATTCAAAAAGTTCTTTGGTGTGGGCCTTTTTTGAGGCTAGTGCATCAGATCGCACAGCTGCTGTTTGCAACATATGTCTCAAGCGTATATCGCGTGGCCAAAACATCAGCCGCTTGGGTACCACATGCCTGACCAGACATATGTTGACCTGCCATGCAGCTCGTTGGCAAGCCTACCTCAAAGACCCACACCAAAGAACAAAGCGGACCTCTCCTTGCACCGCATCAGCTGGGATCTCCAACCCCACTATAACTTCAGTCCTCTCTGAAACATGCACTGAGAGGAATGAAGGTGTAGAATTAGGTGTGTCACAGCCAAGTACTTGCGCCCACTCTGCTAGCAGTACACCGACGTCCGATTCTAGCAGGCAAATTTCCCTGCCCCAGCTGCTGGACCGTCGAAAGAAGTTCACTCCCAGCCATCCACATGCCCAGCGGTTGAATGCTAGCTTGGCTAAATTGCTAGCGCTTCAACTGCTGCCTTTTCAGTTGGTAGACTCGGCCCCCTTCCGTGAGTTTGTGCAATGTGCGGTTCCTCAGTGGCAGGTTCCCAAACGCCACTTTTTCTCACGGAAGGCTATTCCGGCTCTCTACCGGCATGTGGAAGGCAATGTCTTGGCCTCGCTGGACAGGGCGGTCAGCGGTAAGGTGCATATTACCGCTGACTCATGGTCCAGCAGGCATGGACAGGGACGTTACCTTTCTTTCACGGCCCATTGGGTCACTCTTTTGGCAGCTGGGAAGGATTCAGGACAAGGTGCAGTAGTGTTGGAGGTTGTCCCACCGCCACGCCTCCAAAATGCTACTACTGGTTGTGACACACCTCTCTCCTCCACCCCCTCCTCTTCTTCTTCCTCCATGGCCTCTTCCTGTGGTTTGTCCTATGAACCAGCGGTGCTCCGTAGCCGTTCACGGGGCTACGCAAGTACGCAGGCAAAAAGATGCCATGCCGTGCTTGCGCTGGTGTGTTTGGGGGACAGAAGCCACACTGGGGCAGAGGTCCTGTCTGCTCTGCAGGGCCAGGCCGAGAGGTGGTTGACGCCACGCCAGCTTAAGCCAGGAATGGTGGTTTGCGACAATGGCACCAACCTCCTCTCCGCCCTCCGACAGGGACAACTGACCCATGTGCCCTGTGTGGCTCACGTCCTTAACCTGGTGGTGCAGCGGTTCTTGGGCAGGTACCCGGGCTTACAGGATGTCCTGAGGCAGGCCAGGAAAGTCTGTGTGCATTTCCGCAGATCTTATAATGCCAGTGCTCGCCTGGCTGAGCTGCAAAAGGAGTTGAACCTGCCCAAGAACCGCCTTATATGTGACATGCCCACCAGGTGGAACTCAACGTTGGCCATGCTGCAGCGGCTGCACACGCAGCAGAGGGCCATCAATGAGTACCTGTGCGACTACGGCACCAGGACAGGGTCAGGGGAGCTTGGTTTTTTTTCTCCACGCCAGTGGGGCATGATCAGGGATGCATGCACTGTCCTGGCACCATTTGAGGAGGCCACGAGGATGGTGAGCAGTGACAGTGCATGCATCAGTGACACTGTACCTCTTGTCCACCTGTTGGAGCACACGCTGCGTGGAATAATGGACAGGGCACTTGAGGCAGAACAGAGGCAGGAAGAGGAGGACTTCCTTGCCTCTCAAGGCCCCCTTTACCCAGACAGTGTTCCTTCTGTCCCACCCATCGCACAGGAAGAGGAGGAGGAGGAGGAGGAGGAGGAGGATTGTGTCAGCATGGAGGTGGAGGCTGGCACTCAGCATCATCAGCAGCAGTCTTTTAGGGATGATTTACAGTCCCAAGAAACCAGTGGACTTGTACGTGGCTGGGAGGAGGTGGCTGCGGATCATGTCGTCCTTAGTGACCCAGAGGACTCCGGAGCGAATGCCTCAGCAAACCTACGCTGCATGGCCTCCCTGATCCTGCAAAGTCTGCGGAAGGATCCTCGTATTCTTCGGATCAAGGAGAGGGACCATTACTGGCTGGCCACTCTCCTTGATCCACGGTACAAGGGTAAGGTTGCGGACCTTATGTTACCGTCGCAGAGGGAGCAGAGGATGAGACAACTCCGGGAGGCCTTGCAGAAAGGTCTGTGCAACGCGTTCCCAGAGACTGGGAGGTTGCAAACTCCTGGTCCTGGACAACGAGTTGCTGAGGCTTCGGCCAGTCAAAGAAGGAGCGGTGGGGAAGGTGGCCGTCTGACCGATGCGTTCAGACAATTCTTTAGTCCGCAGCCCCAAAGTATGATTGGTTCCAGCAACCATCGCCAGCGTCTGATAAACATGGTGCAGGAATATCTAGGGGCAAGGTCAGACTTGGACACCTTCCCCACCGAAAATCCTCTGGCTTACTGGGTCTTGAGGATGGATCACTGGCCAGAGCTTGCACAGTATGCAATTGAGCTACTGGCCTGTCCTGCATCCAGCGTTCTTTCGGAACGCACATTCAGTGCTGCTGGAGGATTTGTCACGGATCACAGGGTGCGCCTGTCCACCGACTCGGTTGATCGACTGACTTTCATCAAGATGAACCAGTCTTGGATCACCACCAGCTACCACACACCTGATGCTGATATAACAGACTAATTGATTTTAAAATGTCACATCCCTTCAAGACTGATGCTGATGCTGAGTGCCTGTGCTGTTATGTTGACTGGCTATCCTCCTCCTCCGAGTCCTCAATGATACGATTGATGATGATAGCTTGGAAGATCATTTTTGTTTATGGGTGCCGCCACCAGTGCCTAACGCCCAATTTTTCAGCCCCTGTTTAACAGGGGCGTGTAATTACAATTTTTGAAGCAATACTTTGCAACAGGGCTCATTGCTGTGCTCCAAGTACAGTATCTGTGAGGAGTTGCAGTGTTGTGCCACCAGTGCCTAAGGCCCAATTTTTCAGCCCCTGTTTAACAGGGGCGTGTCATTACAATTTTTGAAGCAATACTTTGCAACAGGGCTCATTGCTGTGCTCCAAGTACAGTATCTGTGAGGGGTTGCAGTGTTGTGCCACCAGTGCCTAAGGCCCAATTTTTCAGCCCCTGTTCAACAGGGGCATGTAATTACAATTCTTGATCTAATAATTCACAGCAGGGCCCATTGCTGCACCCACCAAGAGTAACTGTCAGGGCTTACAGTGTTGTGGCACCAGCACCACCATCAAAGGCCCAATTTTTACTACCACTGTTCAACAATTATATGTAATTAAAATTCCTGATATAATAGTTGACAGCAGGGCGTTCCAGCACCAACCAAGAGTAACTGTGAGTGCTTACAGTGTTGTGCCAACACCAACAACTAAGGGGCCTATTTCTGCAGAGTATATACGGCAGGTCCCTACTTTCAAACATCCAACTTACAAACGACTCCTACTTGCAAACGCAAGAAGACAACAGGAAGTGAGAGGAAATCTACCACTAGGAAGGAAAATTCTCTCCTGTAAGAATAAATATGGGAGAAAGGTGTCTCCTCTGTACTGATGCTTTATCAGCAATCCTTGTTTCAAGAAAAACACCACATTTCAAAAACAGTTGTCATTGGGACGGAAAGTGAGGTGAAATGTTCTGAACAGGGGCACAGACAGCAAAACAAATGTTACAGGGGTGATAACCCTTACCTATGTTTTCCAAAAAGTTTAAAAATAGATTTTTGGGCTGGAGCTACACTTCAACAATGTACCTGTTCAAAATTACAAACAGATTCTACATAAGAACAAACCTACAGTCCCTGTCTTGTATGCACCGCCTGTATACGGCTGTTCAGAGTATATAGGGCCTTTTTTATTTTATGTGCGGGGTTCCCCTTAATATCCATACAAGACCCAAAGGGGCTGGTAATGGGCTGGGGTAGGGGGGGGGGGGTCATGGGGTAGCTATGCCATTTTTCTTAAAGAATTTCATCCATATTACCGGGACCAGACATTACATTAAAGCCGCAAGCAGTTTTAAATGGCTTTTTTTTCCTTTAGAAGTGTCATTTTGTGCAGGGACAGTTCTAAACACGGGAAACACGTGGCACTTCACAGGCATACTTTAGACACCCCCCAGGTACGATATTTAAAGGAATATTTGACTTTTTTTTTTTCACTTTATGCATCATTAAAATGACTGCTCCCGAAAAACGACCGTTTTTAAAACTTCTTTTTGCATTGATACATGTCCCCTGGTGCAGAACCCGGGTTCCCAAACCCTTTTTAGGACAATAACATGCATAATAGTTGTTATAATTAGCACTTTAGAATTCGAACGTTCGCATCCATTGTATTTAATAGGGTTCTAATGTTCGTTCGAACTTCCGGTCCGTTCGCGGGTTCTGGTGCGAACCGAACCCGGGGGTGTTCGGCTCATCACTATTCTCTATACTGTGACAGGCAGGCAGGTGATTGTGCTAGCTGCAGTGTTTCACTTAGTGTACTGTGTGCTTTGCATAGCGTTCACCTAAAGCTTACCTGAATACAATTTGTGGTGTTCTCATAATAAAACCACAGGCAGAGAGCTGCAAGTATTTTTAGTTAGTGTACTGTGTCCTCTGCACAGTGTTCATCTAAAACTAACTGAAGACAATTGCTGTTTTTCTCATACTATTACCACAGCAGGCAGTTGATTCTGATAGCTGCATTATAATCAGTACAGATGTGTATATATATATATATATATATATATATATATATATATATATACATCCCACCTTTGTGCAGCTACATCTCACTGCAGGCCATTAGTATGTCTGGAAGGCAAACAAGGAGAGGCAGACAGTCACGAGGCAATAAAAGAGGGCAGGCAGGCTCTGTGTCTAGAGGCAACAGTGTTGGTCGTGGACATGTGCGCATCCTCATCAGCACTTGGCCGTGGGACACGCTTGTCCTTCTTTTCGGCAGCTGGCCATGTTGAGCCGCAACATGCCCAAGACTTGGTAGAGTGGATGACCAAGCCGTCCTCATCCTCCTCATCCTCTCTCACCCAGGCTCAGGGTACTTTGTCTGGCAAAGCAGCTGCCAAAGCGGCCTCTTCCCTCAGCTCAATGGCATCAGTCACTCCTTCCCTAGCCCCACCATGTCCTCCTGAGGAGTCCCCTGAACTGTTTGACCACAGTGTTGGGTACATGCTCCAGGAGGATGCCCAGCGTTTTGAAGGCTCCGATGATGGAACCCAGCTAGAGGAAGGCAGTAACGTGAGCCCAGAGAGAGGGGGTAGTAACGTGAGCCCAGAGAGAAGGGGTGTCCAACAAGGACAGCTATCTGGCAGTCATGTTCGCCCAGCTGCAGCATACTGCCAGATTTGCTCCAGTGATGAGGAGGGAGGGGATTATGAGGTCACTGACTCCATGTGGGTGCCTGATAGGAGGGAGGAGGAGGAGGAGGAGGCGGAGGCACATCTCAAACGAGGCAGAATGCCCTCCAGGGGCCAGCTTAAGGGCAGCACACCAACTGCATCACACCGCAGAGCTCTGCATGTGCAGGGCGCTGCTGTCTCTGCGCGCTATTCCAAAAGGTCTTTGGTGTGGGGGTTTTTTCAGACGTGTGCAGCAGATCGCACCGTTGCCATTTGCAACATATGTCTGAAGCGTATCTTGCGTGGCCAAAATATCAGCCTCTTGGGCACCACATGCTTGACCAAACATATGTTGACCTGCCATGCAGTCCATTGGCAAGCCTACCTAAAAGACACACACCAAAGAACAAAACGGACCTCTCCTTGCTCCTCATTAGCTGGGATCTCCAACCCCACTATACCTTCAATCCTCTCTGAAACCTGCACTGAGAGGAATGAAGGTGTAGAATTAGGTGTGTCACAGCCAAGTACTTGTGGGCAATCTGCTATCGGTACACTGACGTCCGATTGTACCAGGCAAATTTCCCTGCCCCAGCTGCTGCACCGCCAAAAGAAGTATGCTCCCAGCCATCCACATGCCCAGCGGTTGAATGCTAGCTTGGCTAAATTGCTAGCACTTCAACTGCTGCCTTTTCAGTTGGTAGACTCTGCCCCCTTCCGTGAGTTTATGGAATGTGCGGTTCCTCAGTGGCAGGTTCCCAAACGCCACTTTTTCTCACGGAAGGCGATTCCGGCTCTCTACCGGCATGTGGAAGGCAATGTCTTGGCCTCACTGGACGGGGCGGTCAGCGGTAAGGTGCATATTACCGCTGACTCATGGTCCAGTAGGCATGGACAGGGATGTTACCTATCTTTCACGGTGCATTGGGTGACTCTGCTGGCAGCTGGGAAGGATGCAGGATAGGGTGCAGTAGTGTTGGAGGTTGTTCCGCCACCACGCCTCCAAAATGTTACTACTGGGGATTCTGACACACCTCTCTCCTCCACCCCCTCCTCTTCTTCTTCCTCCATGGCCTCTACCTGTGCTTTGTCCTCAGAACCAGCGGTGCTCCGTAGGTATTCAAGGGGCTACGCAAGTACGCAAGCAAAAAGATGGCATGCGGTGCTTGAGCTGGTGTGCTTGGGGGACAGGAGCCACACTGGGGCAGAGATTCTGTCAGCTCTGCAGGGGCAGGCTCAGAGGTGGTTGACACCACACCAGCTTAAGCCAGGAAAGGTGGTTTGCGACAATGGCACAAACCTCCTCTCCGCCCTCCGACAGGGACAACTGACCCATGTGCCCTGTTTGGTTCACGTCCTTAACTTGATGGTGCAGCGGTTCTTGGGCAGGTACCCGGGCTTACAGGAGGTCCTGAAGCAGGCCAGGAAACTCTGTGGGCATCATATAATGCCAGTGCTCGGCTAGCTGACCTGCAAAAGGATTACAACCTGCCCAAGAACTGCCTAATCTGTGACATGCCCACCAGGTGGAACTCTATGTTGGCCATGCTGCAGCGGCTGCACACGCAGCAGAGGGCCATCAATGAGTATCTGTTGCAATATGGCACCAGGACAGGGTCAGGGGAGCTTGGATTTTTTCCCCACACCAGTGGGCCATAATCAGGGATGCATGCACTGTCCTGTCACCATTTGAGGAGGCCATGAGGATGGTGAGCAGTGACAGTGCATGCATCAGTGACACTGTCTCTCTTGTCCACCTGTTGGAGAACACGCTGCGTGGAATAATGGACAGGGCACTTGAGGCAGAACAGAGGCAGGAAGAGGAGGACTTCCTTACGTCTCAAGGCCCCCTTTATCCAGACAGCGTTCCTGCTGGCCCGCCTATCACACAGGAAGAGGAGGAGGAGGATTGTGTCAGCATGGAGGTGGAGACTAGCACTCAGCATCAGCAGAAGTCTTCAAGGGATCAATTACAGTCCCAAGACACCCATGGACTTATACGTGGCTGGGAGGAGGTGGCTGCGGATCATGTCGTCCTCGGTGACCCAGAGGACTCCGCACCGAATGCCTCAGCAAACCTACGCTGCATGGCCTCCCTGATCCTGCAAAGCCTGCGGAGGGATCCTCGTATTCGTGCGATCAAGGAGAGGGATCATTACTGGCTGTCTGCTGACATCACAGAGCCCGTCCAGGCTTGGGCAAGATTGTGACAATGGAGTCGGGATCTGCCCACATGCCTGGATCGTCAACCAGCTCAGCCTCTCAGTGAGCCGCTGTGAGCCTGAGCCAGCCACTCTCGCCCCCACCACAGCCCAGTGAGCGCAGGGGGGCAGTGCAGAGAGCTGGTGATTGACAGTCACCAGCTCTTTGCTCAGGGAGCTGTGAGAACTGAGTGATCGACGGTGTTCGATCGCTCGATTCTCCGTGTTAGAGGTGCAGGGGGACCAATGCTGCATCCACCTAGGTAAGTATGATTCTAAAAAACAAAAACAAACATATAATGCTCTTTTAAGTATTCTCGAAACAGATGTTTAGAGAGAAGAGAGGCATAGGTTTAAAAAAGACACAAGTCCATCTAATTTAACCAATAACATGGTTGCATTATTGCATCACATATATGCTGAGTCTACAGTATGTTTTTCATTAATGGAGATGGAAATGGGTGCTTGATCTGACCAAGTGATTGGAAGGATCTGTGCTGATGCAATTTGAGTAAGCATCTGAAGGTCAGAAACAAGTCTATATGTGTGTAGGACTTGCGTGTCTATGACTAATAGATAGTAGTCCCTTACCGTTAGATTAAGACAATGCCAAACATCTAGATCTTCCTTATGGAGGAAAGGTTGGAGAATGTTGCGAGATATATTGGTGCTAGTCATAAAATCCATTGCACAATTGACAACCGCATTAAAGTCTCCGTACGTACGAGGCCTTTGCGTATGTTATTAATTTTTTTCAGTACTCAATGTAAGAAGGAGATTTGTCTTCTGTTAGGGTCATAGATATTTACAACGGTGTATGTAGTATTGTTCAGATCACAGACAAGAATGACAAAAGTCTCTGTGGGTCTAGGATAGAGTCAGAGTTTAAAAGACACAGAGGGGGTTATTTACGAAAGGCAAATCCACTTTGCACTACAAATGCAACGTGCACTTGAAATTGCACCGGAAGTGCAGTCGCTGTAGATCTGAGGGGGACATGCAAGGCAAATAAAAAAACAGCATTTTAGCTTGCACGTGATTGGATGATAAAATTAGCAGAGCTTCCCCTCATTTCAGATCTACCCCTCAGATTTACAGCGACTGCACTTCCAAGGGCACTTTCAGTGCAATTTCAAGTGCACTTTTAGTGCGAAGTGGATTTGCCTTTCGTAAATAACCCCCACAGTTAATTATAGCAATCAAAGTTCCCCTTTTTATAACCTAGGCATTGGCGGCAAAAATATGGGGAAACGATCTCCTTTGAGATATTGCACTTTCTGCCATAAAGCTCTTCTCTTAAATTAACTATTCAAACTGTGAGCAATTAAGGAGAAGACTTTAAGACCCATTGGTGGTGTAGTTTGCTAAGTAATTTGCTGGAGAAATAGAAAAGTAATATAAAAAAAAGGCAAGGCCAATACTGTCTATTCACAAGGGCAAGCTGTATCGAGTAAATTTCTTTATCGTACATCACAGGACACAGAGCACCATAGTAATGGAGGAGGAGGAGGAGGAGAAATTGGCCCCTTAGGTGTTGGCACAACACAAGGGCAAGCTCCTCCTCCTCCTCCTCCTCCTCCTCCTCCTCCTCCTCCTCCTCCTCCTCCTCCTCCTCCTCCGTAATGGGCACCATAGTAATGGAGGAGGAGGAGCTTGCCCTTGTGTTGTGCCAACACCTAAGGGGCCAATTTCTGCAGAGTATATACGGCAGGTCCCTACTTTCAAACATACCAACGACTACTACTTGCAAACGGAAGAAGACAACAGGAAGTGAGAGGAAATCTACCCCTTGGAAGGAAAATTCTCTCCTGTAAGAATTAATATGGGAGAAAGGTGTCTCCTCTCTACTGATGCTTTATCACCAATCCTTGTTTCAAGAAAAACACCACATTTCAAAAACAGTTGTCATTGGGACGCAAAGTGAGGTGAAATGTTCTGAACAGGGGCACAGACAGCAAAACAAATGTTACAGGGGTGATAACCCTTCCCTATGTTTTCCAAAAAGCTTAAAAATAGATTTTTTGGCTGGAGCTACACTTAAACAATGTACCTGTTCAAAATTACAAACAGATTCTACATAAGAACAAACCTACAGTCCCTGTCTTGTATGCACCGCCTGTATACGGCTGTTCAGAGTATATAGGGCCTTTTTTATTTTGTGTGCGGGGTTCCCCTTAATATCCATACAAGACCCAAAGGGGCTGGTAATGGGCTGGGGTAGGGGGGGGGGGGGTGATGGGGTAGCTATGCCATTTTTCTTAAAGATTTTCATCCATATTACCGGGACCAGACATTACATTAAAGCCGCAAGAAGTTTTAAATGCCTTTTTTTTCCTTTAGAAATGTAATTTTGTGCAGGGACAGTTCTAAACACGGGAAACATGTGGCACTTCACAGGCATACTTTAGACACCCCCCAGGTACAATATTTAAAGGAATATTTGACTTTTGTTTTTCACTTTATGCATCATTAAAATGACTGCTCCCGAAAAACGGCCGTTTTTAAAACTTCTTTTTGCATTGATACATGTCCCCTGGTGCAGAACCCGGGTTCCCAAACTCTGTTTAGGACAATAGCATGGATATCAGTCGTTATAATTAGCACTTTAGAATTCGAACGTTCGCAGCCATTGTATTTAATAGGGTTCTAATGTTCGTGCGAACTTTCGGTCCGTTCGCGGGTTCTGGTGCGAACCGAACCCGGGGGTGTTCGGCTCATCACTAGTGTTGAGGGAGAGAAATAAAAAATGAATGGCCTCCAGCATCAAGAGTGTTCTAAACACTGCAGACAACATTCTTGGAATAAGATGCAGCACAAAGCAATTTAAACTTATTGATATATCTATAAACACAAGTTTTTATTAAAATAAACATGCACGTACAGTATGAGAAAACAAATATAATAAATATAATAAACTAAATACAAAATATAGACTTCCTTATAGTAATTATTGTGTACCTTTAAAGTATATTTATAGCCAAAACATTTTTTTGAAAGAGTTAAAAAGGTTAAAGCCCTGCCAGTTTTTTTTTTTTTGTGGTCTGTGTACTCCTGGTGAAAAATCAGTTCACTTCCTGGCCCAGAGACACAACAGAAAGTTAGAGGAAATCTCTCAAATTTACAGAAATGACTCGTAAGCCTCGTACACACAACCGGTTTTCTCCGCAATAAACGACAAGAAAACTGCTGGGAGAGCTTTCTTGTCGAGAAAACCGTTCGTGTGTATGGTTTCTCGTCGAGAAAACTGCCGGGAATCTCGACGAGAAAAATAGAGAACCTGCTCTCTATTTTCTCGTCAGGGTTCTCGTTTTTCTCGTCGGGATTCTCGTTGGCCTGTTTCCCTACGAGAAAACCGGTCGTGTGTATGCTTTTCCGAGTCTTAAAAAAAAACGCGCATGCTCAGAATCAAGTATGAGACGGGAGCGCTCCTTCTGGTAAAACTAGCGTTCGTAATAGTGATAGCACATTCGTCACGCTGTAACGAACTGAAAGCACGAAGACTGAAAAGCGCGAATCGTCTCTCCCTAAACTTTTACTAACACGCGGTAACACAAGATCAGCAAAAGCAGCCCAAGGGGTGGCGCCATTGGAATCGAACTTCCCCTTTATACTGCTGTCATACGTGTTGTACGTCACCACGCTTTACAACGACGAGATTTGGAATTGACAGTGTGTATGCAAGGAAAGCTTGACAAGAATCCCGTCAAGCTTGACAAGAATCTCGTTGAGAAAAACAACGTTTTTTTTTTTTAGGACGAGATTCTCGGCCGTGTGTACTAGGCTTAAGTTGTTCCTGGAACAGGTTTCCCCGTAAGATTTCCCCTTAATTCTTGTTCTGAGGACGACTCTAAAATTTTAGATTTTCTCTCACTTTTTGTTGGTGACAATGATCACCGGGACAAATAGAAGAATGAGATCCCCCCCCCCCCCCCAGTGTCAACATAGACGGCAAAAAAAAGGCTATCCCTTTATCCAAAACTAAAAAAATAAAACGTTTTTTTTCCCTCCTAGTGATACTTAGTGTTCTTCCACTTTTGCAGTGACATTTGAGAAAACACCACTGTTTGTGTTCCCATTCATACACACATCATGCTATGTTTTTTTTTTTCTCAGGAGAAGGGGAGGTGGTGCCATGGCTGACTGCAAGATTTTGAGTCTGCCCTAAACTAGTACATTCTGATAAGGAGGCATAGTCATCTAAAAATGAGAAGGGAGAATATACCAACATTCTATATCGGGGGTCAGCTACCAGTAGATTACGGACAGGTGACTGGTACGGTCTGGGATTGCTGACCCGCCATCCTAGAGCATCAAACCGAATGCAATGCAGAGCCACTACTTGTAAAGTTGAAGCTGTAGTAGGGAGCAAGAGCCTCATAAGATGCCTCCTCTGTATTGCTGGCTCTTGTCCCATGCGGAGTGATACCAACTGCACTCCACCTCTTATCCCAGCTAGCGGTCTCCAGAGTGGTGCCAGCAGCAGGAAAGAACAGATCTTCAGGTCAGTGTGAAGCAATACACTGGGCTTAATAGTATAGGGCTGCTTTCACATTGATGCGCTGTGGTTTACCCACACTGCAGGTGCAGTGCAGTGTACCTGCAGCTTTCCTGTGGGTTTGCTGTGCTTAGCCAAAGACTTCTATTATATCCTGTGGATGGTTATATGTGCAAAAGTTGCAAATATATTGGGGGCGCTATAAAACAATAATAGATAACAATAGTGATAAATTAATTCTAAAAATCTGTAAACACCAGCCAACCTGTGTAGACTGCACTGGCTGATTTAGTGACTACACAGCCACATTGATCAACCTTTATGCCGTACCCTTAATGCATAGGATGACATGTGCAAACCATCAAATGAACCAAAAATAATAATTAAACCGATGAACCACTCGTTGATATAAATAAATATGAATATTCAAGCATGCAGTGCCAATGATAATAGCTGAATAATAGTGGAAAAGGTATACTGCGCTGTCCTAGAAATATCTGAAGTGGGTAAATAAATACCTGTGCTGCAACTAAAAAATGTGAGACACCCACAAAACGAATAATATAAAGAACTATAAGCTGCGCAACAATGTGTCTAAAATATATAAATTATCGAAGAACTATATCGATGATCAAAGTATCTAGTCTCAGTGTATTATCGCATACAGCATAAAAACATGAAATGTTATAAGACCATAAACTTCCAATCTCAGTGCATTAGTGTATACAACATGAAAACATGAAATGTAGTGAAAATTCATATGCTCTCAACACTGACTTTAAATAATATCACCCATTGTCCTGATCAGTGTATAAAAAACTCAAATGACAGTTTTCAAAGAAAATAGCTGAATGTCCCAAAAAATATATTTAGTGAACTATATATTCCAATTGTCCATATATTGAAGGAGGTGAAATGAATCCTTGAATATCAACTTGATCAAACCCAAAAAATTGCTTGAAGTGACAACCTTCACCAACTTATTGGTAAAACACCCGATAGTGCTCATGGTAAATGTAGCAGCTTACCAGAATTAATTGACTATTTTAATTAAAAAGGAGTCATTTGCGCTTTGCAAGTTCCACTTGCTAACATGGATAGAGATGTCAATACCGGACCTAATAAATCCCTGCCTCCTAGAGGCTCAGACGGTGGTGAGTGGAACAAAAGGAAAATAAAGCGGAAAATAGTGTAATCCCGTTTTATTTAAAAGATAGGTTTAGTACATGACAGCCAAATGCGCTCTTATTTGTATAGTGCCTTGAGCCCGGCACTGAGGCTGGAAAGCGTGGACTAGTAGGGCTAGTGACCCGAATGGAGACAGACCGGCGTGCGTTCCACCTGTTGCAGAGGGAGAGCCAGCGGGACCGGAAGTATCGTCAGAGCATAGCCTAGCGTCGCCTTGACAGCTGTTTCGTATTGCACAACATCAGGAAGCGTTTCTATTATATCCTGTGGGTTTGGTGCAATTTCAGAAAGCGCACCACACCTGCAGGATATAATAGAAGTCTGGCAAAGCGCAGCTAACCCAGAAAGGTCGCAGATGCACTGCACTGCACCAACGGTGCAGGTAAACTGCAGCACCCCCAACTATACGTGTGAATGAGCATTAAAGGGGTTGTTAAGGTAAAAGTTTTTTCACCTTAATGCATTCTATGTATTAAGGTGAAAAAACATCCGAGTATTTGTGGCCCTGCCCGAGCCCCTGTTTACTTAGCTGACCCCTCGAAAGTCCCACGCCGTGAACGTGCAGGTTTATTGGTCGGCTTCTCGGGTCATTCAGTGGTTGTTTGAAAGCAGCGCAGCCATTTGCTCGCGCTGCTGTCAATGACATCCAATGACGCGGCGCGCTGGGGGGCGGGGATGAGTGATACAGTGAGCGGCTATGGCCGCCGGCTGTATTACAGGAGCGCGCCCGCAAGAACTTTCCACCATGCAAGAGAGCTTGCATGAAGGAGGAAAGTTCTTGCGGGCAGGAGCCAATACAGCCGCCGAGGGACCCCAAAAGACCAGGTTCGGGGCCACTCTGTGCAAAACGAGCTGCACAGTTAAAAAAAAAAAAAAAAAATGTTTCCTTTAAGGGCGCTGCCGCCAAATGCAACTAAGTACTCATTCACAAGTGCAGCACGCACTGCTGTTCCCCTGAAAAGCGATCTAAATGTGTTTGACAGGTGGTGAGGAGGCAATATGTTGCCTCCTCACCACCTGATTTAAACCCACAATTAACATGCAATGCACATGATTGTGACACAGTAGTACAGCAATTAGAGGTTTAAATAAGGTGTGAGGGGGCGACACTGTGCCTTGTGATCTTTGACGTCTCCCATGTTGTTGAGGTAGATCTCCACCTCTTTAAGGTTGCCTACCCCTGTCCTATATGATTGTTAATACACCAGTAAAAAAAAAATGAACCACCAAGAGGTATTTTATTTGTGACTTCTTAGGTACTTTACCATTAAATACAATAAGTATACAGGCCAAAAAGCCTGGACAGATAATAAAAACACATAGATTATTTAATAATGTATAGAAAGATGTTTTCACCATAGCAGAACAAATGTGAGTTGCCACATCCCTGGTATGTGGAAAAAATAAATTTCCCCTAGATGGGACTTTAAATGGCAACAACACAAACTAGTATATAAAATTGGTATTTATTGAAAAAAATATATGATAAAAAATCATCAATGACAATATGATTGTTAAAACACACAACGACAATAAACAAATAACATATTTTCTTGCAGTAGAATATTGGTATATGTATCAAGTAGTTACTCTCCAAGGTCCGAGAAAGGCTCTTCGGTACCCAACGCGTTTCCGGTTCAAAGCCCTTTCATCAGGGGTGTTAGTATAGGAGAATTTGTATTCGATATGAGGTGAATGACACAGCACCCAAGTACAAAGATGTTTAAGAAAAAAAAAATATATAGAATGGAGTTATCACTGTCGGTAGATGGCCTATTAGGAGGTCTGATCTGGCCTCTGTTGCAGCCTCTCAAACCCCGCAGGTAATACCGTGGCACTCGCCCCCAAGATGCAAAGTATTAAACTGACAGGAACTTGAAAGCTAAGACAAAGGAGTCTCTCAGTGAGGGCCGGGTCAGGCCTTTCCATAATCCTTCATTACAGAGGGAGCAGGGGAGTATACTGAGTAGTGTCTCTCACTCTCTGTGCTGTGTATGGGGGTCCGTGAGGCACGCTGTCCACCCCAGCAGTGTCTGTCTTGGCGTGGCCCTGACTGAAAGACTCCTTTGTTTTAGCTTTCAAGTTTCTGTCACCAGTTTAATACTTTGCATCTTGGGGGTGAGTGCCACGGTATTACCCGCAGAATTTGAGAGGCTGCAATGGAGGCCAGATCAGACCCCCTAATACACCATATACCGACAGTGATAACTCCATTCAATATCTCCAATATTCTACTGCAAGAAAATATGTTATTTGTTTATTGTTGTTGTGTGTTTTAACAATCATATTGTCATTGATGATTTTTTGTCATATATTTTTTTCAATAAATACCAATTTTATATACTAGTTGTGTTGTTGCCATTTAAAGTCCCATCTAGGGGGAATTTTCTTTTTCTATTTAATAATGTATTACATGTATTTAAGGAGCAGAGTACTGTATCTGCAAAGTCCCAAATGATTAGCAATTGGCAGTTGTTTTTTATGAGCCTGTCATTATTAACATATAATGCAGGAAGTCTTTGTTAGAACAAATAATGTTCAAATCTAGTTACAATTGATATTGAAGCATTGCCTGCACTGTACAGACAGGGTTTATTATGACAAACACAGCTGCCCAGTCCTCTCAACAACAAAGAGAACTGTATAGGATTTTTCCTTGTTGGATGGTCCAGAATAGAGCATCTGAAAAAGGTAAGATGCAATTAAAAATATTTTTATGCTATGTGAATGGGGACATGTACTGTAATAAATATAAAATCGGTATTATCCCACTTTGCCTTCAAATGTGGAAATACAACTGATTTCCACATCCGTGTAATCAGGCTAATAGAACAGAATATAAAAGAAAGAGTTTTTTGGGACTTTAAATGAGGCAGGAATCAAAGGGGTCACTGCCTCCATCCCTAATCAATATTGACTATAAAGGAGGGAAGGGGGGAGGGGGAGAAGTGGGACTTTAAATGAAGCACACAGCAGTAAATTGAAAAGTCAAGCGAGTAGAAAAAAAAATGGGATTTATTTTGCATTGTACATTCATTTATAGCATATATTGGGCATACAGCCTCTCAACCATTAATGTTTAGACGTTTACAAAACAAATACATGAAACCACATAATTTGATTTTCATTTACATAATGAGTACAGAAATCGCATGATGCTAGTAACAAACAATTAAAAACATAATTGCGGTCAAAAAATAAGAAGGGGTCCATGGTAAGAAATGTTGGTAATGAATAGTGGCTCTATGCGTTTCGTGACCCTGTAGTCGCTCATCAGGAGCATAAACCATGGCATTAAAATCTAAAAAAGAAGAACTATATAGATCTAAATAATACCAGATAGTTTGGGCTGAATGTACAATGCAAAAAAAATCCCATTTTTTCTACTCGCTTGACTTCAATTTATTGCTGTGTGCTTCATTTAAAGTCCCACTTCTCCCCCTCCCCCTTCCCTCCTTTATAGTCAATATTGATTGGGGATAGAGGCAGTGACCCCTTTGACTCCTGCCTCATTTAAAGTCCCAAAAAACTCTTTATTTTATATGAAAAAAATAGGGATGGAAGCACACAGCAGTAGTCCATTACAGAAATACCCCCAAAAAACGCTGGCCTTTAATGGCCCTGTGATTCTTTTATCCTTTTTGATTTTGTCCTTTGTTACTTTAATATACAGGTTTTTTATCTCCATCCCTCATTTTCTTTTTTACGCTTAGATGAATGAACAGCGACTATCTTGGTCGCTGTTCTTTCTATCTATTACAGTGCATCCTGGGCTGTGTCATCGGTCTGGCTTGTTGCAGATCTCTCCCTCCCCTCCGTTAGGCAGCTTATTTCCATACTGACAGGCACTTTGGGGAGTTGAATCCGCGCTAATCGCCAGACGGCTGAGCCGCCCAGGTGAAAGCGTTCTCCTCCCCTCTGTCTGTCACTGCCTCCTTGATGCCTGATTGGTCTGTCTGAGGCAGCACACCTACATATGCACCCCCCATGGCTTGTTCACTCACACCACATCACTTCTTCCATCTCTCCTGGATCACTCACATGCATATGGACCCTGGCTTTCATTGAAAACACAGGTACTTCCTCCCCTCCCTCCACCTCTCCCCCTTTCCTTCTCACCTTGTGTCTTTGCTGCTTTTTGTGCTTGTTTTTTCATTTTTAGCTTCTCCCCCATTTTTCATATTCGTTTTTTCTTTTTCCCCTCTCCCTTTTTACTTCCTACGCTTTCAATTCATCTCTTTATTCATCCCTTCACCTTTCTTGCACTCACCTTTCCTACACTTCACATTTTTTACATTTAACTTTTATACATTACTATACCTCACACCATTCACATTTATTCATTTTTCAGGTTCCCCATATGGGGCCACTTTTTCCACCCCTATGCAGGGTATCAACATACATTACCTGCCTGGGACATGCCTTTGTGTGGCTGTTGCTACTTTTCCATACCTCTACAGTGCCTCGAGAGGGAGCCCAGAGTCAAATTGGCGATTTCGGTTGGCACGCCAAGCTCGCACGATGTGCAGATGTAAGTTCTCTAACTATTGAACCCCCCTTTCTTTCTCCCCCCTAAAATGTACTTATTTTTCTTCCTGACCATCTTTAATTAAAAACATAATTGCAGTCAAAAAATAAGAAGGGGTCCATGGTAAGAAATGTTGGTAATGAATAGTGGCTCTACGCGTTTCGCGACCCTGTAGTCGCTCATCAGGAGCATAAACCATGGCATTAAAATCTAAAAAAGAAGAAATATATAGATCTAAATAATAATATCACTGCTTCCATCCCTAATCAATATTGACTATAAAGGAGGGAAGGGGGGAGGGGGAGAAGTGCGACTTTAAATTAAGCACACAGCAGTAAATTGAAGTCAAGCGAGTAGAAAAAATGGGATTTATTTTGCATTTTACATTCAGCCCAAACTATCTGGTATTATTTAGATCTATATATTTCTTCTTTTTTAGATTTTAATGCCATGGTTTATGCTCCTGATGAGCGACTACAGGGTTGCGAAACGCGTAAAGCCACTATTCATTACCAACATTTCTTACCATGGACCCCTTCTTATTTTTTGACCGCAATTATGTTTTTAATTGTTTGTTACTAGCATCATGCGATTTCTGTACTCATTATGTAAATTATGTGGTTTCATGTATTTGTTTTGTAAACGTCTAAACATTCATCTTTGAGAGGCTATAAATGAATGTACAATGCAAAATAAATCCCATTTTTTCTAATAGAACAGAATATCTATCCTACTTTATTTGTTTTTTTGCTTAAGAAAATATTACATTTTGTGAAGGCAATCTTTTTTTTTGCTGAATGGGAAACATTTGGGCCCCTTGTAACCAGTCACTGAGTTTTGTTTTGTAACAGTGAATCAAAGCCACATTTTGCAACGTTAAGTGTTGTCTGTTTTGTTTAAGATCTCAGAATCTTTTTTCCATTTTCTTTTGGTCAAAATGCAAGCTTTCATTATGTCACCTTTTGTTTATTTGTTTTGAATTGAGTTTCCTGCATGATATGGAAGTGACTGATTAGGACTTTGGACTTAACTAGATGTGCTTTAAAATGTATATGTTATTACATAATATAATAATTCACTTATTCAGGAATTTTCTTACATGTGTCTGGAAGACACCTTTCAGGCTTAAAGGAGTAGTAAAGTTACATGTTTTTTCACCTTAATGCATCCTATGCATTAAGGTGAAAAAACATTCAACAATACCGCCCCCCCCCCCGAGCCCCCGTTTTTCTTACCTGGCCCCTCGAAAGTCCCATGCTCGTCCCCGTCATCCTCTTCGTTTTTCTGCCTGGCCGCCGATTGGCTACACTGGATAGATTGAAAGCAGCGCAGCCATTGGCTGGCGCTGCTGTCAATCACATCCAATGACGCGGCACGCCGGGGGCGGGGCCGAGTGATACAGTCGGCGGCTATGGCCGCCGCTGTATCACGGGAGCGCGCCCGCAATCACTCCACACCATGCGAGCTCACTCGCATTAAGGTGTGGAGTCCTTGCGGGGAGGAGCCAAGACAGCCGCCGAGGGACCCCAGAAGACCAGGATCGGGGCCACTGTGTGCAAAACGAGCTGCACAGTGGAGGTAAGTATAACATGTTTGTTATTTTTAAGCAAAAAAAAAAAAAGGTATAGTGCTCCTTTAAGTGTGAAGATTGCAGGTCAGCGCACAAAAAATGCAACATACAGGATTTCTATCTGGTGTTATTCACTACAAAGATATATCACAAACAGGCCTGATAGAAAGCAGATATTCTAATTCAGTGAATTTTGCCTAGTCAGGAAAAAATCAGCATAACGCTTAACCATAAATCAAATTTAAATGCACCCTTTGTTGACAAGGAGATGGTTATCTTATGTCACCCACACTTTTTTTTTAAAAAAGAACAGTAGCTGGTAAGTGCCTTTTACATTTCTTTTCAGCATTCGAGCCCATATACCTGTATATTGATTCAGTTATTTTTAATGGGAGACTATAGTGTATTTTCAGCATGTAAACATTTTAAGTTTCTTTTAACGCACGTAAATTTGGAGGACATTTTAACATTACTTGCTTGCTGTAACATATCTTGGATTATTATGTTTGATTTTCAGCTTTGTAAAGTTTTTTTGGTCCTTAGAGTGGACCTTTCCACCCTTTAAATAAAAATGTACTTAAAAGCGGACCTGCAGTCATTTTTTCATCTATTAAATCTTCTGCCCTTGTTGTTTTTACTTTGGAGAGTAAAACATTTTTTTTCTGCCAGTAAATACCTTATACAGCCCACTTCATGTTTCTCATGTTTTCTTCATGTTTCTTGTCTGATAAAAAGCCTAGGCTTATGACATCATGTACAGCTGTCTCTCTCTCATGAGAGTTTGTCAGGATGGGAGGGGGTGAGTCATAAGAGGGCCAATGAGAATTGCAGAGCTGGAGGTGTGTCTGTGTAAATCCAGGAAGGGAACAGGCAGTTAAAATGGCTGCAGCCAGACTTAGTGGAGGGAGGTTTCTGCAGCATATTTGGCAAGTACAGAATCACAGTATATATAAAATAATATGCAAAGTGGTTGAAGGGAAGCTTCAGAATGGCAAAGATGTTTTTATTACAAATTATGTGAGCAATTTGCAGTTCCTCTTTAACTTACAATTACTGTTTTTCCTGGTTGAGTGAAGCACAGGTGATTTAGCCCTGGCCCCACAATTACACCCTGGGAAGGCTACGTCAAAAGAGCATTTTTTTATCTGTATCAACTTACATTCATCACCACATGTTCCAGGAGGCAGACTCAGGGATTCAGGTAGTAAAGGGAGATAGATTTATCTGACAATATTGAAAACCTGCAATTATTTATAAGTATCTGTTTTCAGACTGCCATTGCTAAACATTTCAAAAGGTGCCTAAGGCTGGGTTCACACATATGTGGCTGCAGTTTGCAGTCCTGAGTCCGGTGCATTTCTGTTCACCGGTTCAGGTGAAAACTTGTACCTGAATTCGCAACTGAACTGGACCCAAACACCAGCCGCCACTGCAGAGAAGACTGTAGTCCCTCCCACAGGTAATAATCTCTTTTTTAACAGAAAGGGTGCACTTCTCAGAGTGCAGGAAAGAGTTTTAGGTACTTGCAGCTCACAAGGATTAAGATTCTGCAAAGAAAAAAAATGTAAACCCATACTTCTCTATTAAGATAAGGGTAAAGTTCCTTTTTAAGTGTGCGTGTATATATTAGGGAATGTAGTTGTAATTTTCTGCTTAAAAGAAACCTGTGAGTGTAAAAAAATATGGGAAGCCGCCAATGCTTCCTTGTCTTTTTTTTTTCCTATCCGTGTAGGTTTCAGGCTGTTAATTCTGACTTTACTCCCAAGTGATTCCACGACCTTGGAACAAGTATGCAGAAAAGGCATACAGAATTGTAGTTTAGATTTTATTGACTTATTTTCTTGGTCAACAACTCAGCAGGTAGTAAAAACTGAACTTATATGACAATGTCAGGGCTTGAACCTTTAAAAACAAGTCAATAATTGGCATGCCCCAAATTCTATCCATACTGCTGTTTCACTATAAGATCATAAAAAGTGCATACAGATTTGAGACACATTCCCTGGGCAACCCCTTGGGTAAAGAATTAAACCTGCAAGCCTAGCTTTTTAGTGGCAGTGTCTTGTCTGCATGTCAGACTGCCAACTGGTTTACATGAGTAATGCCCCATACACACGATTGGACCTTTGTCCGACCAAACTCACAACGGAATTCCATCGGAGTAAAATAGAACATGTTCTATATTTAAACTCCAATGGAATGGAAATCATCGGAATTTCTCCGATGGGGCACACACAGTAGGAATTTCCGATGGAAAAAGTCAGTCTGACTTTTTCCAATGGAAATTCCTATCGTGTGTACAAGGCATAACTTTTGCTTAATGCAAATCTGTTTTAATAAATCATACCAAATGCAGCCTATACTTTCTTAGGGTCATATCAGAAACATGGAGGAGCATTGGAGAGCAATAATTTCCAGTACTAAGCAGAGCTAGCCTATCTAATGGGCAGGTATCTTGTACATACTGTAAAATATTTACATACTATACACAGAAACAAGGTTTTACAATTTTTTAACACTCCTTCATAAAATTCTTTACAATAAGCTTATCACATTAAAATTTTTAAATGGGAAAGTAAAAAGGAAAAACACTATAGCCCCCCCTTAAAGTAATGGCTGCAATTTAACTTGATTGAGCACATTAAAAAAATACATGCATCTCTATGAAGGCTCAGAACGCCTTTTGGTGTGATAAGAGCAGAACAGGGTTCTCAATTGACTCTGATGTTTACATCTTCCTAGTCCCTACACTTTGAACCCTTGGGATGGCCATGGAAGGATGCATGTCTCACCATGACCCGTGGAGAGTTACACATCTACCCAGCCTGTCACCAGCTGTGATGTGCTTTGGGAATGACTAGGACACCTTGCAAGTGTCTGACAAGTGCAAGTTACTGATCCCCAGGGAAGCCCTAGACTGCTTTATTGATGAACACTATGCTAAAGCCAGGAACATCACCAACAGGCATCAGGTCATGTATGGCTACCCTTAGACTTGGTGATCTAATTAGTGTATAAGAGACAAAATGATCATGTAACAAAGTTAATATGTGTTGATAGGCTTTTATTACTGTACTACTGGTACACATTTGCTTTTTTTGTTCTGTGTAAAATTGGACTACCTGAATCAAAATTGTTAGGCTGATTTAAATGAGATGTAATATTGTAAGCAAAAGTGTTGTTATGAAATGGCAAATCCATATGGATAGCAGCAAACAAGGAAATGTTAATTTAAAGGGCTGTGTTAAATAACATGGTTAGAGCATTGACATGGTTTTTTCTTTCTCGTACATCACGGGACACAGAGCGACATAGTCATTACTAATGGGTTATATAGTTACCGTCAGGTGCTGGCACTGGCAACTTCCAAAACCGGAAGTACCCTCCCCTATATAAGCCCCTCCCATCCGGGAGCACCTCAGTTTTTTGCCAGTGTCTAAGGTGTTGGCCAAGAAGAAACATGTGTTTTTCACTGAGCTTGCGTACAGGTTCTTTTGGGCCTCAGTAAGCTATTCCGGATCCGACCAAAAAAGCTTCATAGCTAAACGGTCGGTACCCGGGCCTTGCAAAGAGAAGAGCAAGGTTCTGCCTGTAATGCTTCTCTTAGGAGAGCTGGACCCTGGGATCCAGAGCTCTGGTCATACCCACGACCAAGATGTTTTCTGTGCAGGGTGCTATACAGGTCCAGGGGAGTGGAATCCTTGGGAACCCGGTCCCTGAAGGTTTGATTACAATGCCTGCCGTGATAGGTGAAGTTTGGGCTTTTGTGGACCAAACAAAGTCCTGCGGCGAGGAACAGGTAAGTGGGGGCCCCCAGGAACTTGGTTCTATTGGGGGACCCCCAAGCCTAATTTGTCTTTCTGTCTGTTACCTAATGGTATTCCCGCAAGATTCTGTGCATGCCTGTAACTACTAAAAAAATGTAATAATTTTTAATGGTGGTCAAGAAAAAAAAAAAAAAAGTTTTTTTATATATATTTAGTATATTAGACTGCGGTACCTGTGTTTGTCCACTAGAGGCCGCTGTGGAATGTTTTCTTGTCATGTGGACTAGTTTCTTCTCAGAGAGCAAAGTCCAGGCAGTTGGTGAGTTCTCCTATAGGAAACTGCTTCCTCTGCCATGTTGCAGTGCTCGTCCATCCCCCGGCCTGCGGCAAAGAGGGGCCCTGGCTCCTGTCCCTGGTTTCCATGTTTGAAATTAGCGCCGAGGGCGCACGTGGCCGCGCGCGTGCGCGCGCCTCTATATATAGAGGTGAGCCGGGAAAGGGGGCGGAGCCTGGGGGATGATGCTCTGTGCGCGCCGCAGCGCTTCTGCGCATGTGCGGGCGTCCCAGCAGGTTTTAAAAAGCCACAATATTGTAGTAAGCTGGCTATGAAGTACAGAGACAGAGCTGGCAACATTTAAAGGCATACAGCAAGCGGTTGATACAGGCATCCCCTAGAAAGGCACATTAGTAGACACCAACGGTTTATTATAGCAGCATTTATGCTAGACTATTATCAGTAACTGGTGTATTTCGGCTGGAATACCTCAGCTTTGTGGCTTAGGAATATGCCGTCTAAAAACTCCGGGACTAGAAATTCCAGGAGGAATAGGGGGTCTCCATCGGGCTCTGAGGATCTTGGGCATGCTTTGGCTGCACCAGTCTCCCCTGAAGAATCAGAGGTTAGTGACCGTAGGGCACCCCCAGGAGTACCTGGTACTGTGGCTGTCCTCAGTTCACCTGCTCCTGTGTATGTAACAGAGGAGGTTTTTTCCTCAGCTCTGGGAGGACTGGAAGAGAGATTGTCAGCATTAATCGCTGCTTCCCTGTCACAGGAGAAAAGCGCTCGATCTCCGTCTCCTCCCTCAGAGTGCCTGTTAACAGAGCAACAGTCCCATACAGAGGTCGACCTACCTGAGGGGGATCAGGATGAGGTTGATTCGGTTGTAGAGGAATCAACAGTGGAAGAGCCGTTCTCAGCATCACATGCTGAGAGGTTATGGGTTCAGTCCCTGACTAATATGGTCCGATCAGCATTTAAAATGCCACTTGCGGAGCCATCCTCCACTTCTGTCTCCTCGTTGGGGTCGCTAAAAGCTCCCCAGACTGTTTGTTCCTTTCCGATCCATCCTTTACTGGAGGGGCTCATTTACCAGGATTGGGAGCATCCTGACAAAATATTTACTCCCCCCAAGAGATTTCCGGTGGTCTATCCCATGGAGGATAGGTTCATCAGAAAATGGAAGGTCCCTACAGTGGACGCAGCCATCTCTTGTGTGAATAAATCACTGACATGTCCGGTGGAAAATGTCCAAATGTTCAAGGACCCAATAGATAAAAAATTGGAGTCATTATTGAAATCTGCTTTTTCTACCGCAGGATTGGTGACACAACCAGCAGTGGCAGCTATAGGGGTCTACCAAGCAGTGAAGGATCAGTTGAAACAGGTCTTAAGAGACTTGCCGGATCAGCAGGCTCTTGCCCTAGCTGATCTACCTAGAGCCTTATGCTTTGCGGTGGACGCTATAAAGGATTCAATCCATCAGGCCTCCCGCCTTACGCTGTCTGTAGTACATATGCGCAGGCTTCTATGGCTCAAAAACTGGTCTGCTGAAGCTCCCTGTAAAAAATTGCTGGTCAGCTTCCCATTTCATGGGGAGCGCTTATTCGGGGAAGACCTGGACAAGTATATCCAGAGAATTTCCAGCGGTAAAAGTACACTTTTGCCGGTTAAAAATAGAGTTAGAGGTCCCTCCTTTAAGAGGCCGGCTTCTCCAGTCCCTAGGACATCGGCTGTGAAACAGTTCCGACGGCCTCCCCGGTCAAATCCCGGAGGTAAAAATCAGGGACAGTTGCAGGGTAACAAGAAGCCCTGGAGCAGGAGAGGTACAAAACCTCCCCCAAAGTCAAATGCATGAAGGGTTGCCCCCACCCAATCGGGTGGGGGGAAGACTTCAGTTGTTCACAGAAACCTGGCGGGACACGATCCGAGACAGATGGGTGCTCTCCGCAGTAAATCTGGGATACAAATTGGAGTTAAAAAACTCCCCTCCTTCCCGCTTTATAAGGTCAAACGTGCCAAGGGATCCCCAGAAGAGAGGATCCCTCCTGTTGGCACTGGAACAATTATTGCTTCAAGCAGTAATTATAGAGGTTCCCCTGGAAGAATGGGGGTTCGGGTTTTACTCAAACCTCTTTACAGTTCCGAAGCCAAACGGGGACGTGAGGCCCATATTAAATCTAAAAGGGCTAAACAAATTCCTACATATCAGGACTTTCCGGATGGAGTCGATCCGATCGGTAGCCACTGCCCTACAAGGGGAGGAATGGTTAGCCTTGATCGACATCAAAGATGCTTATTTGCACATCCCCATCTTTCCAGCCCACCAAAAATTTCTACGCTTTGCGGTAGAAGGGCGCCATTTTCAGTTCAGAGCCTTACCCTTCGGTCTGGCCACAGCACCAAGAGTGTTCACAAAAATTCTGGCCCCATTATTGGCCAATCTAAGAACACGAGGTGTAACGATAATGGCATATCTAGACGACTTGTTGCTGATAGACCACTCAGTGGAAAAACTAGAAGTGGTTGTTCATGAGACAATCAAGTATCTGGAATATCACGGTTGGATTATCAACCAAGACAAGTCAGCCCTAAAACCAGTCAAAAGTCTGGAATACTTGGGGCTAAGGCTGGATTCAGACCAGAGAAAGATTTTCTTGCCTCAAGAAAAGGGGTCGTCTTTGAGAGATTTGATCCACTTAGTGGGTTCAAAAAGACAGCCATCCATACGCCTGTGCATGAGGCTGCTGGGAAAAATGGTGGCATCATTCGAAGCAGTACCCTACGGTCAATTCCATTCAAGGAAGTTGCAAAGGGCCATACTGTCAGCCTGGAACGAAAAAGTTCAGGCTCTGGACTTACCAATGTCCTTGTCCCCTTCCGTTCGCAGGAGCCTCCGCTGGTGGTTGGTTCCCCAGAATCTGGAAAGAGGGAAATCCTTCAGTCCGATTTCCTGGAAGGTGGTCACTACAGATGCCAGCCTTATAGGCTGGGGAGCAGTACTGGAGCAATGGTCTCTCCAGGGCAGATGGTCGGATGCGGAAAAGGCCCTGCCCATCAATCTCTTAGAGATACGAGCAGCCCGGTATGCCCTAGTAGCATGGACATCCAAACTCCAAGGGTCCCCTGTCAGAGTTCAGTCAGACAATGCCACAGCAGTGGCATATATCAATCGTCAGGGGGGCACCAGGAGTCGTGCAGCCCAAAGGGAAGTAAATTACATCCTGAGATGGGCAGAAAGATATGTCCCAGCCATATCTGCGGTATTCATTCCAGGGGTGGAGAATTGGAAGGCGGACTTTCTAAGTCGCCAACAATTATGCCCAGGGGAATGGTCCCTTCATCCCGAGGTTTTCCGGACAATATGTCAGCGGTGGGGAACACCGGATGTAGATCTGCTAGCATCCAGATTCAACACAAAAGTGGACAGGTTTGTCTCTTGGGCAAGGGATCCCCTAGCGTGCGGCTCGGATGCCCTAGTGTTCCCTTGGGATCAGTTCAAGCTGATATATGCATTCCCACCGCCACAATTGTTACCTCGATTACTCCGCAGAATCAGGGTAGAAAAGAAACCAGTGATTCTGGTGGCTCCAGCGTGGCCCCGAAGAGCATGGTACGCGGAGATTGTAAAAATGTCTGTGGGGAGTCCTTGGACCCTCCCACATCGTCCGGACCTGCTTTCGCAGGGACCGATATACCACCCTTCCTTACCAGCCCTAGGTTTGACGGCCTGGCTATTGAAGCCCACATTCTAAAAAAGAGAGGGCTCTCTAATGCTGTGGTATCTACCATGATCAATGCCAGGAAGCCGGTATCCAGGCAGATCTACTATAGAATCTGGAAGGCGTACATCGCCTAGTGTGAAGCCAAGAAATGGCATCCACGTAAATACGTAATAGGTAGGATTCTGGACTTCCTACAATGGGCTGTAGATGGGAAGCTTGCCTTGAGTGCTATCAAGGGTCAGATTTCGGCCTTGTCAATATTTTTTCAAAGGCCCTTGGCTTCGCATTCACTAGTCAAAGCCTTTGTACAAGGAGTGATGCGTATTAGTCCTCCGGTTAATATTCCCATGTGTCCATGGGATCTAAACTTGGTTCTGTCGGTTCTACAGAAACAACCATTTGAACCATTACAGCATATTTCCTTAGTGCTTCTCACCAGGAAATTGATTTTTCTAGTAGCCATTTGTTCGGCTAAAAGAGTATCGGAATTAGCAGCTATGTCCTGTAAGGAGCCATATCTGGTTATCCATAAGGACAGAGTAGTGTTACGTCCTCATCCAGCCTTTCTTCCTAAGGTGGTATCGAGTTTTCATTTGAACCAAGATGTGGTTCTTCCTTCTTTTTTCCCCAAGCCTACTTCGGTAGAGGAAAAGTTATTGCATTCTTTGGATGTAGTAAGAGCAGTTAAAGCTTATCTAAAAGCCACTGCTCAGATTCGCAGAACGGATACTTTGTTTATTCTGCCGGAAGGCCCCAGAAAGGGTCAGGCAGCGTCAAAATCTACTTTAGCCAAGTGGATTCGACAGGTCATAATACAAGCCTATAGCTTGAGAAGTAGACCGCCTCCGTTCAAAGTTAGGGCGCACTCCACGAGAGCAGTTGGAACTTCATGGGCAGTGCATCACCAGGCCTCCCTGGCTCAAATCTGTAAGGCCGCAACATGGTCTTCGGTACACACGTTTACTAGGTTCTACCAGGTGGACGTTAGAAGTCAGGAGGATGTCGCCTTTGGGCGCAGTGTGTTGCAGGCCGCAAAAGATCCTCATGTCTGATAGCGCTCAGCTTATATATGGTGTATCCCCCCCCTCATTTGGCATTGCTTTAGGACATCCCATTAGTAATGACTATGTCGCTCTGTGTCCCGTGATGTACGAGAAAGAAAATAGGATTTTTATAACAGCTTACCTGTAAAATCCTTTTCTTGGAGTACATCACGGGACACAGAGCTCCCGCCCCTCTTTGGGGACACTTATTGCTTTGCTACAAAACTGAGGTGCTCCCGGATGGGAGGGGCTTATATAGGGGAGGGTACTTCCGGTTTTGGAAGTTGCCAGTGCCAGCACCTGACGGTAACTATATAACCCATTAGTAATGACTATGTCGCTCTGTGTCCCGTGATGTACTCCAAGAAAAGGATTTTACAGGTAAGCTGTTATAAAAATCCTATTTTTTTTCTCCTCTACCCCAAATCCAGACTTCAGGTTTGAGTTGCTTGTTTCAGGCCAGTGAAAGATGATTTCTGACTGGTTTCAACTTATTGTGTTTTGTCTTAGATGTTAAATTGTTTCTTAACCAGCTGCATATTGTTTTGGGTTGTACTGAGCTGTATGGGATGTACCTCTCACCTTTAAGGTAATCCTGGAGGATTGGCCGAACTGTTGTATGTTGTTGCATTATATAGGAATTCACTCTCTAGGGCTTTACATAGGTCACCTAATAGCTACACTCAGTCATACTATATACACACAGCATGTTAATATCTCAAAGGAGGTGACAACACAGACTACTATTTCTACTAAGTAATCATCACTCAGGCTTGTACAAATCAGAACTGTTTACTGTCCATCCAGTTAGATAGAGAGATGATTATATATATATATATATATATATATTCTATATCTCTCTCTCTATCTCTTGGTACATACACACTCCTCTTTAAACATGCTTGGTGAGTGATCCATGCGACAGAGAGGGATTCACTATTGATACACTATTGGAAAATGTGTTGCTGTATTATCTACAGCATGTACAGTTCTTGGCAGCAGGATTCTAGATGCGTTGAACCCTCTCTTAAAGAACCCAGCCAGGAACTTCTAGAAGAATTTGGATAACCAGATGGAGGCTGTGCATTACATGATGCTGCACTGGGTGGTCCCACAGCAATCTTTGAGGATAGCCATTCCTGTTTTTGTTATTGATGTTTTGCTTGTTGGAAGTTCAGTTTTCTTCTCTGGGTTCACACCTGTAGTAATAATAATAATAATAATTAAAAAACAAAACAAAAAACAATTGCCATGAAAGGGTTAAGAGAACAAGCTAATGAGTTTTTCCAGTCCAAATGATAGTTATACTCCTGTAGGATTGCCGCCTCAACCTTTAAACCCTGAACACAGGTTCTGTGGCTGATTTGAGTTGGTAAGTAGAGATAATCAGTGCCTTGCATTTATTTAATTAGCCCTAGAGCCTATATTATTCATGTGTGCTCAGATTTAAAGCACTCATTTCATTGGAAAATTATATAGTCCACCATTTCTGAACTTACCGTTTGAGCATACCAGTTAACTGTACTCACTACTGAAGCATTGGCTTCCAAACTTTGAGTCACTGACTTGGAACAAGCTATAGTGGTAACTAATTTCAACACTTTGAAACATCACAATTAAAGAATGTTTCTATTGGGTCTGTAAATAAAACATAAGATTAAGCTAGTCATAGTCAACTAGCATTTTCAAAATGAGACCAAAATGGCAGCCTCTATACTTCTGTCATGATATGTTTTTTAAAAGTGAAGTGGCAAACTGAAATCTTTATACCAAGGTGGAGGGTTTTCTCCTCATGTAATTTCCCTTTTCTTTCTGGCTTTGTGAATAGGCCCCTGCATTCATTATCTCATAATAAAGGTCCTACTCCCTTGTGTTCATGCCTTCTAATTGCCCATTTTCTTTAGGAAGAGGAGTGAAAATGGGAGCGAGAGAAAGAGAGCAGAAATATATGTCCAGACAAACCCATAGAGTGGCCTCTTAAACTGCAGTCTGTAGATTAATGTTTTTTACCATAAACCAAGCTGCCAGCTTCAGTTAACCCTGTCTCATGCACAGAGAGGGACACTGAAAACTGAAACTGGCAGGCTGCAGTTATCACATTGCAATGCATAGAGTAAAAACAAAATGTTTAAACTATTTTGAAATAAAGACTGTTAAATGTAAAATAAATATTTAAAAAAAAAATGCATTTTAATCACTTCAAGACCGGACTGTTCCACCCCCATTTGGCCATTTTTTAGATTTCACATTTTGAATAACAATTACTTGTGCAACACCCTTCCAAAATACATTTTATAACATTCTTTTGAGATAGATAGAGCTTTCTTTTGGTGGTATTTAATCACCAGTTTTTTTTGCTATGTAAATATAAAAAGACAAAATTTGAAAAACAAAAAATTATTTGTTTTTGTTATAAAATTTAGCAAATAGTCTTTCTTCCTAAATTCAGGCCAAAATGTATCCTGCTACATTTCTTTGGTAAAACGAACCCAAATCAATGTATATTATTTAGTCTGTGTAAAAGTTAGAGAGTCTACAAACTATAGTATAGATTCTATACTATAGTTTGTAGACTCTATAACTTTCACACAGACTAAATTGAGATCAGCTGTCAGAATATCAGGACTGATCAATTTTCAAATATCTATACTATACAATTCTTGAGATCCCAAAATGTCAGGACAGTACAAATACCCCCAAAATTATCCCTTTTTGGAAAGTAGACAGTCAAATATATTTAATAAGAGGCATGGTGAATTTTTGAAATCGAAATTTTTTGCTACAATTTTTGGGAAAATTAAAACATTAATTTTTTTTTTCTCAAAGTTGTCACTTTGAGAAGTTATTTCTCACACACAGTATAGGCATACTTACAATTACACCCCCTAAAATATTCTGCTACTCTCCTGAGTATGGGGATACCACATATGTGAGACTTTTTTTACAGCCTTTCCGCATAGAGGGCCCAAAATCAAAAGGAACACATTTAAGCTTACAAGGAGCATAAATTACGTGTTTTATGGCCCGTACACACAATCCGAATATTGTATGAAAAATACTGTCCGAGGAAGAATCGTACGATAATCGGATCGTTAGTACAGAGCTTTCAAGAGCCGATCATGACAGTTCATCCAATATTATTTTATCAGACATGCACGAAAATTTTCCTCGTACGATTTTAGTTTAGCCAGTACAGTTTTCGTCCGAAAATACAATACAAATACATGACATCACTTCCGATTTTTTTTTTTCTGTCGTACGAGAATTTGTGACTTTAATAACCTATTAAATTTTACTTGCGACTATTAAGCGAAAAAAGTCGTACGATCTGTCGTTCGATAATCAGATCGTGTGTATGGGGCATTAGGCCTGATTCACAAATGCATTTTTTGTGCTTTTTGGATTTTGCAGATTTGCACTACAGTCCTTTTAACATGGTTTCCTATAATCAGCTTCCTGCATGGACATGAGGACGTGACACTCTCACTGTGAGGGAGTGGCCTGACTCTGCAGCTGACGGAGATGTGTAGGGAGAGCTCGGGAAGGAGCCATGGAGTTTCCGCAGCGTGAGAGACTGCTTCTCCACGGATGAAGCCCCGCTCTCCCCCCTCCTCCTTCCAGACAACAAGCCTGTAGATGGAAGTAGCAGGCGCAGCAGTAAGGACCTGAACCCAGCGCCGTCGTCCCTCGTGGACCCCCTACGGACGTCCCCCTCCTCCATCTCCTTTGCCTCCACCTCCTCCCACCGGAGCCTGGCCCACAGCATCGGAAGCCGGAACCTAACAGGCTGAATCACAGGAGTTACAGGACGGCTTGTGGGGACAGGTGAGAGATCTCCCCAGATGAACAGCCTAAGAAGATAAGGTAAAACCGATTAAAAGTACTTTTGTCTGTGCCTATGTTCAGTAGAAGACTGAAGTAAACGGGAGCAAGCGGACCTGCCAATGTATGTTAACCTATGCTATATATATTAAATAGGCTCAATGCTAATGTTCAATGCCAATGCCAGTATAAGTGCAAATAATGAATAATCTATCTCTGCCTATGGTATAGCGGAGGGGAACTGGGTGAAACTGGGAATGTGAATATACCAGGAACTGTGAATATTGTGAACACTGTACAGAGAGGATTGCTTATCCCCACTGATTCGTTCCCACTGATTTGAAAGTGTTTGCCTGAGACACATGGACGCAGATAAAACTAATGGATTGCAGATGCAAATAATCAGTCCTGTGTAGAAAACATATATAAACGCATAAATGTGTGAATAAATAAGGAGGGAAAGAGGAGGAGGAAGGGGAGGTGAAGGAGGAGATGTACATGGACACCTAGCTACATAGGAATAAAACCAAAGTGAAGTAAGTGCCCGCATGGAAAGAAAGTACTTTTAAAACGCATTAAAATGCACCCAGTAAAAATTAATGTCTGATGCGGTCGGTAAAAGACATGTAAAATCCAGAGCGGGGAAGAGACGGGAGGTCAAATAACTCAGAAACTATCTGACACATATATTGAATATGCAACAAATGAAATACCTGAAGGGACTCGGAAGGGACCCAAAAAGTGCTGGACGGTATGCAAGGACGCCTAAAAACTCTGGGCCACATAAGGATTAGACCGTATATCGGCTTGATTGAATATCTGCACAGGGGGGGCTGTCTCCTTTCCCCCTTCGTGCCTTTTTTCTTTTTTGGTTGAACGGTATAACATATGTTGATATCCCTTTTTACCCTTCCCCCCTCCTTTTTTTTGCCTCTTGAAGAGGAGCTCAGTGGTTTGAAACAAAATCTGCTATACATTGGCCCTTTTCAGTAGGGTCACAATCCTAGGGTAGAGTATAACAGACTTCCCCTGATAAGAAGAAAGGTACAGCACAAACCAAAGAGTAAAACTGGGGAAACGAATAAGACATATATATATATATATATATATATATCAGCAATACATTTCCTGTCCTACAATGTTAGAGGTCTCAATATACCTACCAAAAGGCATAAGGTATTAAGAGAGCTTAAGCATCATAGAGCAGATGTGGTCTTCTTACAGGAGACCCACCTGACCCTAGAATCAAATATTAAATTATACTCACCCAATTTCCCGAATTGGTTTTACGGAGATACTATCTCCAAAAGGGCAAGGGGGGTTGCAATAGGGTTTTCTAGGGAAATGAGGTTCACATTGGAGGATAGAATGACGGATAAAAGATGGGAGATATATTTTTCTAAAAGGGAAGTTGGGGGAAATTAAATGCACCTTGGCAAATATCTACGCTCCTAATGTGAACCCCATTAAATATCTCATTGAAACTCTGGGGAAATTGAAGGATTTTGGGGTGGGATATATAATTTTGATGGGAGATACGGACTTTTGTTTTGATCCGGCAGTGGATAGTACGTCCCGGATACAGGGGACAAAGAACGTACAACTGACAAAGATAAAACAAAAAATGCATAGTAGTCAGATGGTTGACATATGGAGGATTATGCATCCAAAATCAAAGGATTATACGTTTTTCTCCCCTGTACACGGGACGTACTCGAGGATAGACCACATAATGGTCGAACACAGAATGCTGGATATGGTCATGGAATCAAACATAGGAATTGCCTCGCTCTCTGATCATGCCCCTGTAAGCATGAAACTAAAAAGTTCCCGAATATCATAGACAACCCTATACTTGGCGACTAAATGAGGAACTGCTCCGGGATGAAGAAGAATTAAAGAGGGGTGAAAAAGGAATTAGAACATTACTTCCAGATAAACGATACGGAGGGGATATCAGGGGCAACCTTATGGGAGGCACACAGTCTACATTAGGGGGATATTGATTTCGGAAGGGGTAAGGGAAAAAAAAAAAGAGAAGTAGAAAATATAACTTGTTTTTTATGCTCTTGCTCATTTTTGAATATTTCTTCTATCAACAACAGGGGCAACAACAAGAGCTATATCATGAATTAGTGATGAAAAGGGACGAACTTAAAGAATTAATGGAACAAGAGACTAAAATAAAACTACATCGCATAGCAAAAGAAAGGTACAAGTGGGGGAACAAGTCTAGTAAACATCTAGCAAGAATGGTACAAAATAAAAAGACTAGAAATTTCATAGAAAAGATAAAAAAAAAAAAAAGAATGGAGAGGAAGTGTACATAGCTAAGGACATAGATACATTTAAAAACTACTATGGGGGTTGTATTCAGTGGAGCAGAAGAGATGGGGGGTAGGAGAGAAACAACTAAAAATAAAATAATTTCTAAGAAAGGCGGGATTGCATAGGATCAATGCGGACGAAAGAATGGCATTAGATAAACCCATAATGGAAGAAGACATAAAGTAACGTACTAAGAGACTCAGCCCCAGGGAAAAGTCCTGGCCCCGACGGGTTTACAGTATTATATTTCAAAAAATATAAGGAGATATTGATACCCAGGATATGTAAATACGTGAATGGATTAGGGATGGACTATGAAATGGGAAGGGAGGCCTCAGTAGCTATAATGGTCATACCAAATGAGGGGAAAGATGAAAGGTTATGCTCCGGATATAGGCCGATCTCGCTATTAAACGTGGATGTAAAACTATACGCGAAAGTCCTGGCAGAAAGAATGAAGGGATTGATGCCCACACTGGTCCACCCGGATCAGGTGGGATTTATCCCAGGTAGGGAGGGGAGGGACAATGGTGTGAGAGCATTGCTCCTCCTCCAGAAAATAAAAGAGAATGGGTCCCCAGGTCTACTCCTGTCAGTAGATGCAGAAAAGGCATTCGACAGGGTAGACTGGGGACTCAGTTTCCAGGGTTTGTATCATATGGGCCTGGGAGCCAGGATGATACAATGGATTAAAACATTGTATCAGCACCCTATGGGTAGGGTTAAAATAAATGGCACATTATCTTTAGCTTTTGAGATGAAAAATGGGACAAGACAGGGATGCCCCCCTCTTGTTTGTGCTGTCCCTGGAATCTCTGCTTGCGACGGTACGAAATAACCCAGACATTAAAGGGATCAGAATGGAGGAAAACGAACATAAACTCTCAGCCTTTGCGGACGATGTCTTGTTCTTGATCAGTAATCCCAGGACCACATTACCGAATTTACTTAAAGTATTTAAACAATATGGTGAAATATCAAACTTTAAAGTCAATATAGCTAAAACTGAGATTCTAAAATGTCAACATTGGAAAGGTAGAAGAACAGAGCCTAAGAAAATAGTTTAATTTTCCTTGGCAGAAGGAACTCAGGTACTTAGGGGTAAAACTCGCTAACTCAATAAAAAAAATATACAAGATAAACTATATCCCTCGACTAGATGAAATAAAAAGTGAAATCAGAAAGATGATAAACCGCCCGATATCATGGATAGGAAGGATTAACATTCTGAAGATGGTTCTGCTGCCGAAAATCTTATATAAATGTCTGAAGTACGGTTGAGGTATTGCAACTGGTAACATCTGAGTGTTAAAAAAGATGCTAATGAATTTTGTGTGGAAGAATAAAAAAAACATAGAATCTCCTTCTCGGTATTAAAACAGGAAAAAAAAAAACATGGAGGGTTGGCAGTGCCAGACATCAAAAAATACTACAATGCGGTGGTGTTGTCCCGGATAGTTGAGTGGGCCAAAGATAGGCACGAAAAAAGGTGGGTAAAAATCGAAAAGGTAATGGCAAACACACAATTGGGAGGTGTAATTTGGAACCCCCCCCCAGTATAGAGCATTAGGTGAAAACACTCATGGTGTGACACGAATTGCACTTAAAATTTGGGACAGGTTACATAAACAAATAGATAGGGTCTATAACTCCCCCCTTATAGAATTGAAAGAAAATGAATATTTTGCACCGGGAAAAAAAACAGTGGGAGGAAATTGGATTAAAAAAGATAGAGCACAGTTAAGAGATAAAAGGGAAAAAAATTACACCATTTCAAGAATTAAGACACAATAGGGAATTAATGATATTAGATGAATGGAGGTACCATCAGTTGGCCCACTTTGTACAAAGCCTCCCCCAGCCAATTAGGTCGGGGGAGGAGCTTACGGCATTGGAACGGCTCTGTACGGCCGATAATCCAAAAGGAACTATATCAAAATTCTATAAATTGCTGTTGACAGTGGACGAACTGGAGATGCCCCCATTTATAAAGAAATGGGAAAGAGAATTGGGAACACACAGGGATAAAAGGACTGTAGAGAGAATAATAAAATTGACCCACTCGTCTGCTATGGACAAAAAGGACCGCAGGTTGGTACGCCACACCAGATAAATTGAGCAAATTTCAAGTGGAACAGAAGGCAGAATGCTGGAGAGAATGTGGGGAGAGGGGAACAATGGCCCACGTGGTGGCAGTGTCCTAAAATTCAAAAATATTGGGAAAGGATACTGAAAATGATAAAAGTAATAACCGAGAAGGAGATTAAAAAAGATCCATGGATAGTTTTATTCCATGGAGAAGGAGGAATGAAACAGTATAAAGAGTCACTGATCTCACATTTATTAAAACGCGGCCAAAAGGCTGATTCCAAAAAAAAAATGGCGAGAAGTGGAAAGCCCATCTGTATGGGAGTGGATAGACTCCGTGGAAGAAACATATAATATGGAGGGACTGAAGTACGGCATAGAGGAGGAAAAAAAAAGGTTTAAAAACAAGTGGGAATGTTGGAAAGAATTTAAGAAAACATGGAGTTATGCAGAAAATCTGAGAAGTTAGAGGAAAATGTGTAGAAAATAAGGAGGTAGAAGGGGGGAGGGGGGGGGTATATAGCGGAAAGGGGGGACGGGAGGGTGAAATAGAGATTTTAGAAATGTGAATATAATGAGAGCCAAGAGTCCTAGTACTCATTTTTTTTTGTCTATGTATTATCTTGGCTGTATCAATGGAAATGGAAATGTATTGGTGTAACATTACTGGAATCTTGATAAAAGAAAATAAAGAATAAAAAAAAAAAAAAATCATGGTTTCCTATGGAACATGTTCTATAATGCAAAAAGCACTAAAAATGCATAGGTGTCAGGAGAGTACTTACCGAGGCCGAGATGCAGAGAACGGTTCACCCTTGCGACTAGGCGCACTCCGCCCCCTGGAGGTGAGACAGGGAGAGGATAGCAAGAAGAGGCACCGGCTACCACGGAAGGAAGACTTGTGTAGAGGTCCTCTGTAGAGAAGGGCAGCTGTGCGATGACTGGGGGTCGCAGGACCAACAGGACAAGAGTTCCACAGAAAGTCCAGAACAGACCGAGGATCAAACACAGGAGGCCAAAGGCAGATCCAGGTACAGGCCGAGGGTCAAGGACTGGAGACAGGAGACAGGTCCGGGTCACAGGCAGAGGGTCAAACACTGGAGACAAGGCGGAGTCCGTAGGCAAGCCAGAAGTCGGTGCAGGAGAAGAGCAGAATGGTCAAGGTCAATCCGGGTCACAACAGGTAATCAGATGCAGGAAACAGGGAGCTGAAGACAAACCAGAAAATTCGTCTGAGCAGTTGCTCAGCTTTTATAGACAGTCAGGAAGTCATGTGATGCGTGCACTAAGCAGCTGAGTGTTTCTATGACAGTTTGTTTGCTGTCATCTAGTGTTCAATGTATAATATGTTTCCCTGACAGTGCCCCCCCCGAGGGGTGGCCTCTGGACGCCCAAACTGGACATTAACTCTGGGTGTTCCTGATGAAAGGCTTGGAGCAGGTGTGGAGCATGTAAATTTCTAGAAGGTTCCCAGGAGTTGTCTTCAGGGGGATACCCCTTCCATTTGACTAAGTACTGGAGCTGTCTACCCATTTTCCTACAACTCAAGATAGACTCCACCTCAAATTAATTTTCTCCATCCACTTTGACCGGAGGAGGTAGTTCTTGTCTCCCAGTGAAGGGACTGGGGATGACAGGTTTCAGTAGGGATGCGTGCAATACTGGATGTATTCTGTAGGACTTAGGCAAGGCTAGTTCGAAGGCCACAGGGTTTACCATCCTTTTGATTTTGAAGGGACCTATGAACCTTGGCCCCAACTTTCGTGAAGGGAGAGGTAATCTGAGGTTGACGGCTGATAGCCAGACTTTTTCACCAACCTTGAAAACTGTATTCTCCTTCCTTCCTTTGTCATAATACATTTTGTAGTTGTCCTGGGACTTTTGCATGTTTTCCTGAATCTTCAGAAAGTTCTGCTGGATAGAAGCTATCCGGTCCTGTACAGCAGGGACAGATATCTCAGGGAAGGTGTCGGGGAGAAAGGAAGGATGGAACCCAAAGTTTGCCCAGAAGAGTGACTGGTTGGTAGCTGTGTGAATAGAGTTATTATACGCAAACTCAGCGTAAGGCAGGAGAGTAGACCAGTTGTCTTGGGAGCCAGAACAAAAAGAACGGAGATACTGCTCCAACGTCTGATTCGTTCTCTCCATCTGGCCGTTGCTTTGAGGATGGTAGGCCGAGGAGAGACAAATCTTTATTTCCAAAGGTTTGCAGAGTTCCTTCCAAAACTTGGAGGTAAATTGGACACCTCTATCCGAGACGATGCTCTTGGGTACACCATGAAGTCTTACTACTTCTCTGAAGAAGGCATTGGCCGTGTCGGAAGCGGAGGGAGTACCCACCATGGGCAGGAAGTGGGCCATTTTAGAAAGGCGGTCGACAACAACCAGGATAGTGGTGAATCCCCCCGAAGGAGGTAAGTCGACAATGAAGTCCATGGAGACTTCTGCCCATGGCCGTTCCGGGACGGATAAAGGTTTAAGTAAACCCCAGGTCTTGGTTTTGGATCCCTTGCTGCGTTGGCAAAAGGGTGCAAGATGAGACAAAGTCCTTACAGTCCTGTTTCCAACCTGGCCACCAGAAAGAACGGGAGATCAATTTGGCAGTCTTCTGGGTTCAGAAGTGGCCTGCCAACATGTGATCATGGAAAGTTTTTGGGTCAGTAATCTCTCTTCCTGTGGGACAAAAATTTTACCATGAGCCCAGAGCAGATCATCGTGACTTTCCAGACAGGATACTTCTGAGTCGGTATAATGACTGGTAGTTGATTTGATGGAATTCATCAGGTCAGTTTGGGTAATTAAGAAAAAATTTTGCGGAGACAAGATGGTGCTAGGTTCGGATACCTGAGGAGTTTCGAGGAACATCCGAGAGAGGGCGTCTGCCTTTCCATTTTTGGAGCAGAGTCTGTAGGATATGTGGATATTGAACCTGGAGAAGGAGAGCCCAGCGGGCTTGTCTGAGTCTTAAACGTTTGGCCGACCTGAGGTACTCCAGGTTTTTATGATCAGTAAAGATCATAACGGGATGAGAAGCGCCCTCCAGCAGGTACCTCAATTCTTCCAAGGTGGACTTAATGGCCAGTAATTCTCTGTCACCTACATCGTAGTTACTCTCAGGCGAACTTCATTTTCGAGATGCGAAAGCCACGGGATGTAAAAGGGGCTTGGGACCATTTCTCTGGGAAAGAATGGCACCCGTGGCTGTTTCGGAGGCGTCAACTTCCAGTACAAATGGCAGGGCTGGATCTGAGTGGCGTAAAATTGGTGCGGAGATGAACAGAGTTTTTAGTTATGCAAAGGCTTCCTGGGCTTCCTGAGACCACTGGAAACGGTTGTGTTGGCATGTGAGTTGGGTAATAGGTGCCACAATTGCAGAAAAGCCAACAATGAATCGCCTGTAAAAGTTAGCAAAATCTATAAACCGTTGCACTCCCTTCTTGTCACTTGGGGCCGGCCACTCCTGAATTGCCTTGACCTTTTTTGGGTCCATTGCAACCCTGTTGGTGGAGATGATGAACCCCAGGAACTGCACAACAGTTTTTTCAAAGTCACATTTTTCCGCCTTGAGGTATAATTTATGTGCTCTGAGGATGGCAAGAACTTTTTTGACGTGGACTCAGTGCAACTCAATGGTGGAGGAGAAAATGAGGATGTCACCCTGATACACAACTAGGAAATTGTCAAGGTACTCTCGAAAAATATAATTTACTAGATGCTGGAAAGTGGCCGGGGCGTTGCACAGTCCAAACAACATTACCAAGTATTCGTAATGTCCAAACCTGGATCTGAAAGCGGTCTTCCACTCATCCCCAGCCCAAATCCGAATGAAGTTGTAGGCTCCTCGCAGGTCAAGTTTGGAGAAGATTCGGGCGGATCGGAAACGCTGAAATAACTCAGGGATAAGTGGCAGCGGGTATCGGTTTTTAACAGTTATTTTATTTAATTCCCGGTAATGCATGGCCTCAGAGAACCGTCTTTTTTTTCCACAAAAAAAGATACCAGCTCCAGCTGGTGAGGAGGAAGGATGAATGAAACCCTTCTCCAGGTTCTCATCTATGTAGGTTGTAAGGGCTTTCAACTCCGTCTCGGACAGTGGAAAAATGCGGCCAAAAGGGACCTCAGAGCCGGGTAACAAGTCAATGGGGCAGTCATAAGACCGATGAGGTGGTAGAAGGTCGGCCTGTTTGTCAAAAACATCTCTGAACTCAAGGTATACAGAGGGAACATGTTGAAGGTTGTCAGGTGTGGGGGAGACAGTTAGGCAGGCAGTGGGAACCGGAGTACCACAATGCTGAGAACAATAATGGGAAGAGAAGGAGACGTCTTTCTTCTTCCAATTTATATGGGGTTCGTGGGCCTGCAGCCAGGGGAGCCCCAAAATGATGGTGAACATAGGAGAAGGGATGAGATCAAAGCACAGAAGCTCCTGGTGACCAGAGTCTGTGGTGGTCAGAATGGGATTGGTCTCCTGTGATAAGTCCAGAATGGGGAAGAGACCAGTTGGCCAGATGTACCTGTAGGCTTTGTTTCTTTGTCTGAAGAGGGATGTGCAGTTCCTGGGCTAGCGAGGTATCCAGGAATCAGCTACAGGCTCCAGAATCAATTATAGCTGGCAGGCAGATTACGCTTTCCGCTAACTGTAAAGAGATCAAGAGAGTAACGCAAGTCTAAGGCACACCAGTGACTTAATAGTTCGTAATAAAACGTGGAAAATACATTCTGGGCCTCACAGGGCAGTTACGAAGGAAGTGGCCTGCACTCCCGCAATACAGGCACAGGTTGGCTTGGCGTCTGCGTTGCTTCTCCTCCAGGGTAAGGGGAGCATGGACCAAACCAAGTTGCATGGGTTCGCCTTCAGGAGTAGGAGTGGCCGGAGGAGCCGCGAAAGGTGGATGAATGGGAGTCGGTTTAGGAAGCATCCAGCTGGGACAAGGAACCTGGTATCTGAGCGCCGCTCCCGCATGCGCCTGTCCAATTTTGTGGCTGACTGGATCAAGTCCTCCAAATTAGCGGGGGTTTCCACCCTGGCCAGCTCATCTTTAAGAGCTTCTGATAACCCCTGACGGTATTGGTACTTGAGGGCAGGATCATTCCAGCCAGTGTCAGCTGACTATTTCCGGAACTCAGCGGTATAGTCCTCAACTGGCCTCCGCCCTTGGGACAAAATTTACAGGGTGGCCTCAGCCATGGCTGTGCATTGGGGATTGTCATAAAGCTGTGCCATGCTTTCAAAAAAGGTATCAATGGAATTCAATACAGGACTTCTCTGTTCCATCAGGCTGTTGTCCCAAGCTTGTGGTTCATTGGCCAAGAGTGACATAATGAACCCTACTTTTACCACTTCAGGAGGAGAAAATCCTGGGCTGTAGGGCTAGGTAAAGAGAACAGGCATTCTTAAAGGCCCGGTATTTCTTGCGATCGCCTGCAAATCGCTCCTGTGTAGGAACTCTAGGCTCTGGGAGGGCCATTACCACAGTTGGATTTGAAGAGGTTTGTGAAGAAGAGGCCCCACTGGCGAGTGCAGGAGCTGTGACCGTTGAAGGTGATCCGGAAAGTTGCTGGAGGCGACCATCAATCCGGGTGTAGCCTTCCTGCAGTTTCTGAACTGCATCAGTAAGAGCTGTGACTTGCTGGCACAGGATATCCAAAGGGGAACACGCTCTGTCGGCCTCTGACATCTGGCTGGTTTGTACTGTCAGGAGAGTACTTACCGAGGCTGAGATGCCGAGGGCGGTTAACCCTTGCGACTAGGGGCACTCCGCCCCCTGGAGGTGAGACAAGGATAGGATGGCTCGAGGAGGCACAGGCTACCACGGAAGGAAGACTTGCGTAGAGGTCATCTGTAGAGAAGGGCAGCTGTGCGATGACTGGGGGGTCGCAGGACCAGCAGGACAAGAGTTCCACAGAAAGTCCAGAACAGACCGAGGATCAAGGACTGGCGACAAGAGACAGGTCCGGGTCACAGGCAGAGGGTCAAACACTGGAGACAAGGCGGAGTCCGTGGGCAAGCCAGAGGTCGGTGCAGGAGAAGAGCAGAATGGTCAAGGTCAATCCGGGTCACAACAGGTAATCAGATGCAGGAAACAGGAAGCAGAACACAACAGGAAGCTGAAGACAAACTAACTATAAAAGCTGAGCAAGTGCTCAGAGGAATTGACAGCCAGGAAGTCATGTGATGCGTGAACTAAGCAGCTGAGTGTTTCTCTGACAGCTTGTTTGCTGCCATCTAGTGTTCAATGTATCTTTCCCTGACAATAGGTGTAAATCAGGCCTAATTTCTTGATACATTTTTAGCGGCCCTCGAGCACCAAAATAGTGGAAACACCCACAAAACTAATTAATTTGGGAAAAGCAAACGCCCGATTTCTCCATGTATTTTATAAGATGGATAATGAGTCTTTTAAAGAAAAATATTTTTTTTTGCCACAAGGTTTTGGAAAATGTGGAAAGAAATGTATTTATTTTTTTATCAAAAAGGGTTTTTATTGAACACCAGATAAATCACAACAGTTTCCATTGTACAAAAAATAGCAAAGGTTTCCCTCTGCTGGCGGACTGTAAAACAACACATAAGATCACATAAGAACACCACAATCTTGCATTTATAAGCATATTAGTCCTTGGCCGCTTGGTTTCAAATTTATTGCAAAAGTCGGGACATCACCAGCTCCCTGGGGCTCAGGCCAGGGGTATCAAGCCATTGGGACCAAATTCTCTCAAACCTACCCGGGCTTCCCCTATGTTGGTATATGTACTTTTCCATTATAAGGGTATACCCCATGTATGCTACCCAGGAGGTGGTGGTAGGCGGTGAGACCGACTTCCAACCCATCAAAATAAGCTTCCTGGCCTGAAACAGGGCCCTAGAGACCGCGATCTTGGTCAACTCCCCAGGGATCGCTTCCTCCAAGATCCCCAGCAGGCAGCACTTAGGATCCACAGGGATCGTAGTTTGAAACACTCTATTTAGTGTACCCACCACCTCAGTCCAATACCTGTGAAGCTTAGGGCATCTCCACAGGAGATGAACGAGATCTCCATTGTGCCTCTGACATCTACCACACACAGGGTCCCCGAGCTTACCCATCTTATGTAATTTCATCGGGGTGTAATGTACCCTCAATAATATATATAACTGTGACACTTTCTGCGCAACATTTAAAGAACAAGTGGTGACTGACTGCCACGCCTCCTCCCATTGGTCCCCTGTCAGTGTACCTATGTCCTTCTCCCACATGGATTCTGCCCTGCTCGGGAATGCACGTAGGTGACTTGCCAGTAACATCTGGTAGCATTGGGAGATAAACCCTTTTGTTTCATTGCTAGTGTACAGCACACGGAACACCGGGGCAGGTGACTGAACCCATTCCACCACATTCCCGTGTGCAGCAACCGTATGCTGGAGCTGCATGTAATAATAATACATATGAGCTGGGAGGTCAAATCTGGCCTGCAGTTCAGGGAAAGTGAGAAGCCTGCCGTTAACGAAGATGTGGGACAGCAGAGCCACACCATGGGCGCGCCATCTGGGCCCCTGCTGCAGCTTCACCAACTCCACATAAGACCTATTGCCCCATATTGGGCTGTCTTCCGTGAATCCCTGCACTCCCTGTAGTTGTCGGCCCTTATTCCAGACCTTTTGGATAAGTGCGAGCGTCGGGGTCTGCTTATTGGATTTTAGGAACATTTGCACCTCCAGCCCCATCGGGATAGTCTCAGCGCCAGTGGCCGATAGCATCAGTCGTGCCGCCGAGCTCCCCGGGTCCTGGGACATAGCGGCCCAGTTACAGCATTTGATCGGCTCTATGTAGTACAGCCAAGGGTTGGGAACCGCCAACCCCCCACTGTCCTTGGCCCGCTGCAAGTGTTCCAATCTAATCCGAGGGGGCCTAGTATGCCATAACAACCGTCGGAAGAGAGTGTTCACTATTCGGAAGATTTTCAGGTGTATCACTACAGGTGAGTTATGTAGAAAGTAAAGTAGTTGTGGCATTAAAATCATTTTGATCAGGTTGGCTTTACCTGCAAGTGACATTTTTAGGGTGTTCCAGGTATTAATTTTGTCCCTAAACCGGGACAGCAATGGGTGCACATTAAGGGAGCAGTAGTCCCCCAACCTGGGCGACACCTGCACCCCCAAATATTTAAAGCTAGATACAACTGGAATGGGACAAGAGTCCGGCAGGGCTACCCCACCATCCTCATCCAACAGCATCAGGCCGGATTTCGACCAGTTAATGGTCAATCCCGAGTAGTGACCGAATTGCTCTATTATTGACATAACCCCGGGGATGGAGTGCGTGGGGTCCTCCAGAAACAGCAGCATGTCATCCGCGTACAACATGATTTTTTCCTGCAGCGTGCCGTATTGGAATCCCCGGACTCGGGCACTAGCCCGCACCAGGGCTGCCAATGGCTCTATAGCGATCGCGAAGAGCAGGGGGGACAGGGGGCAACCCTGCCTCGTCCCCCTACCCAGAGCAAAGGCCGGTGACATCCTATCCGCGACCCTAATGGTCGCCTGGGGGGACGCGTATAGCAACCTGACCCACTCTATGAATTTGTCCCCAAAGCCAAACTTGGCCAACGCCGCCCAGAGGAACCTCCAACTGACACTATCAAATGCCTTGTTGGCATCAAGGGATAAGAGTGCCCTGTGGCCCCTATTGTCTGCCTGCACCTGCATGTTCAAGAACATGCGCCTCAAATTGGTGGCGGTGGACTTCTGCGGCATGAAACCAGCCTGGTCTGGGTGGATAATAGACGTGATTATCCCGTTGACCCTGTGTGCCAAGACCTTTGCCAGGATTTTTACATCACTCTGCAGCAACGATATAAGCCTATAGGAGCCAGGGTCAACCCGATCCTTCCACGGCTTCAACAGTAAAATGATATTGGCCCTAGCCATAGAGCCAGGCAGCTGACCACCCTCTAGTGCGGCGTTAAAGACCTTCAATAGTTCAGGTAACAGGTGCTCCCCAAATTGAGTGTACACTTCCATGGGCAGGCCATCCTCTCCTGGGGCTTTACATGTAGGAAAAGAGCTTGCCGCCAGTTGCAGTTCGCCCAGACTAATTGGTGCATCCAATTGTTCTCTGGCAGATGTGGAAAGGGCAGGCAGATCAATACTAGCCATGTATGTTTCAAGGTCCTCATCCGAGTAGGCATCCCTCGATCTATAAAGGCCCTCATAGAAGGATGCCAGCTCGGATACAATGGCTTCAGGGGCGTTAACCACTGTACCTGTAGAGGCGCGTATAGCACCGATGGCCGGGGACTGTGTTTGAGACCTTGCTATCTTGGCCAGTAATCGCCCAGTTTGTTCCCCTTCCTCATAAAATGCAAGTTTTGTAAAGAATCTCTTCTGCTCTGCCTTTGAGGATCGCAGACGGTCCAGAGAGTCCTGGGCCGACATCCAAGCCTCCCTGGCCGAGTCAGTGGGGCTAGTCACATAAGCAAGTTCCAGCTGTCTCACCTGGTCTCCCACCCGCTCCACCAAGGCATGGGAGTTGTTCCTGACAATGTGTATTTCCTCGATAAATACCCCTCTAAGATAGGCTTTCAAAGTCTCCCATTTTAGCAGTGGGTCTAGGTAATGCTCGAGTGCCCGTAGAAAGACTTCAATCTTGGTTTCTATACGTTCTGGGGATGTAAACAGTTTGAGCCAATAGGCATTCAGTTTCCACGGGGCCCTGGGTAGGGAGCTAGACGGTTGAGTAACCAGCCAAAGTACTAGCGGAGAGTGGTCTGAGACCCCCCTTGGGAAATATTCCACCTTAGAGGTGTAGCTAACCATGTTGGGAGTGCCCAGACAAAGGTCTATACGGGAGAGGGAACCATGTGTCTTGGAGCAGCAGGAGAATTGTTTACACTTGGGATTCCGGACCCGCCAGATGTCAACCCCACCCCACCTCTTCCATCAGGCGTCCAAGAGCCGTACCCCGGTTGCCCTTAGGGGGCATTACCGGGGGGTGTCTATCCAATTTGGGGTCTAGGTAGCAATTAAAGTCTCCTAGCAGCAGTAGTGGGACATCAGGCTGGTTTGCCAGGTGAGACAGCAGCAACTGCAGCACCTCTCTAGAGAAAGGTGGAGGCACATCTACAAAAGCCAGAATCATAGTAACGGTAAACAGTTTGCAATAAAGAAATACAAATCTCCCAGATATATCAATAAGCGAATCTAACTCCTGGTATGCCAGAGCCTTGTGGATCAATACCCTCACTCCGCGTGAAAAGGCGGCGTGAGTGGAGTGATAGGCCTGTCCTACCCATGCATATCCCAAGAAACTGGTTGTGTCTTTCAATAGATGGGTCTCCTGTAAGCCAATTATGGCCGGGTGAAATTTACGCAATACAGTGGATATCATGGTCCTTTTCAGAGGATCATTTACCCCTCGGACATTCCACGACACTATGGGTGTAGAAGACATGGTGAGTATGTATAAAGAGTTCTGTCTGAATGGGGGGGGAGTACCCAAAATGGAGCGACAGTCCTGTAGCCCCCCATCCAGCTAGCAAAAAACAGCCCTTTAGTTCAAACAGCTTTGACTGTGGTGCATCAGTTAGAACAGTACAGTATCTTGTGAAAAGAAAAATCTTGCAGAAACTGTGGCAAAAATTCCTGCGCAACGGCGCTTTGGTGTCAGTAAAGTAAAAAAAGAAGTAGGAAGCATAAGAAAAACAAGACAGATAAAACTTATCTGCATCTGCCGGTGGCTCCTGGACTGCCAACAGGGCGTCACTGGGGACTTCCCACCGGTGTTGAGTGATAGCGACACGGGCATTTCCAGTGCCAACAGGGCACAAAAACATAAGCCATGTCCACCATGGCAGCAAACAGCACATAGGGGGGTGTAGAGGCACACTCCATCTATAAACTCAGGTCAGCGAAAAAAAAAACGGAAGAGTTAGTGGAAAACTATTCGCTGGTATCTCCAAGTAGGTATTGGTCCTCTTATAGTGACATTTCAATAACAGCACTCATTTACCCGGATTGCCCTTGATAAAGATAGGATTGTCCGCATCAACCTGCACCATTCTCCGGTCCGCTCCTGCGGATACCTTGTTCGTTTCGGTCCAGCCAGTCAGCAGCATCCTGTGCAGTTTCAAAAAAGTGGGTCTCATCTCTGGCTGTTATGCGAAGCCTGGCCGGGTATAACATGGCTTATGATAGCTGAAGCCTCTGCAGCCTTTTCCTGACATCTATAAACTTTGATCTTCTGCGTTGCACTTCTGCAGAGAAATCAGGATAAAAGGATATCCGGGCTCCGTTGAAATGTACGGCCCCCCTTTCTCTGGCCATTCGAAGTATCACTTCCCGGTCCCTGTAGTTAAGGAGTCTAGCAAGCATGGATCTCGGAGGATTGCCGTGGGGGAGGGGGCGGGGTGGCACTCTATGCGCCCGTTCCACCATATAAATCGGAGAAAAAGCCTCTTTACCAAAGATCTCCAGCAGCCAGCCTTCTATGAACGTAGTGGGGTCCCTGCCCTCCACCTTTTCTGGGAGCCCCACAATGCGGGCGTTGTTGCGTCTCAGGCGATTTTCGATCTCATCATGGCGATCAAAGGCCTGGCGTGCCTGCTGAGCAGCGACTCTCACTTCCCGGGTCATGTGAGGTATCTGATCCTCTATATTACTGACTCTGCCCTCTACGTCTGTGGTCCTCTCCCTGACCTTCTGTATATCATGTCTCAGGAGAGTAACTTTCTCCTCCAGCCCCCCAAACCTCTCCTTCAGGGCATCTACAGAGGCAGTGCACCTGTGTACAGCATGCAGGATTTCACTGAGTGTGGGCTGGGGACTGTCCTCTGTCTGCTGGTCAAGCATGGCTGGTATAGAACCAGGGACTGACTCCATTTCTTCATCCTCAGCTTCCTGCATGTCAGTGTGTCCCTGTTCAGCTTGCTCTGCGGGCACTGTATGGCTTTGTGCAGCAGTCTGCGGGGAATCGTCCGGGCCTGTCAGTTTTCTGGCATAGTATAGCATGTCCCTCGTTTGGTCTGTTCCTTTAGGGGCTTTGTTGGACTTACCCCCTGCTCCGTTCTCTTCTCCTGGCCTCATGGAGTCCTGGGAGGCAGAGACTGAGACATACAGGCGCCATCTTGGAAGGCCTGGGTGGCCGCAGCCGCGGCGTCTCCTTTGTTTCCCCGGGTCATCATGCCGGGATTGTCGAGCACCGCTGGCACCGGGGGTCCTTAGGCGCAGGTTTCTGGCAGAATCGGGCTTTGTAGGTGGCGAGGAGAGGATCACAGGCAGGATCTACGGCGGGAGCTCCGTCGAACAGGTCTGCTCACATGCAGCTTCAGGCCACGCCCCCGGGAAAGAAAATTTAAAAGTAAATTTCTTTACACAACGTTGTCCGTTTTGTAAGATATTTTTAACAAACATGGACATACTTAGAATTCCACCCCAAAACACATTCTGTTACTCCTCCTGAGTATGGAAATCCCACATGTGTAAGAGTTTTTAATGTTTGGACTAAATGTACTGAACATTGCATCTTATCCAGACATAGACTGGGATGAGGGAACCACGCATTCATCTAAGGCTCGCCAGTTCCTAAATGTCTTGCAGGACAATTTTAAAGGTCAGATGGTAGACGCACCAACTAGAAATAAAGCGTTACTGGATCTACTGCTTACCAACAATACAGACCTGATTACGGATGTGGAAATACGGGGCAATTTAGGAAACAGCGATCACAGGTCAATTGGCTTCAGTATAAATCACAGAAATAGGAAACATAAGGGGAATACAAAGACACTGAATTTCAAAAGAGCCAACTTCCCTAAACTACGAACCTTGCTAGAAGGCATGAATTGGGATAAAATCTTAGGAACAAAGAACACGGAGGAGAGATGGGTTTGATTTAATATGCTCTTAAAGAAGGGCATTAGCCAATGCATCCCATTTGGTAATGCATTTAAAAGAGCGAACAAAAGCCCTGGATGGCTCAACCCCAAAATAAAAATGCATATGAAAGCAAAAGAAAAGGCCTTCAAAAAAGTACAAGGTTGAGGGATCATCATTAGCATTCAGACTTTATAAAGAATGCAACAAGAAATGTAAGGGTGCAATTAGGGCGGCTAAGATAGAACATGAAAGACACATAGCGGAGGAGAGCAAAAAAAAAAGTATAAACAGTAAAAAAGGGAGGACAGACCATATTGGCCCCATAAAGAATGAGGAAGGACATCTGGTTACAAAGGATGGGGAGATGGCGAAGGTATTGAATTTATTCTTTTCCTCAGTCTTCACGAGGGAATCGGGGAGCTTCACTAACCAAAACTGCAGTGTTTATCCTCATGACAGGAAGCACATTCATGGTTAACAGAGGACAGAATTAAAATTAGACTTGGGAAACTTAACATTAATAAATCACTGGGACCAGAAGGCTCTGCCAACGAGGGTACTTAGGGAACTCAGTCAAAAAATTGCCAGACCATTGTTCCTAATTTTTACTGACAGTCTACTGACTGGAATGATACCAGCTGATTGGAGAAAAGCCAATGTAGCACCAATATTTAAGGGCCCAAAATACATCCCTGGGGATTACAGATCAGTTAGCCTAACATCATTAGTATGGAAGCTCTTGGAGGGGAGGATAAGGGACTATATACAAGATTTTAGTAATGAGTAGGGATGATCCGAACACCCCCCGGTTCGGTTCGTACCAGAACCTGCGAACGGACCGAAAGTTCGCGCGAACGTTAGAACCCTATTAAATACAATAGATGCGAACGTTCGAAATCTAAAGGGCTAATATGCATGTTATTGTCCGAAGAAGGGTTTGGGGACCCCGGGTTCTGCCCCAGGGGACATGTATCAATGCAAAAATAAGTTTTAAAAACTGACGTTTTTTCTGGAGCAGTCATTTTAATGATGCATAAACAAACATTAAAAAAAAGTGAAATATTCCTTTAACCACTTAAGCCCCGGACCATTTGGTAGCTAAAGGACCAGAGGTGATTTCAGAATTTTGCACTGCGCTGCTTTAACTGTAAATTGGGTACAACATTGCATGTCCGCACAAACGAAATGTGCGTCCTTTTCTTCCCACAAATAGAGCTTTCTTTTAATGGTATTTGATTGCCTCTGCGATTTTTATTTTTTGCGATATAAACGGAAAAAGACCGAAAATTTTGAAAAAATATTAGATTTTCTACTTTGTTATAAGAAAAATCGAATAAACTCAATTTTAGTCATACATTTAGTCCAAAATGTATTCAGCCACGTCTTTAGTAAAAAAAATGTCAATAAGCGTATATTTATTGGTTTGCGCAAAAGTTATAGCGTCTACAAACTAGGGTACATTTTCTGGACATTACACAGCTTTTAGTTTATGACTGCCTATCTCATTTCTTGAGGTACTAAAATGACAGGGCAGTACAAAACCCCCCCAAATGACCCCATTTTGGAAAGTAGACATCCCAAGGAAATTGCTGAGAGGCATGTTGAGCCCATTGAATATTTTTTTTTTGTCTCAAGTGATTGAATAATGACTAAAAAAAAAAAAAATACAAAAAGTTGTCACTAAATGATATATTGCTCACACATGCCATGGTTATATGTGGAATTACACCCCAAAATACATTTTGCTGCATCTCCTGAGTACGGGGATACCACATGTGTGGGACTTTTTAGGAGCCTAGCCGCGTACGGGACCCCGAAAACCAAGCACCGCCTTCAGGATTTCTAGGCACAAATTTTTGATTTCACTCCTCACTACCTATCACAGTTTCGAAGGCCATAAAATGCCAAAATAGGACAAAACCCCCCCAAATGACCCCATTTTGGAAAGTAGACACCCCAAGCTATTTGCTGAGAGGCATGGTGAGTATTTTACAGCTCTCATTTGTTTTTGAAAATGAAGAAAGAAAGAAAAAAAAAATATATATATATATATATATATATATATATATATATATATATTGTCATGGATATGCATTAATGTCTGTCTGCCATCTTACCTTCCTCCTCATGTGTTCATCTAGAGACCAGACCTCCTTCACCTGGCTTCCTTTATAATCTCCTCCCAGCCTGACTCCACCCCAGGCCCTATCACTGAACACTATATTAACCTGTGCACTGCAAGCCTGCTTTGCTGATCAACGTGTTTGTTAGGCATTGTGTGTTTGGGTTCCTGCCTGCCGTGTGCTACGTCTGTCTCTCTGTTACGTTATTGGCTTGTCCCCGACCATCCCTGTCTGCTCGTGACCCTTGACCTTCGGCTCGTTCTTCGTTATCCTTGTCTGCTTGTGGCCCCTGACCTTCGGCTTGTTATTCGGTTCTCTCTATCGTGTGCTGCTGCTTCCCCTTATCCTACGGGGCGTGAGCTAGGAAACTCCAGGGGCCGCGACCTGGTCCCAGCCTGCAGCGTAACATCCTCACCACTAGAGGCCCTGGAGAAGACCAGCTGGGTCTTAGACTCCGCGCCCTGGGGAATCTTGGCTCTCGCTTCCGTTGGGATCCCGGTTGTGCTCCTCTGGTCCCGCTTTCCACAACCACCCAGTTTCCTATCCACAGAAGCCAGCCATAGGGTTCACTACCTCGCGGTGCACTCCTGTCCCCCTACGGTGTGCATCTGTCACCTGGCCACAGGTGACCCTGACATATATATATATATATATATATATATATTTTATTTATTTCAATTTTCAAAACTTTGTGACAAAAAGCGAGATCTGCAAAATACTCACCATACCTCTCAGCAAATAACTTGGAGTGTCTACTTTCCAAAATGGGGTCATTTGGGGGGGTTTTGTGCCATCTGGGCATTCCATGGCCTCCGAAACTGTGATAGGCAGTGAGAAGTGAAATCAAAAATTTACACCCTTAGAAAGCCTGAAGGCGGTGCTTGGTTTTGGGGTCCCGTACGCGGATAGGCTCCCAAAAAGTCTCACACATGTGGTATCCCCGTACTCAGGAGAAGCAACAGAATGTATTTTGGGGTGTAATTCCACATATGCCCATGGCATGTTTGAGCAATATATCATTTAGTGACAACAAAAAAAAAATGTATTTTTTCCGCAACTTGTGTCAACATATAAAATATTCCATGGACTCGACATGCCTCTCAGTAATATAGCTTGGGGTGTCTACTTTCCAAAATGGGGTCATTTGGGGGGGTTTTGAACTGTTCTGGCATTTTATACACATTAGGAAGCTTACATCCACTGTTCTAACCACTTGAAGACAAAGCCCTTTTTGACACTTTTTGTTTACATGAAAACATATTGTTTTTTTTGCAGGAAAATTATGTTGAACCCCCAAACATTATATATATTTTTAAAGCAAAGGCCCTACAGATTAAAATGGTGGGTGTTGCATTTTTTTTTCTACACAGTATTTGCGCAGCGATTTTTCAAACGCATTTTTTGGGGAAAAAAATACACTTTTTTTAATTTTAATGCACTAAAACACACTATATTGCCCAAATGTTTGATGAAATAAAAATGATGATCTTAGGCCGAGTACATAGATACCATGAACACGTCTGCTTGTGATGAAACGCGTAGGGAGGAGTCGAGTGCTGACGTCACCGCGCCCACGCAACCCCGGAACTGTACGGGCATTTTATCGTAAGCCGGCCGGCTTTCCTTTGTCTTTTTTCAACTGATTTACTGTAAGTTTGCATTTGACTAATATGCGGAATAAAATGTGTAAGGATTTACACTATTAGCTCTTCCTTTTCTTTGGTTCCTTGGTTCATTGCCATACTGGTATCGTATGTCCACCCACTGTGAGTTGCCTCTTCCTGGTAAGGACGCCAATTCAACGATTGGACGCGGTTGCCACAGACCCCTGGCTAGGGATTTAGCCACAGGCGCATCCAGATCCCCTGTCATAAGGGATCATTTACCTGGGGTAAGCGGCAGTGTGTGTATCGGTGGAGGTCTCTTTATCACTATTTTTTTGGTGTTTATTCATCACGGATTATATCGAATATGGTGGAGGACCCCTTCTCTGAACATTTTTTTTATATCTATGAACTTATGAACTGTGTTATTGTTGTGTTTTTTTTTGGGGTCAATTTAACCATTCACAATTTATTTGGAGAGCTGCTGTGCTCTTCACATGTTAAACCTTTCTATAGGGTTTTTTTCACTTCACATTACTCATTGGTTTAATTTGCATGTTTATTCAGTTCTTGTGAATTAGCATTCAATTTTTCACTAAGATATCAACTATTTTTGTACGTTTAGCGCAACTTTTTTTCTTTATTTAATCGGTGGTGTAGTATAGCACTTATTGTTGCAGCTATAGTCTTTTTAATTTTTTGCTCACGAATTAGCGCAGTTTTTTTTCTTACTATAGATACTAAACACGACATGCTTTAAAATTTTGCACAAACGCGCATTGGCGACAAACTACATACATTTTTAAAAGCCTTTACAGGTTACGCCGTTAGTTTTACAGAGGAGGTCTACTGCTAAAATTACTGCCCTCGATCTGACCTTCGCGGTGATACCTCACATGCATGGTGCAATTGCTGTTTACATATGACGCCAGACCGACGCTTGCGTTCGCCATTGGGCAAGAGCAGGGCAGGACAGGGGTGCTTTTTTTTTTCTTTTTTTTTTTTCTTATTAATTTTGCTTTTTTATTTTATTTTTAAACTGTTGCTTCCATATTTTTTTTTTTTTTTTAATCATTTTTATTGTTATCTCAGGGAATGTAAATATCCCCTATGATAGCAATAGGTAGTGACAGGTACTCTTTTTTTGAAAAAACTGGGGTCTATTGGACCCTAGATCTTTCCTTTGCCCTCAAAGCATCTGACCACACCAAGATCGGTGTGATAAAATGCTTTCCCAATTTCCCAATGGCGCTTTTTATATCCGGGGGGGAGGGGGACATTCCCTCCCACTGCTTGTAAAAGCAGTCTAGAGGCTAATTAGCCACTAGGATTGCTTTTACATGAAAGCCGGCCGCTGGCTGAAAAGAATGATACCAAGATGATACCTAAACCCGCAGGCATCATTGTGGTATAAACATTCAAAGTCCAGCAACATACCAGTACGTTGCTGGTCCTTGTTGGACATGTATTGTAATCTTTTTTTTCATGCAGCCTGTTGGCTGAACGAAAAAAAAAGATTGATCGGTGGGTATGCCCACCATTAGAATACCGCCCTTCATCCACCCACTTCTAATGATGGGCAAACATGCACCATTTATATATGCCGAAGCATGGGGGCATCTTCCCGCAAAAGTTATGCCGCGTACACACGGTCGGACTTTTCCACGGGCAAGCCTCCGTCGGAATTTCGACCGTATGTACGCGGCATTAGGAGCAAAATCGCTGCTCCGCTCCTGCTGCCCCAATGCTTCGGCATATATGCTTTTTTTTTTTTAGCTGTGGTGGTGAAATCACCTCCTACAGCACTGGAGTCGCAGGGATGTTGTGTGTTGTGTTTTGTAAGTGACCGTGATCGATCGATACTGCACTTGGGTGGCCTGGGCTGGACGGAGGGGCAAAACGCAGGTGCTAGCAGGTATCTGGGCTGATCCCGCTAACACTGCGTTTTTGGGAACCCTAAACTGCTGGGGACGCTAGTATAGATCAGATCAGATCAGATCTTGATCTGTTCAGATACTATACCACTAAGGGAGGTGTATGCTTCACGCGTGGGTGTTAGCGCTACTGGCACTAACCTGACGCTGCCTGGGGTGTGACGCAGACCCTCTCTGACGCTAAAACCTAATTATCTCCCGCCGGGCGATCAGGGGGTTAAACCTGTATTGGGTTATATACGGCGGGTGCCCTGACACTATAAAAAGCAAACTAACTAACTAGCGTCACCCGTAACACTTATATGGTGATCACTGGTGAAAGGGTTAACTAGGGGCAATTAGGGGGTTAAAACCTTTATTAGGTAATATATGGGGGTACCGGACGCTATATAAAAACCTGACAGCGAACCTAAAAAAAAATTACTGGCTACCTATAGACATCACCGACACTAAGACAGCGATCAGAAAAACGATCGCTTAGCGACAGTGGTGATAGGGGGTGATCAGGGGGTTAAACCTTTATTAGGTGGGGGTTAGGGGGCTACACTGGACCTAAAACTAACTTTAGTGACACTTTTACAGTCACAAATGTCACTGATTGCAGTGATCAGTAAATAAATGGTCACTGCAATCAGTGACACTGTGACTGGGGGCTGGGGGGTGATCTGGGGTGTCTGGAGGGCGATTTATGTGCCTATGTGTCCTGGTGTCAGTGTAGTGTTTTGTGCACTAACCTGGCATCTTCTCCTGTGCGGCGCTCGGTATATGTGAGCGCCGCAGGAGAGATGACATCACTTCCTCTGCCTGTGTAAACATTACACAGGCAGGGAAGCTCTCTCATTCGCCGGGAGCGATCGCGAGGGGGTGGCCGGAATCGAACGGCCATCCCCTCATCCCGGATCGCTCCCGAACACTTAACGGCCGCTCACTGTACAGAAGGGGGGTCCGATCGGACCCCCCCAACTATACAAAGGCGATCACGTAGATATACGTGATTCTGCCTGTCGGTGCCATTCTGCCAAAGTATTTTTACAGTGGGCGGTCGTTAAGTGGTTAAATATCGTACCTGGGGGGGTGTCTAATGTATGCCTGTGAAGTGGCACATGTTTCCCATGTTTAGAACTGTCCCTGCACAAAATGACATTTGTAAAGGAAAAAAAGCCATTTAAAACTGCTTGCGGCTTTAATGTCATGTCTTGTCCTGGCAATATGGATGAAAATCTTTGAGAAAAATGGCATGGCTAATCAATCACCCCCTCCCCCCCCCCCCACCCTTGCCCATTACCAGCCCCTTTGGGTCTTGTATAGATATTAAGGGGAACCCTGCACCCAAAATAAAACCCTATACCTAAAACCCTATATACTCTGAACAGCAGTTTACAGGCGGTGCAAACAAGACAGGGACTGTAGGTTTGTTCTCAAGTAGAATCTGTTTGTAATTTCGGAACAGGTCAATTTTTAAAGTGTAGCTGCAGCCAAAAAATATATTTTTAAGCTTTTTGGAGAACATAGGGAAGGGTTATCACCCCTGTAACATTTGTTTTGATGTCTGTGCACCTGTTCAGAACATTTCACCTCACTATCCGTCCCAATGACAAATGTTTTTGGAAAAGTGGGGTTTTTATTGAAACAAGGATTGGTGATAAAGCATCAGTAGAGAGGAGACACCTTTTTCCCATATTAACTCTTACAGGAGAGAATTTCCCTTCCTAGGGGTAGATTTCCTCTCCCTTCCTGTTGTCTCCTTCTGTTTGCAAGTAGGAGTCGTTTGAAAGTAGGGGCCTGCCGTATATACTCTGCAGAAATTTGCCCCTTAGATGTTGGTGTTGCCACAACACTGTAAGCCCTCGCAGTTACTCTTGGTGGGCGCTGGAACGCCCTGCTGTGAACTATTATATCAGGAATTGTAATTACATGCCATTGTTGAACATTGGTAGGAAAAATTGGGCCTTTGGTGGTGGTGCTGGTGCTACAACACTGTAAGCCCTCACAGTTACTCTTGGTGGGCGCATGAATGGGCCCTGCTGTGAATTATTAGATCAAGAATTGTAATTACACGCCCCTGTTAAACAGGGGCTTAAAAATTGGGCCTTAGGCACTGGTGCCACAACACTGCAACCCCTCACAGATACTGTACTTGGAGCACAGCAATGAGCCCTGTTGCAAAGTATTGCATCACAAATTGTAATTACATGCCCCTGTTAAACAGGGGCAGAAAAATTGGGCCTCAGCCACTGGTGGCAGCACCCAGAAACAAAAATGTTCTTCCAAGCTATCATCAGGATCATTGAGGAGGAAGAGGATAGTCAGTCAACATAACAGGACAGTCACTCAGCATAGGCAGTCTTGAAGGGATGTGACATTTCAAAATAAATTATTCTGTTACATCAGCTTCAGGTGCCTGGTAGCTGGTGGTGATCCAAGACTGATTCATCTTTATGAAGGTCAGTCGATCAACCGAGTCGGTGGACAGGCGCACCCTGTGATCGTGACAAAGCCTCCAGCAGCACTGAATGTGCATTCCGAAAGAACGCTGGATGCAGGACAGGCCAGTAGCTCAATTGCATACTGTGCAAGCTATGGCCAGTGATCCATCCTCAAGACCCAGTAAGCCAGAGGATTTTCGGTGGGAAAGGTGTCCAAGTCTGACCTTGCCCCTAGGTATTCCTGCATCATGTATATCAGACGCTGGCGATGGTTGCTGGAACCGATCATACCTTGGGACTGCGGACTAAAAAATTGTCTGAACGCATCGGTCAGACGGCCACCTTCTCCACCGCTCCTTCTGCTACTGACCGAAGCCTCAGCAACTTGGGAAAGTGTTGCACAGACCTTTCTGCAAGGCCTCCCGGAGATGTCTCATCCTCTGCTCCCTCTGCGACGGCAAGATAAGGTCCGCAACCTTACCCTTGTACCGTGGATCAAGGAGAGTGGCCAGCCAGTAATGGTCCCTCTCCTTGATCCAAAGAATACGGGGATCCTTCCGCAGACTTTGCAGGATCAGGGAGGCCATGCAGCGTAGGTTAGCTGAGGCATTCGGTCCGGAGTCCTCTGGGTCACTAAGGACGACATGATCCGCAGCCACCTCCTCCCAGCCACGTACAAGTCCACGGGTTTCTTGGGACTGTAAATCCCTAAAAAAGACTGCTGCTGTTGATGCTGAGTGCCAGGCACCACCTTCATGCTGACACAATCCTCCTCCTCCTCTTCCTGTGTGATGGGTGGGACAGAAGGAACACTGTCTGGGTAAAGGGGGCCTTGAGAGGCAAGGAAGTCCTCTTCCTGCCTCTGTTCTGCCTCAGGTGCCCTGTCCATTATTCCATGCAGCGTGTGCTCCAACAGGTGGACAAGAGGTTCAGTGTCACTGATGCATGCACTGTCACTGCTCACCATCCTCGTGGCCTCCTCAAATGGTGCCAGGACAGTGCATGCATCCCTGATCATGCCCACTGGCGTGGTGAAAAAAAAACAGAGCTCCCCTGACCCTGTCCTGGTGCCGTAGTCGCACAGGTACTCACTGATGGCCCTCTGCTGCGTGTGCAGCCGCTGCAGCATGGCCAACGTTGAGTTCCACCTGGTGGGCATGTCACATATAAGGCGGTTCTTGGGCAGGTTCAACTCCTTTTGCAGCTCAGCCAGCCGAGCACTGGCATTATTTGATCTGCGGAAATGCACACAGACTTTCCTGGCCTGCCTCATGACATCCTGTAAGCCCGGGTACCTGCCCAAGAACCGCTGCACCACCAGGTTAAGGATGTGAGCCACACAGGGCACATGGGTCAGTTGTCCCTGTTGAAGGGCGGGGAGGAGGTTGGTGCCATTGTCACAAACCACCATTCCTGGCTTAAGCTGGCGTGGCGTCAACCACCTCTCGGCCTGCCCCTGCAGAGCTGACAGAACCTCTGCCCCAGTGTGGCTCCTGTCTTCCAAACACACCAGCGCAAGCACAGCATGGCATCCTTTTTCCTGCGTACTTGCGTAGCCCATTGAACGCCTACGGAGCACCGCTGGTTCCAAGGACAAAGCACAGGAAGAGGTCATAGAGAAAGAAGAAGAGGAGGGGGTGGAGGAGAGAGGTGTGTCACAACCAGTAGTAGCATTTTGGAGGCGTGGCGGCGGAACAACCTCCAACACTACTGCACCTTGTCCTGCATCCTTCCCAGCTGCCAAAATGAGTGACCCAATGGGCCGTGAAAGAAAGGCAACGTCCCTGTCCATGCCTGCTGGACCATAAGTCAGCGGTAATATGCACCTTACCACTGACCGCCCTGTCCAGCGAGGCATGGACATTGCCTTCCACATGCCGGTAGAGAGCCGGAATCGCCTTCCGTGAGAAAAACAGTGGCGTTTGGGAACCTGCCACTGAGGAAACGCACATTGCACAAACTCACGGAAGGGGGCCGAGTCTACCAACTGAAAAGGCAGCAGTTGAAGTGCTAGCAATTTAGCCAAGCTAGCATTCAACCGCTGGGCATGTGGATGGCTGGGAGTGAACTTCTTTCGACGGCCCAGCAGCTGGGGCAGGGAAATTTGCCTGCTACAATCGGACATCGGTGTACTGCTAGCAGAGTGCCCGCAAGTACTTGGCTGTGACACACCTAATTCTACACCTTCATTCCTCTTAGTGCATGTTTCAGAGAGGACTGAAGGTATAATGGGGTTGGAGATCCCAGCTGATGAGGAGCAAGGAGAGGTCCGCTTTGTCCTTTGGTGTGGGTCTTTAAAGGTACGTTTGCCAACGAGCTGCATGGCAGGTCAACACATGTCTGGTCAAGCATGTGGTGCCCAAGCGGCTGATGTTTTGGCGCCACGCGAGATACGCTTGAGACATATGTTGCAAATTGCAGCGGTGCAATCTGATGCACTCGACTCAAAAGGCCCACACCAAAGAACTTTTGGAATAATGGGCAGAGGCAGTGCCCTGCACAGGTGAAGCTCTGCGGTGTGATTCAGTCGGTGTGCTGCCCTTACGCTGGCCCCCGGAGGGCATCCTGCCTCGTTGGAGATGTGCCTCCTCCTCATCCTCCTCCTCCTCCTCCTCTCTCCTATCAGGCACCCACGTGGAGTCAGTGACCTCATCATCCCCTCCCTCCTCATCACTGGAGCCAATCTGGCAGTATGCTGCAGCTGCTGGAACATGACTGCCAGATTGCTGTCCTTCTTCTTGAGCATCCCCTCTCTCACGCTACTGCCTTCCTCTAGCTGGGTATCATCATCTAGCATTCGCTGAAGGTTTTGCATATCGCTGGCAAAATCCCTGTCAAGGGCGAGGACCATAAAGATTTAATAAACCTCAAAACTCACGAATCGATAGTACTATAGGGATTACCGATGAGGAAACTGAGTCAGATTCCTCTATGTCTGCCTCCTCTGTGTGCCAAACACAAGGACAAGGACCGAATGGCACATACAAGAATGGGTGGTCTCGCAAGAGAACCCAAGCTGAAGGGAACTTTACGCCATATCCTAAAAAAAGACCAGAAAATCATGACACTGGACTATCTGACCAGCAGTCCCACCAAGGCATAGCCACAGGTAGAAATAATGTAAACAATACCCAAAACAAATATATGGGTCAGACAGCACAGAAAGCATTACAAATGCTAACTACCCAGAACTGTACCTCTACCATGGCCCCTACAGTAAAACACACGGGTCTTGCACCGATTAATCTTTCAGGCTCCATTCCACCGTTACTCTATCTCCCAAAGTAATATCTCCACCATGCAGACAACACCTCAAATACACCCATCTGTACAATTGCAAACCTATAGGAAACAAAGCACACTTGACTCTCATGTCAGTCCTACCCATTCCCAACTATCTATTCTAAATTTTCCCGCGCTGGGGATTCCACCACCCCAGACGTAGAACTAGACGTATTAAATCTAACTCCCTACAAATTCTCTAAGGATGAGTTGGAGGTACTTAGATTTGGGCTGAGCTTTTGTCCATCCGACAAACTGGACAAATATGAATCAAAGACATCTATATGTTTATTAGAAACCTTACATTCAAATTTATCTTTGACAAAGACCGTACTCGGGCTAGGGAGGAGAAGGAATTCTCGGAAAAAAATAAAGCATTTCAAGATGGAGGAATTCAGGGCACTAAGGGACCTGATCCTCCTTCTAGAAGAGAATGAGGAAATAGAGGATATGAATGAGAACTCCACGGCTAATACCACGATGCCCCCCAAAAAATTCAAACCTAAATCTAAGAACTTTCCTGACCTCACCACAAGCCCTCAAGCTTGGGCGTTTATGCGCAATATAATCAGCGATGTTAAACGATACCAAATCACCTTTAAACCGGACAATCTTACCAAAACTCAACGACAAACTATCTCTAAATTACAAAGACATCCTGATATAATCATCAAGGCGGCCGATAAAGGTGGAAACAGTGTTAATGACCAGAAATTTCTACGAAAATATGTGTTTTGATATCTTGCTTAATCGTCAGTGGTACTGTCGTATATCCCCCACTGTTACAGCTACTTACAAAAATACATTCCTGGACATTATCAATGATGCCTTTACTCGAGGCCTGATTGATCAGGACCTTTACGATTACCTGAATGTTCGGTCTCCTAGGACGGTGACCTTCTATGCACTTCCTTAGGTGCACAAGAATTCCATGTCGCCCCCTGGGAGACCGATCATTTCGGGTATCGGAAGCCTAACAGAGAATGCCAGCAGACTAATTGATTCCATACTTATGCCACACGTGGTAGCATTACCATCGTACACAAAGGATGCTCTGGCCCTCCTCAGACAATTGGAGGGTATGTCCGTCCCTCCCGCCTCCCTGCTCGTGACCCTGGATGTGGAGGCTTTGTACTCCAGCATCCCTCACGAGCGGGGGGTCGAGACGGTCCGTACATTTCTCCATGAGGAGGACCACCATCAATGGCCATTTAATGACTTTATTGTGAAGCTACTTAGTTTCATTCTTACCCATAATTGGTTTGGCTTTAACCTCTCCCACTACCTCCAGGTACAAGGCGTGGCCATGGGCACATGCTGTGCACCGGCCTACGCCAACTTGTACCTGGGGGGGTGGGAGAGGGACATTTTCTCTAACGATAGTTTGTCGCAATTCACTGATCGCATCCTTTGTTGGATGCGATACATTGATGACATTTTTCTGATTTGGTTGGGGGACCGCAAGACCCTGGATGAATTCATTTCCAAACTCAATGTCAACAACTACAAATCTGAAGTTCACCTTCAGTTGCGACAGCAACAAAACAAATTTTCTTGACCTGACTATACTTAGAAATGAAGATGAATCTTTAGCGACCGATCTATAATCAGAAGGATACAGCAGGAAATACCCTGCTACATACGGCCAGTGCCCACCCCCCAGCACTTATCCGAAGCATTGCTTATGCGCAGTACATTCGTTTACGACGCAACTGTTCGTGTCTCACTAATTTTCAACAACAAGCCAAACAGCTACAAATTCGTCTCCGGGCTCGGGGATACAGCAAAACCTTGTTACGACAAGCGTACAACAAGGCTTTGAGCCATACTAGAAATACGTTACTGTTTAAAAAGAAATCCCCTCCTAATACCCAAACGGTCAAAGTAATAACAAAATTCTCCTCGCACCATGAGGATATTCGAAAAATACTTAAGACCCATTGGCACCTTCTCAGAGAAGACCCTACCCTAAGTAAATATGTGGGTCATTACCCACAAGTTATATTTAGGAGGGCCACGTCACTCTGTGACAGACTAGTCCGAAGTCACTATACCAAACCAGCCAATGAAGTAGCTCAACCACCTCTGAGGACTAACAGATGTGGCAGATGCTCATTTTGTAAATGGGTCCTGCCAGCCACCCACACTGTACTCCCTAACGGGGAAATATTTAGACCTAGATTTTCTGCCAACTGCTCTACACGAGGCATAGTCTATTTGATGACATGTACAAGTGGATGTTTCTACGTGGGAAAGACGGCCAGACAATTCAGACAAAGAATAAATGACCACATATATTATTCAAGTGGCGGCAAGATGCTCACTCCCATCAGTAGACATCTTGACCTCTACCACAGATTTGACACCTCCTGTGTATTTTTTATTGCTCTGGCCGTCATTCCCCAAAATCCAAGAGGAGGAGAGTGGGACAAAATAATTCTCCAGAGGGAGACAACCTGGATTGAATGACTAAACGCTATCCAGCCCCCTGGGTTAAATGAAAATATATCATACAGCACTCTGGGAACAGCCTATTCGTTCAGAAATTTCTTTCTGTGTTTTACCCTCTTGCTTGAGGGTGTCAATGATGGCCTTCTGGACAGCAGTCAGGTCGGCAGTCTTACCCATGATTGCGGTTTTGAGTAATGAACCAGGCTGGGAGTTTTTAAAAGCCTCAGGAATCTTTTGCAGGTGTTTAGAGTTAATTAGTTGATTCAGATGATTAGGTTAATAGCTCGTTTAGAGAACCTTTTCATGATATGCTAATTTTTTGAGATAGGAATTTTGGGTTGTCATGAGCTGTATGCCAAAATCATCAATATTAAAACAAGAAAAGGCTTGAACTACTTCAGTTGTGTGTAATGAATCTAAAATATATGAAAGTCTAATGTTTATCAGTACATTACAGAAAATAATGAACTTTATCACAATATGCAAATTTTTTGAGAAGGACCTGTAGATGTTTTTGTATAATTCATACCATACGAATAATAATTTTTATGCAATTAAAATGTTTTTGTGACATTCGTCACGGTTTTAGATCTCACTGATCTATGCTGCCGACCACTCGATCCGTCCCTCCCAACATCCATATGATGTGACAAACATCATGTAAATCGTACAATTAAAAAAGTTTTAAACCTCTGTTTATCCGATAATTGACCGGAAGTTCTTTGATTGTGGAGACATGGAGACACCAGTGTAAAAGATCCCCGCCCCTACCTTCTATCCCTACACTGGCGTCCGTTCGCCGTAATTACGGCGCACGCACGCCTATGTGTCCAGATTGAGAACAAAGTGATTTCATCACTTCCGGTTTGCGGTGACGCACTTCCGGCGGAGATGCACCATAAATAGGTATGACGCCGCACACACACTATAGACGGTCCTCATTGAGCATAGGACAGTGGTTCTCAACTCCAGTCCTCAGGGCCCACCAACAGGCCAGGTTTGCAAGATAACTGAAATGCATCACAGGTGATATAATTTGCTGCTCAGGGATTGCAGTATTCTAATCTGCATCTCACCAAGGTAATACTTAAAATCTGGCCTGTTAGTGGGTCCTGAGGACAGGAGTTGAGAACCACTGGCATAGGAGCATTCACTATTCTGACCACCATCCGGATCTAGGTAAGGCAAAAAACTTTGGATTTGGCTCTTTAGCTTGTCTTTCAAGCTCCAGCATAAATCAATATGTACCAATTACCCATGTATATATATATCTCCTCCTATATAGGTTAAAACCTACCTTTCTTACCTAGAAAGGGTAGTATGATCACCACTGCCTAGACTTCAAATACAGTCTGCCATACGCTGGAACAAGCTTTTATACCTTTGCCAACTACAATATTTAACCTATTCCAGATAACTGAATGTACTCCCAGAGTCTATTGCTTACCAGCACGGACCGTTCTATCAGATCTACCATAATCATATCGAAGTGGTGAGCCCTTATAACTATATATCCTGAATGTCACAAACAACTTAAATATTTATTTCCACATTCTCTCGTCTATTAACATAGATAACTATATTAATTATACACTGTATACAATATTAGAGACCCACTTATTCTTTATTATTTTTTCTTTCCTTCTCCCTCACCCTGGTTTCATCTTCCTTGTGGTATTCGGTCTTCTTCACGTCCAAAATATCCCCCCCCCCTCGTTTTTCCACCCCTCCTCCTCCATTCTTCCCCATGCACTCCCAATCCTACTATGGCCTTCTCTTTCTTCCTTGCTTGCTTTCCCTTTTCTCGCTGCCTTATGCTAGATTAATTACTATAGGCTCAAACAATTATATAAAAAGAGTTTCTGCCATTTACAGATACCACCTTCCTGACCGGGTATTTTATATAATGCCACTGTCTAGGTAGATGGCTTGACCTGCTAATTATGGCTTAATACGCCTTGCTTTTGTTTGAAGTACACAATATATGTTTTTCATTCTCTTTTATTAGCATTTAATAACTATCCCCTTTGCACAAATGCTCCTTGACAACACAATTAAGGAATATACTCACAAATACAATGTATAACCTACAAGCATATCTTTTGGGAAATGAGATGTTTCACATCCTCATAGTTATGCCCTATTATTGCGGGTGGGAGGTATTGAAGGTTGGCCACATGATCATTGTGATACAATATTAATTCACAGCAAATATACATGTATTAAAATGTTTTTTATGTATTTTATTTAGGCCTTATTTTTATGTATTGTTTCTCTATGTTTTATAGAATGCTATATATGCTCCTGGGGAAGCGTTTACAATAACGCGCAACATGTCGAGCAAGTTCTCCATCATCTCTGAATCCATCTGCTGGTTATCTATCTTATAATTACTTAATTATAATTTATTTTTTCCTCCCTTATTTGTGTACTCATTTGAGTCGTTCTAAGGGGAACCTACCGTACTGTATGATATTGATAACCTCTGTTGGATCAGTCATAAATACTGATCAATCAACTTGATAATCTATGATTGTTTTGTTTTATATATCAAACTTTTTTTGTATACCAATAAATCTTTAGTTTTTTACTCTTATGTACCTTGTATGCCTTTAAAGTCCAATTATTAGTTTCTAGCCTTGCAATTCATATATATCGGGACGGTGGCATACCTGTACCAATGTATCCACAGTGTCACCCTGTGGGAAGATGCACGTTAAAAAGTTTAGAATTCTCTCCTGGAGCATGTACCCAACACTGTGCTCAAACAGTTCGGTGGACTCCTCAGGAGGACATGGTGGGTCTAGGGAAGGAGTGACTGATGATGACGACATTGATACGAGGGAAGAGGACGCATTGGCAGCTGCTTTGCCAGTACCCTGAGCCTGGGTGAGAGAGGATGAGGAGGATGAGGAGGGCTTGGTCATCCACTCTACCAAGTCTTCGGCATGATGCGGCTCAACACGTCCAGCTGCCGAAAAGAAGGACAAGCGTGTCCCATGGCCACGTGCTAATGACGATGCACCGCGTCCACGACCAGCACTGTTGTCTCTAGACAGAGCCTGCTTGCCCTCTTTTATTGGCTCGTGACTGTCTGCCTCTCTTTGTTGGCCTTCCAGACATTCTATTGGCCTGCAGGGAGATGGTAAAACCAGCAATACGGGGTAGCTTCAGGTGTATACTGTGCAGGGGGCACCTACACCCACGTGTAACACAGACAGGCATCTGCAAGTAGTTACAAACAGAACAACACCACGACGAGCAATAAGGGGTAGCATATACTGTGCAGGAGGCACCTACACCCACTGTAACTGCTTGCAGATGCCTGTCTGTGTTACACAACAGAACAACACCACGACGAGCAATAAGGGGTAGCTTCAGGTGTATACTGTGCAGGAGGTTTAGCGAAGAATATCACTGACACTGTCCCTGCCTATCCTTCTCTGTCCCTGCATGCCAACACACTGTAAATGCACAAGGTTTCAAAGGATGTCACTGACACTCTCCCTGCCTATCCTTCTCTGTCCCTGCACGCCAACACACTACACAAGGCCGCCACGCTGGTGGCCTTTTATAGTGTGGGGCGTGTACTAAACCCCCCTGAGCTATGATTGGCCACAGGCATCCTGCCTGTGGCCAATTATGGCTCTCCTCGCTGCCGGCGCTGTGATTGGCCAAGCATGTGGGGTCATAGTGCATGCTTGGCCAATCATCAGCCAGCAATGCACTGCGATGCCGCAGTGAATTATGGGCTGTGACGCGCCACTCGAATTTGGCGCGAACGGCCAATAACATTCGATCTTCGAACGATCGAACAACCGATGTTCGAGACGAACACTAAGCTCATCCCTATTAGGCACTGGTGCCACAACACTGAAACCCCTCACAGATACTGTAGTTGGAGCACAGCAATGAGCCCTGCTGCAAAGCATTGCATCAAAAATTGTAAATACACGCCTCTGTTAAACAGGGGCTGAGAAATTGGGCCTTAGCCTCTGGTGGCGGTGCCCAGAACCAAAAATGTTCTTTCAAGCTATCAGCATGATTATTGAGGAGGAAGAGGATAGTCACTCAGCATAACAGGATAGTCACTCCGCATCAGCATAGGCAGTCTTGAAGGGATCTGACATTTCCCAAAAAAATATTCGGTTACATCAGCATCAGGTGCTTGGTAGCTGGTGGTGATCCAAGACTGATTCATTTTTATGAAGGTCAGTCAATCGACTGAGTCGGTGGACAGGCGCACCCTGTGATCGGTTACAAAGCCTCCAGCAGGTATTCCTGCACCATGTAAACCAGAAGGCTGCTTCATGACCTCCTGTAAGCCCGGGTACCTGCCCAAGAACCGCTGCACCACCAAGTTAAGGACGTGAGCCAAACAGGGCACATGGGTCAGATGTCCCTGTCGGAGGGCGGAGAGGAGGTTGGTGCCATTGTCGGAAACCAACTTTCCTGACTTAAGCTGGCATGGCGTCAACCACCTCTGAGCCTGCCCCTGCAGAACTGACAGAATCTTTGCCCCAGTGTGGCTCCTGTCCCCCAAGAACACCAGCTCAAGCACCGCATGGCATCTTTTTGCCTGCGTACTTGCGTAGCCCCTTGAATGCCTACGGAGCACTGCTGGTTCCGAGGACAAAGCACAGGTAGAGGCCATGGAGGAATAAGAAGAGGAGGGGGTGGAGGAGAGAGGTGTGTCAGAATCACCAGTAGTAACATTTTGGAGGCATGGTGGCGGAACAACCTCCAACACTGCTGCACCTTGTCCTGCATCCTTCCCAGCTGCCAGTAGTCTCACCCAATGCACCGTGAAAGATAGGCAACGTCCCTGTCCATGCCTGCTGGACCATGAGTCAGCGGTAATATGCACCTTACCGCTGACCTCCCTGTCCAGCGAGGCCAAGACATTGCCTTCCACATGCCGGTAGAGAGTTGGAATGGCCTTCCGTGAGAAAAAGTGGCGTTTGGGAACCTGCCAGTGAGGAAACGCATATTCAAACTCACAGAAGGGGGCAGATTCTACCAACTGAAAAGGCAGCAGTTGAAGTGCTAGCAATTTAGCCAAGCTAGCATTCAACCGCTGGGCATGTGGATGGCTGGGAGCGAACTTCTTTCGGCGGTACAGCAGCTGGGGCAGGGAAATTTGCCTGGTACAATCGGACGTCGGTGTACCGATAGCAGATTGTCCGCAAGTACTTGGCTGTGACACACCGAACTCTACACCTTCATTTCTCTCAGTGCATGTTTCAGAGAGGACTGAAGGTATAGTGGGGTTGGAGATCCCAGCTGATGAGGAGCAAGGAGAGGTCCGCTTTGTTCTTTGGTGTGGGTCTTTTAGGTACGCTTGCCAATGGACTGCATGGCAGGTCGACATATGTCTGGTCAAGTACGTGGTGCCCAAGCGGCTGATGTTTTGGCCACGTGAGATACGCTTTAGACATATGTTGCAAATGGCAACAGTGCGATCTGCTGCACACGTCTGAAAAAAGGCCCACACCAAAGATCTTTTGAAATAACGCGCAGCAGCAGCGCTCTGCACATGCGGAGCTCTGCGGTGTGATGCAGTCTGTGTGCTGCCCTTAAGCTGTTCCCTGGAGGGCATCCTGCCTTATTGGAGATGTGCCTCCTCCTCCTCCTCCTCTCCTATCAGGCACCCACGTGGAGTCAGTGATCTCATCACCCCCTCCCTCCTCATCACTGGAGCCAATCTGGCAGTATGCTGCAGCTGGGGGAACATGACTGCCAGATAGCTGTCCTTGTTGAGCACCCCCTTTCTCTGGGCTCACGTTACTACCCCCTCTCTCTGAGCTCACGTTACTGCCTTCCTCCAGCTGGGTTCCATCATCGGAGCCTTCAAAACGCTGGGCATCCTCCTGGAGCATGTACCCAACACTGTGGTCAAACAGTTCGGGGGACTCCTCAAGAGGACATGGTGGGGCTAGGGAAGGAGTGACTGATGCCATTGAGCCGAGGGAAGAGGCTGCTTTGGCAGCTGCTTTGCCAGACAAAGTACCCTGAGCCTGAGTGAGAGAGGACAAAGGAGGAGGATGGCTTGGTCATCCACGCTACTAAGTCTTGGGCGTGTTGCGGCTCAACATGGCCAGCTGCCGAAAAGAAGGACAAGCGTGTCCCACGGCCACGTGCTGATGAGGATGCACCGTGTCCACGACCAGCAGCACTGTTGCCTCTAGACACAGAGCCTGCTTGCCCTCTTTTATTGCCTCGTGACTGTCTGCCTTCCAGACATACTAATGGCCTGCAGTGAGATGTAGCTGCACAAAAGGTGGGAGATTATATATACATACGCACACACACACACACACACACACACACCTAGGATGCATATATATCCTCTACACACTGTAACTGCAGCTAACTGACTCGCCTGCCTGCTCTTTCTAATTCAATATAAATGACACGGTCGGTCTTTGTAAACTCTCGTTTCACAACTCCAACACACTACACAAGGCTGCCGAGCCGGCGGACTTATATAGTGTGGCAGTGTACTAAACCCCCTGAGCCATAATTGGTCAAAGCCACCCTGGCTTTGGCCAATTACGGCTCAGTTTTTTCTGCTCTGTGATTGGCCAAAGCATGCGGGTCATAGTGCATGCTTGGCCAATTATCAGCCAGTAATGCACTGCGATGATAATGGGCCGTGACGCGCCACTCGAATTTGGCGCGAACGGCCCATAATGTTCCATCTTCATCGAACGATCGAACAGTCGATGTTCGAGTCGAACATGGGTTTGACTCGAACACGAATCTCATCCCTACACAGGACACAGGCAGAATGACAATCTGCCTATGCAAACAAGGCAGATTGTCGTTCTGTCAGAAAGGAAGGCACTGATCCTGCGTTTCTGCAAAGAAGGAACATGATCTTTGCCATCCCCTAGTCAAAGCACTTCCCCCACAGTAAGCACACAGTTAACCCTTTGATCGCCCCTGATGTTAACCCCTTTCCAGCCAATGTTATTAGTACAGGGACAGTGAATATTTTTTAGCACTGATCACTATATTAGTGTCACTGGACCCCAAAAAGTGTCAGGTGTCAGATTTGTTTGCCGCAATATCGCAGTCCCACTAGAACAGTGGGTCTCAACCTTTCTAGTGCCGTGACCCCTTCGTAAAATTTCCCAAGTTGTGGGGACCCCGAACAATCAAATTATTTTCGTATTGTGGGTTGTCAGTAACCAAGGCAAGACAAGTAATTTGTGCCCCTAACCCACGGACATTTAGCACTCCCAGAGTTCCTTCCACTCGTACGATATTAAAACCCCTTATGGTACATTTAGAATCTTTGTTCTCCTTTCTTTCCCTTTTATCTCTCTCTATCCTAATTTCTTGTTTTTTTTCCCAATCCCTCTCACTAGCCATCTTTCTTGTTCTTTCTCTCCCTTTTTCTTGGTTCCTCCCCCACTTTTCCTCTCCTTTCCATGTATTTATTTTTATTCCTTCTCTTATTCCTTGGTGGGGGGAATGGAATGAGTGGCAGTGCTGGGGGAAATTCTGATCAGCCAACTTAGGTGCTCTTGATCAAGGTCATCTGCTGATCTAAGAACTGTAGCGGGGACTTTTAATGGCAACTCTAATCACAGGTAGTGTTACTCACTGTGTCTCCGACTTTGTGGTGTCTTGTAGCAGTGACACCTGTGCCGAAATCAGGAGATAAAGTCTAATACAGCCCCTCCAACTTCACATTCCTCACCAGTCAGCTGACCTCTAGTCACTGTCCCCCAGCCATGCCATGAACTGAATGGGCGGCTGTGAAGAGGCTGAGTGGGTGGCCGTGGGCTCTAGGGACAGCCCTGCTGGGCGGCCGCAAAAAAGGCTGGGAGAGCGGAGCGGGCTTCAGGAACAGCCCAGGATTCGGTGACCCCTGGAAAATCATCATTCGACCCCCAACGGGGTCCCGACCCCCAGGTTGAGAACCACTGCACTAGAAGTTGCTGATCGCTGCCATTACTAGTAAAAAAAAAAAAAAAGAAAAAAAATACAAAATATAATAATCCTATAGTTTGTAGATGCTTATTGGGATTTTTTTTTTTTCAAATATGTAGCAGAATTCATATTGGCCTAAATTGATGAAGAAATTCGTTAATAATTTTGCTTTTTTTTTTTTTTTTATTGCCTATGTTTTATAGCACAATGTAAAAAAAAGTTTTATTTTCCCTTTGTTTATAGCGTAAAAAAATAAAAACCACAGAGGTGATCAAATACCACTAAAAGAAAGCTCTATTTGTGGGGGAAAAAAAGAAAAACAATTTGGGTGTAGTGTCGCATGACCATGCAATTCTCAGTTAAAATAATGCAGTTCCATATCACAAAAAATGGCCTGGTCATGAAAGGGGGGTAAACCTTCCAGAGTTGAAATGGTTAACCAGCTATTCACACAGAATTCAAATTGGTTGATCATCTTTTGACCAATGATCCGAATTCGAATCGTTCCAAAATTTTGGAATTCGTTAGAAAATGAATAAAGAAATTTAACCAAAACGAAAACGTATTCTGAAACACGAAACGAGATTAGTAACATAACAAATATATCCAAAACAAAACAAATTTTGCTGTTCTGCAAATCTGCACATGTCTACTCTGCTCCACTGTCATCCTTTAAACTGCTTATGTCAACTTTGACTCCGAACTGAGCATCTGTGCAGAAAAACATGTACAAGTTTCACATTAAATAGGCAAGTTTTATTATTTATTCTATGAATTAATGCTATTTCTAAAAATAATTGTTATATCAACAGCTCACTGATCACACCAATGTTCTGTGAGCTATTGATCTGAAATATACAGGTGGTACTTGAAAAATTTGAATATCGTGCAAAAGTTAATTTATTTCACTAACTTAAAAAGTGAAACTAATATATGAGATAGACTCATTACACGCAAAGCAAAATAGTTCAAGCCGTGATTTGTCATAATTGTGAAGATTATGACTTACGGCTCATGAAAACCCCATATGCACAATATTAGAAAATTAGAATATTACATGCAATCAATAAAACAAGGATTGTACATAGAATAATATCGGACCTCTGAAAAGTATAAGCATGTATATGTACTCAGTACTTGGTTTGGGCCCCTTTTGCAGCAATTACTGCCTCAATGTGGCGTGGCATGGAAACTATCAGCCTGTGGCACTGCTGAGGTGTTATGGCCTTCAGCTCTTCTGCATTGTTCGGTCTCATGTCTCATCTTTCACTTGGCAATGCCCCATAGATTCTCGATGGGGTTCAGGTCAGGCGAGTTTGCTGGCCAATCAAGCACACTAATCCCACGGTCATTGAACCAGGTTTTGGTGCTTTTGGCAGTGTGGGCAGGTGCCAAGTTCTGCTGGAAAAGGAAGTCAGCATCCCCATAGAGCTTGTCTGCGGAAGGAAGCATGAAGTGCTCCAAAATCTCCTGGTAGACTGCTGCATTGACCCTGGACTTTATGAAGCACAGTGGACCAACACCAGCAGATGACATGGCTCCCCAAATCAACACAGACTGTGGAAACTTCACACTGGACTTCAAGCATCTTGCAGTGTGTGCCTCTCCATTCTTCCTCCATACTCTGGGTCCTTGGTTTCCAAATGAGATGCAAAAATTGCTCTCATCAGAAAAGAGGACTTTGGACCACTGAGCAACAGACCAGGTCTGTTTTTCTTTAGCCCAGGTAAGACGCTTCTGACATTGTTTGTTGTTCAGGAGTGGCTTGACAAGAGGAATACGACATTTGAAGCCCATGTCCAGGATCCGTCTGTGTGGTGGCTCTTGATGCACTGACTCCAGCCTCAGTCCACTCCTTGTGAAAGCCCCCAACACTTTTGAATGGCCTTTCCCTGACAATCCTCTCCAGGCTGCGGTCATCCCTGCTGATTGTGCACCTTTTTCTTCCACACTTTTCTTTTCCACTTAACTTTCTATTAATGTGCTTTGATACAGTACTTTGGGAACATCCAACTTATTTTTCAATTACCCTTTGAGGCTTTCCCTCCTTATGGAGGGTGTCAATGATGGTTTTCTGCACAACTGTCAGGTCAGCAGTCTTTCCCATGATTGTGATTCCTACCTGAACCAGACTGAGAGACCATTTAAAGGCTCAGGAACCCTTTGCAGGTGTTATGGCTTAATTAGCTGATTAGAGTGGACACTTTTTCACAATATTCAAATTTTCTGAGATTGTGGATTTGGGGTTTTCATGAGCTGTAAGTCATAATCATCACAATTATGACAAATCATGGCTTGAACTATCTTGATTTGCATGTAATGAGTCTATCTCGTATGTTAGTTTAACCTTTTAAGTTGCATTAGTGAAATAAATTAACTTTTGCACAATTTTCTAATTTTGCGAGTATCCCTGAGATCTAAAACTTTTTCCAATGGTTTCTCCGAGGTAAAAAGGTTCAGAAATCCTGCTATAAATACACGTGGGAAAGTCTAAAATAGACCTTAGTGAGCATCACATATTGTTGAATTACTTCAAATGACCACACCTTATCTCGGAGACTTCACAAGGGCTAAACAAGAGGTGATGGTGATTTATTACAAATATTTTGTTTATTGCTAAATAAAGACATTCAAGTTTAAAAAGATATCCTAATAAGTTTGATTTCTTTTCTACATTTCATGAACAAACATACTCAGGGAATCTAAATTGGTGTCGGTGTAGAGCCGCTGCTTTGTGCCAAAATGCAAAAAGTGTGATTTTGTGTTTCAATTTAAACTTAAAACCTAATGTCCTTATGACCTGCTTTTTCTCCCCTCCCTCTCTTTAAATCTGATTATTAGTTTATTTTTAATCATCTGTTGTGCATTTGTCACCTAAGTGAGAATCACATCTGGGACCTCCCTGTCCTCCATCACAGATTCTGTGCATGTGCAGATGTGCACATGCGAGTTTCCCTGTACATCGTGCACACACGTGGTTTTCCCTGTCATGCTCAAAGACAGCATGGTAGTCCAAAACCTTCCTTGTCCTTCCTCATGCACAGGAAATTTCCTGTGCATTCACAGATGTGCCAAAGGGCTGTGGCGGGATCCTGTACAAATCATTAGTAAGACCTCACCTGGAATATGCAGTTCAGTTCACAAAAAGGAAATTGGAGAACTGGAGAAAGTGCAGTAAAGCACAACCAAACCTGACAAGAGGCAGCTATGTGGAATGAATAGCTGAACTGATTAAGGGGGATATGATCACCATGTATAAATACATAAGTGGTGCATATAGTGAACATGGTGTTGCCATTTACTCTCAAGTCATTAGAGGACAATGGGGCACTCTTTACATGTGGTGAAAAAGCGATTTAACCTCCACATATGTACAAGCTTCTTAGCCCTCCAAAAGGCAGGATAGTGCCTCCAAAGGCCAAGGATGGGCTAGCATTTTACCCCAGGGCTGAGTCCATGGCTAAAATAGGGGGAGTGAGAAAGGATATTGGGCTCCGGTCTCTTTTGTCTTGTTAGTATTATTGCTGAACGGTTAAGGAAGTGAGGGTTAAGGGGCCCCAGATACAGACTATTCAGATCCAAGTCAATGTCCCATGGGGGCACATGCGCACAGCAGCCTAGGATGGATTTCTACAAGGACCTTAACAGTTCCTCAATGCCTGAAAAATCCACCCAAACGCTACACTGGGAATCAGAATTATCTTGCAACATCCCCATAGAAACATGGAACTCTATGACAGACAATCTCCGCAAATGTAACATAGCTCCAGCATACAGAGAATCCCCTATGAAATTATTTTCTAGACTATATCTAACCCCTGAAAAAATTCACGCATTCTATCCATCTACTTCTCCATGCTGCTTCAGAGGTTGCACAGAAATTGGCACATACACTCACATTTTCTGGAGCTGTAGATTCCTAGAAACAGTATGGCGACAAGCCGAAATGAAAATAGAATCCATGGTTAAAAAAATAATTTCCCTCTCCCCACAAATATGCATTCTATATGCTAATATTCCAGATATTCCCCCTCCCTGTGTTAGACTGATTCATTCACTAGTAAGCTCAATCCAATGGATGATTGCCCTTAACTGGAAATCCAATAACCTCCCCTGGCCCCAGGTATTATCCAGAATGAGAAATATTCAGTTATCCGAAAGAATTCATCACACACTATCTGATAGCATTCCCACCTTTAACTCAAAATGGATGTACTGGTCCAACGATTAAACCATATGCCTTCCAAATCTTGGGAATCTTTTTTTTGTATTGATCCTTTTTCTGATCCCATACACCCCATTGACATCCCTTACCCTGACTTGTATCAATTTCAATAGGGTACCCTATCCCTATATTGTCATAATATTTTCGGCTCTTAATTGAAACACTACTCTATTTTCATTGTTTATATAGTATTGCTTTATATTTTCTTCTGTAAAATATCCTCACAGCTTTGTAACTTATTTCTTTGAATCTTCCAAATAAAACTTTTGTAAACAAAAAAAATAGGGGGAGTGAGAAAGGATATTGGGCTCCGGTCACTTTTGTCTTGTTAGTATTATTGCTGAACGGTTAAGGAAGTGAGGGTCAAGGGGCCCCAGATACAGACTATTCAGATCCAAATCAATGTCCCATGGGGGCACATGCACGCAGCAGCCTAGAATGGATTCACTGTAGGACTGCTCCGCACTCACTCGATTGCCGGGGTGATTCACTCCTGTCACTTATTTTATCTACCACAACTTTCTCCACTAGCTGGGCTTACTTTTCAAATGAGTCCGCCATCTGGACATAAGCGCCAAGGCTATTCCTCCATCTCCTCACCATGCCACACATCATTTCGGTATGGTGTAAGGGGAGATATCTGCAAAGATCTGAATTGGAAAACAAGCTTTTCGGAAGATCAAGACCGTTTTATCACTTCTTCTTTCACCGCGTAAAAGTGGGGCTTGACTATGATGTCCTTTGGGAGACCATCTGTACGTGGCGGTTGTAAGGCTCTATGAGCCATGTCTAGTTCCAGGCGATGGTCCGGAATGTCTGCAATTATGCCCTTAATAAAATGACCAAATAGCTGGATGTACCGCTTTCACAGATTCAGGAAGTCCTCTTAACCTGAAGTTATATCGCCTGGATCTGTTTTCAAGGTCATCAATTTTGGATAGTGTGGTTTCTAATTGGTCTTGGACATCTGAATTCTAGCCGCGTTTTGGTTAATTTTTGTGACAGATTGGTCAGCTTTCTTTTCTATAACCTCCATCCTAGACCCCAGTTGCTGCAGGTCAGCATGTATAGAAAATGTCATCTGGCTGCAGTTTGAGCCAGGCCTCTGGATAGCATTTTGGAGAAGGCAGCCATCATAGAACGAACGTCAGTCGGAGTGAGGGGGCAGTCAGAGTTTACACTGACACATGAATCTAGGCCAGCCAGTGGATCATGGATAGGAGTGAGAAATATTCCATCTATTGTCCTTCCAATCAGGGATTCAGTAGATGTAGGAGAGGGAGCAGTCTGGAGGCAGTCACTCACTGTGTGAAGAGGTGGAGGGGGAGCCGAGGGACCCTCTGTGTCTTGATTCGCTATCAGGCGGGAGGGGCACTCGCTTGTCCCCCCCCTCTTTCCTGGCCTGCCGGGCTGCATGCTCAGATAAGGGCCTGGTATGAATTGGGGGGACCCCACGCAGTTTTTTTCTGAATTTTCTATTGCCCGTATTGTTTTGTTTACATTTAAGCTGTCAGTGGGGGCAGCTCATTGATGGCTGATAAATCATCGGTTGTTAAGGATGCGGCGGCTGGCTTCCTTGCCCACTGCTTAACCACTTAATGACCGCCCACCGCAGATATACTGCGGTAAGGGGGCTACTCTGCACCAGATCACGTACCTAGTACATGATCTGACACTTTCAGGTCTAAGGCGTGCGACGCCAGTGACCCGTATCCGCTGTGATTACACACAGCAGGAGCCCACACTGGTTACCACGGACTCAATATCTGCTGGCATTCGCCGATTACACAGGACACAGGCAGAACGACAATCTGCCTATGCAAACAAGGCAGATTGTCTGTCAGAAAGGAAGGCACTGATTCTGTGTTTCTGCAAAGCAGGAACATGGATCTTTGCCATCCCCTAGTCAAAGCACTTCCCCCCACAGTAAGCACAACCTAGGCACACCGTTAACCCTTTGATCACCCCTGATGTTAGCCCCTGTCCAGCCAATGTTATTAGTACATGGACAGTGAATATTTTTTTAGCACTGCTCACTATATTAGTGTCACTGGACCCCAAAAAGTGTCAGGTGTCAGATTTGTTTGCGGCAATATCGCAGTCCCACTAGAAGTTGCTGATCGCTGCCATTACTAGTAAAAAACAACAAAAAATAAAAAGAATATAATAATCCTATAGTTTGTAGATGCTTATTGGGATTTTTTTTTCTCAAATATGTTGCAGAATTCATATTGGCCTAAACTGATGAAGAAATTAGATGTAAAAAAAAAAAGCAAAATAATTATTGGGTATGCTTTATAGCACAATGTAAAAAATATTGGCTTCACATAACCATTCTGTTATAGTAGGGCTTTTCTTTTCTCTCCATTTACATGCTATTGTTCTGGCTGCCGTTGTCATATGGTGAAGAATATCTGTTTTAATTCTTGGTATTGAATCTGTCATCAGGGATAACAATGAGATCTCCATACTTGGAGTCCTCTCTATTCCTGATATATCTCAAATATTTTATTTTATTTTAATCCAGAAACTATTCACCAGATGACACCCGTACCAGATATGGTCCATAGTTCCTCTTCCTGTCATGCATCTCCAACAAATCTCCGTATTACCATTATTTTTTTATTTATTTAATGCTACTGGGCTCCAGTACCATCTCATTACTAATTTATAATTTCTCTCTTGATGTTTAGTCGCTATAGATGTTTTATGTATTATTGCAAATATTTTCTCTCATTCTGTCTCCCTATTTCCTTTTCCCATTTTTTCATTGCTGTTAATTCTCCAAGAGATCCGGAGGGGAGTAGTAGGTCATATATCTTAGATAGTTTTTTAGTTTGTTTTTGTTCATCTATTAATATTTGTTTGAATTTTGTTTTGGGTCTATTTATTAAAGATAGGTCTATTTTTGTTTCAATGTATGTCTTTAATTGATGCTATTGTAGCCATTTATGTTTGTGTTCAGATCCTAAATCTTGCATTTTTGGCAGTTTACCATCCACTAGGATCTGGGCCATCCTCATGTCCTCCAATTTATTCAATTTTAAGTATTTTGTAGTTTCTATTGCTGGTGGGAATGATGGATTGGAGAGCAATGGGGTCATGGGTCCAATCATAGTAGATAGTTTCCCCCTTTTTAATATTGCATCCCATATCTTTAGTGTAGCTCTTACAAAGATTGTAAATTTTTTATTTCCAGGTCTTAAATGGGGTTTTATCCAAGGGAGGGTTTTAACCCATTGTTTATCCTCTGTTATTATGCCAGTCTATAATCCTGGTTAAAGAGGCTGCTTGTAGGTAATTTAGAGAAGTCAGGTAGTGCTAGACCTCCGTTAATCTTAGTTCTAATTAAGATTTCTCTTTTTATTCTAGGAGTATTTTGGGCCCAAATAAAGTTTCCTATTGCTTTTCTTAATTCGTTCATAATTTTTTTTGAGATGACTAAGGGTATTGTTTGAAAAATATATACCGTATTTAATCGGCGTATAACACGCACTTTTTTCCCCTTAAAATCAGGGGGAAATCGTTATATGCCGAGATACACAAAGCCGAAGTACGCTCGGCTTTACTCGGCTCCTCTCGCAGTCCCGCCCACCTCCACTGATTGCGCTGCTGACATACAGAAAGCCGAGTGTACTTCGGCTAGTCTCGGCTCCTCTCGCAGTCCTGCCCCTGACTGAGAAGGACCGAGTCTAGCCGAAGTACACTCGGCTTTCGGTATGTCAGCGGTGCAATCAGTGGAGATAGGAGGAACTGCGAGAGGAGCTGAGTCTAGCCGAAGTACACTCGGCTCCGCTCGCTCCTCTCCACAGTGGAAATACGCTCCAAATATAAATATTGCAGAGACTGGCAAGGCTGCAAAAGCACTGGGCAAGGCTGCAATGATGGACACTGGACAAGGCTGCAATGATGGACACTGGGCAAGGCTGCAATGATGGACACTGGGCAAGGCTGCAGAGATGGACACTGGGCAAGGCTGCAGAGATGGACACTGGGCAAGGCTGCAGAGATGGACACTGGGCAAGGCTGCAGAGATGGACACTGGGCAAGGCTGCAGAGATGGACACTGGGCAAGGCTGCAGATGGACACTGGGCAAGGCTGCAGATGGACACTGGGCAAGGCTGCAGATGGACACTGGGCAAGGCTGCAATGATGATGGACAAGGCTGCATTTAGATGCAAGTTTTTTTTCTTGAACTTCCCTCCTAAACTTGGGGTGCGTGTTATACGCCGATAAATACGGTAGTCATTTTGGCAATATGTCCATTTTCACTATATTGATTCTTCCCATCCATGAATGTGTTATTTTTTCCATATTTCTGCAACAGTTTCATTATTTTTCGGATCGTCACGTTGTAGTTCATATCTTGTAATTGATTTAAGTTGCTCGGTATATATATTCCCAAATATTTAATTGCTTCTTGTTGCCATTTAAACGGAAGGTCTTTTTTGCAATAATAACTGTATATTTTCTGTTAGTGACACATTTAACATTTCGGACTTATCATAGTTAACTTTGAAATTACTTAATTCCCCGAATCGTTTAAATTCCTTTATTAAGTTTGGTATTGTTACAATGGGGTTAGTTACATATATTAGTAAATCGTCTGCATATACTGCTGTTTTATTTTCTTTATCTTTGTTATTAATCCCTTGTATGGCTTTGTTTTTCCTTATTGCTTGTACAAGATGTTCCATTACTATTATATATAATAAGGGGGATAAGGGGCATCCTTGTCGAGTTCCATTTGTTATTTCTATATATTCTGATAACATTCAGTTTTTTCTTATTTTGGCCCTTGGGTTCGAGTACAATGCGACGATCCTACTACGCATTTTTGGGCCCATACCTATCTGGACTAATGTTTCTTGTAAGAACTGCCATCCCACCCTATCAAATGCTTTCTCAGCATCAATAGATAGACATGTTGGGATGGCAGTTCTTTTAACATTCTACCAATGTGCAGGTTTTTATTATATTGTCCCTCGTTTCTCGCCCTTTCGTGAAACCCGTTTGATCTAGATTTATGTATTCTGGTAAAATAGGTGTCAATTAGAAATAATCTTAGAATATAATCTTATATCAATATTTGTCAGAGAAATTGGTCGATAATTATTACATAATGTATGATCTTTCTCGGGTTTTGGAATTAATGTAATATGAGCTTCCATACTTTGTGGTGCAAAGGTTTGTGTTTTAGATATGGAGTTGTATGATTTTTTAAGAATGGGTATCAATATGTCTTGAAATGATTTATAAAACCTGGAAGTATATCCGTCTGGACCTGGGCTTTTGCCCAATACCAGTTCGGAGATAGCTTGTTGAATTTCCTCCATTGAGATTTTTTTCCAGTTCTTCCGTTTTTTCTCTTGAGAACACAGGTAGAGCTGTTTCTTTTATGTATTTATGAATCTCTTCCTTTTGTTTTTTGTTTTTCTTTATTTTTTGTTGTGTGTTTATATTGTACAGTTTAGAATAATATGTATGAAAAGTTTTAGATATTTATTTTGGATTATACGTCAGTTCTCCATTCATTTTTAGAATTTTAACTATGGAAGTCATAGGTTGATGATTTTTAAATAGTTCTAGCTAATGTTTTCCTGGTTTTATTTCCTTGTTGATACCACTTTGATTTGTTTTTATCCCTCAAATCGGAGGGACTCTTCATCAAGCAAGGACTGTAACTGTATTTGTTTATCTTTTAGAGCTATTTTATCTCCAGATTTATGGCTCTGTTTGGGTTTATTTTCTAAGTTTGTAATTTCAATCATTAATTGAGATTTTTTCTGTTCTTTTTCCTTTTTTAGTCTTGATCCGTGCTTGATGAATAGTCCCCGCGAGACACATTTAAGTGTTTCCCATTGTATGGGAATTGAGGTGTCGTGCTTTTCACGGGTTAACAAAAATTCTCACTGCTTGTCGAATATCTTTTTCGCATGCTTTGTTTTTAATTAAATTATCAGTCTCCACTTCCCCCTTGGTTTTTTATATTTAATTATCCTATGTTCTAAAAATATCGGGGCATGATCCGACCAGGAGAAGTTACCTATATCTGTTGAGGGAGTCATCATCAGACCGGATTGGTTGATAAAAAAATAATCTATTCTATGATATGAATTACGTATGTTTGAATAGTATGAATGTTGAGCCCTCCATATGTCTATCATTTGGTATCTTTCCAGTAAATGCTTGAACTCCTTTAATTGACTGTTTGTTTTTCCTATGGGAGTGAGTACTACATATCTTTGTGGATTGCAATAGACACTCCTCTTGCTTTAGAGTAGGGAAATGTATCGTGAATCCAAGTGACGTAGTTTCTATTTATTTTTGGGATGTGATCTGAACGAAAATGTGTTTCTTGGAATAAAATAATTCAAATTTTTTGTTTGTGAAATTAGTTTCAAATTTGAGATCTTTTAAAGGGTGAATTAAGGCCTCTTGCACTGAAAGAACAAAATTTTACCCCCTCCATAATTTTTTTTTTTATATATCCTCACTCACTAATCATTTAACACACTTCACTCCACTTTCTCACTTCTATATTGACTTTAATCAAGTCTATCTTACTATACGTAAGGTCCCTATCAGGGGGGGAGCCGGGGCGGTCTTTCCCGATCTGCCGCCCGTCAAGACACACATGCCGCTCCTCAGATCCTTTATAAAGTTTGTTGGATATTTTCTTTTGATTCTAGTTGCATTTTTATATATACATATTCTCTTTCCTTTCTAAGATATTAATAGTCGCTATGTAGACATTCTTCTTAAATTCTTTGCCCTTTCCCCTATTCCAATACCACAAGGGCACAAAAAATGCACTGTAGTTATGGTGGGGAGGGACGAGGGGGTCAGGAAAAGCAAGGAGGAGAGGGGAAGAAGAAGAAAAAAAAAAAAAAAGTATTAAAATTTCACCTGTGTTATCCATAGTGCTCTAAATTTACTTAATATATAGTGTTGGTGTATTCAATATTATGTGTGGTTGGTTATTACTCCTGTGATTAATTCAACTCCCAGTCTAAACCCCTCCCCGCCCCCTCCCGTCTCCCCCCACCCCCACTATTTATGTCCCTCTAAGGTTTTCTGAATGTTCCCATCTACATCTTAGGCCAGTCTGGTAGTTCTATTTCCGGGAGCCGAAGAGTTCCCAGAAATTCCGGCAGATCCTCTAAGTCCTTAAGAGTCGCTGTCAATCCTTCATGTTGGACTTGTAGTTGAAATGGAAATTTCCATCTGTACTGGAAATTCTTCTTTACCAGTTGTTCCAAAAAGGGGCTTTAATGCTCTTCTCCTATCCAGTGTGTATTTTAAATATTAATTGTGTTCCCTCGTATTGTATGTTCTTATTTTGACGTGCAGCTATCATAATTTTATCTTTTGTTTGAGCATGATGCATCTTACATATTACATCTCTTGGTCTGCTGGGATCTACTCTTCTTAATCCCATTATTCTGTGTGCTCGATCGATTGTTGTTTCTGTTGTTTCCATTGGATCCTCTATTAATTCCTTAAATACATTTTGCAAAGTGGTTATCAGATCTTTTGAGCTCACATTTTCAGATAAGCCTCTGATTCTTATGTTATTTCTTCCATTTCTATTTTCTTGCTCATCGAGAGCATTTATGGTTCGTTTTATTTGTTTAGATTGTTCTTGTATTTTCTCTTCTGTTCTTTTAAATTTTTGTTCCATTTTTGTCACTCTTGCGTCTATTGCACCTATTTTCTCTTGAGTGTCTTGCATAGATGTTTTTAGATCCTGTATTTTCATTTTATTTGGTTTCCAATCTATGTACATATTGATCCATATCACGTCTAGTAGGGAGAGACCGAATATATTTTTTCATGTCCCATTTTTCCTTTTCCGTATCCTCCTGTTCTGTTGTCAGTCTAATTGTGTATATTGGTAAGCTGTTCCTAAGGTGACTGATCTCCTCATCCCCTGATGTTCTAGATGCTCCTAGATTTGTTGATGATTCTGCAATATTCAGCAACTCATGTGAGGTTTGTGAGGTTTGTAATTGCTGAGAAAAAAAAAAAAAAAAGTCTGTGCTTGAGCCCCTGTGTTTTTTTTCTTTATATCCTCCTTTTTACTTTTTTGAGCTTGTGGTGTTCTATTACCCTTCTTAGGTGCCATTTTTCTCTTCTTTTCTCTTCAAGGGAAGGACCTAATTCTCCTCAACTTCCCTCAAACCCCCTCAGTTGTATTTTGTTAATTTGTTGAATAAAGGTAAGCAAAAAAATAAAAAATAGGAAAGCCGCTAAAACACCCGGAAAACAGCGGCACTCCTCTTTCGCCTAGTTGTTTTCTAATACTCAGTTATGTATTGATTTTATTTCTCTTGACGAAAAAAAAAAAAAAAACACCTTGGAAAAAACAGGTATGAAAAAAAAAAATGGAGACCATGTCCAGAGTCCTTATTGCCACCTTAATTTTATAACTCAGTTATAACTCAGTTGGGACATTGATCTTGAAACAAGCAGATATTCTTATCTAGCACCTTTTTTCCAATTTTTTTTTTAACCAGCTGATGGTTTATATTTTCTTATTTCGTTATCCTGACCAGTTTTTAGTACACAAAATGTCTTTGAGTAGCTATAGGTATCTAAATGCGTTTTTTGGACGAAGATATTCTTTTAAATTATTCATAAAATCTTTATTCCTTGAGCTTTTTTCACATATATCATTTTATATAATATTTTTCGATCGTTTGTTTCACTATGTTTCACTATATTGCATTTTTACAACCTTCACTTTTTTGTTTAGTTTCAGCTTGCCTGTATCTGCTGTTATACACCAGTAATGTCTCTAGGTGGATATAGTTGGTAGATATAGTTTTAGAAACAAAGATATGCCACATGTGTCTATTCAACCCAAGTATTTTCACAGTCCTCAGTCCCTGATTACTGACTCACCTTCAATTTTTCCCAGCGTTCTGATCATCTGCTGATGTATCAGCCGATCTCTGGGTACTGCCGGGTGCTGTCAATCTACATTCTCCGAGTATTGCCGAGTGCTTTGATCTCCGGCCTCTCTGTGAACCCCCGCTGCTTCGAGCTATGCGTGATGCTGCTGCAATGTTACTTCTTGTATGAGCTCTGTCGGAACCCTCCAAAGTTCCCCGATCTCTTGCCGGTCTTTCACTAGGTTGCCACTGGGGGAATCACACGCCACCCGCTTTGAAGTGAGGACTTAGACCCTCTCCCGGTTCCCTCCGCTTTGTCCCGGCTCGGCTGAGCTTAATTCGGCCTGGTTTCGGTCTGGCTCCTGCAGAACACTCTAATTTGTCTGGTGTCTTCCTTGTTTGGGCTCATGGATGCAGGCTCCGGCGAGGCATAGCAGGTGAGAGCAGAAAAAAAGCAGATAAAGCAGGCAAAGCAATCCAAACGATCAGTCTCTGCAAAGAAGGCAGGGAATGAAGCATATCAGCATTTCAGGATATCAACGCTGTCTATCTTGTCTGTCCAAACATTTCCTAGATAAGCTCCAGCTGCAGCGTGTCAGATCTCATGGTGCAGCTCCTCCCGCCCGTTCCGAAAATTTGGAATACGTTAGAAAATGAATAAAGAAATTTAACCAAAACGAAACGTATTCAGAAACATGAAACGAGATTAGTAACATAACAAATATATCCAAAACAAAATTTGCTGTTCTGCAAATCTGCACATGTCTACTCTGCTCCACTGTCATCCTTTACACTGCTTATGTCAACTTTGACTCCGAACTGAGCATCTGCACAGAAAAAAAAAAAACATGTACAAATTTCACATTAAATAGGTAAGATTTATTCTATGATTTAATGCTATTTCTAAAAATAATTCTTATATCAACAGCTCGCTGATCACACCAATGTTCTGTGAGCTATTGATCTGAAATATACAGGTGGTACTTGAAAAATTTGAATATTGTGCAAAAGATAATTTCACTAATGCAACTTAAAAGGTGAAACTAAGATATGCGATAGACTCATTACATGCAAAGCAAAATAGTTCAAGCCGTGATTTGTCATAATTGTGAGGATTATGGCTTACAGCCATGAAAACCCCATTCCACAATCTCAGAAAATTAGAATATTACATGCAATCGATGAAACAAGGATTGTACATAGAACAATATCGGACCTCTGAAAAGTATAAGCATGCATATGTACTCAGTACTTGGTTTGGGCCCCTTTTGCAGCAATTACTGCCTCAATGTGGCCTCAATGTGGTGTGGCATGGAAGCTATCAGCCTGTGGCACTGCTGAGGTGTTATGGAAGACCAGGGTGTTTCAATAGCGGCCTTCAGCTCTTCTGCATTGTTCGGTCTCATGTCTCTCATCTTTCTCTTGTTGGAAAAGGAAGTCAGCATCCCCATAGAGCTCGTCTGTGGAAGGAAGCATGAAGTGCTCCTGGTAGACAGCTGCGTTGACCCTGGACTTAATGAAGCACAGTGGACCAAACACCAGCAGATGACATGGCTCCCCAAATCAAAACAAGCTGTGGAAACTTCACACTGGACTTCAAGCATCTTGCAGTGTGTGCCTCTCCATTCTTCCTCCATACTCTGGGTCCTTGGTTTCCAAATGAGATGCAAAAAATGCTCTCATCAGAAAAGAGGACTTTGGACCACTGAGCAACAGACCAGGTCTGTTTTTCTTTAGCCCAGGTAAGACGCTTCTGACGTTGTTTGTTGTTCAGGAGTGGCTTGACAAGAGGAATATGACATTTGTCGCCCATGTCCAGGATCCGTCTGTGTGGTGGCTCTTGATGCACTGACTCCAGCCTCAGTCCACTCCTTGTGAAAGCCCCCAACACTTTTGAATGGCCTTTCCCTGACAATCCTCTCCAGGCTTCAGTCATCCCTGCTAATTGTGCACCTTTTTCTTCCAAACTTTTCTTTTCCACATAACTTTCTATTAATGTGCTTTGATACAGCACTTTGGGAACATCCAACTTATTTTGCAATTACCTTTTGAGGCTTTCCCTCCTTATGGAGGGTGTCAATGATGGTTTTCTGCACAACTGTCAGGTCAGCAGTCTTTCCCATGATTGGGATTCCTACTGAACCAGACAGAGACCATTTAAAGGCTCAGGAACCCTTTGCAGGTGTTATGGCTTAATTAGCTGATTAGAGTGGGACACTTTGAGCCTGGAATATTGCACCTTTTCACAATATTCAAATTTTCCGAGATTGTGGATTTGGGGTTTTCAGGAGCTGGAAGTCCATAATCATCACAATTATGTCAAATCACGGCTTGAACGATCTTGCTTTGCATGTAACGAGTCTATCAGGTATACGAGTTTAACCTTTTAAGTTGCATTAGTGAAATAAATTAACTTTTGCACAATATTCAAATTTTCCGAGTATCCCCTGTATTTTAGGAGTTCCCTGAGATCTAAATCTTTTTCCAAGGGTTTCTCCGAGGTAAAAAGGTTCAGAAATCCTGCTATAAATACACGTGGGAAAGTCTAAAATAGACCTTAGTGTGCATCACATGTTGTTGAATTACTTCAAATGACCGCACCTTATCTGGGAGACTTCACAAGGGGTAAACTAGAAGTGATGGTGATTTATTACAAATATTTTGTTTATTGCTAAATAAAGACATTTGAGTTTAAAAAGATATCCCAATAAGTTTGTTGATTTAATTTCTACATTTCATGCACAAACATACTCAGGGAATCTAAATTGGTGTCGGTGCAGAGCCGCTGCTTTGTGCCAAAATGCAAAAAGTGTGATTTTGGGTTTCAATTTAAACTTAAAACCTAATGTCCTTATGACCTGCTTTTTCTCCCCTCCCTCTTTAATTATGATTATTTATTTATTTAGAATCATCTGTTGTGCATTTGTCACCTAAGCTAGAATCACATCTGGGACCTCCCTGTCCTCCATCACAGATTCTGTGCATGTGCAGATGTGCACATGCGAGTCTCCTTGTACATCGTGCACACACATGGTTTTCCCTGTCATGCTCAAAGACAGCATGGTAGTCCAAAACCTTCCTTGTCCTTCCACATGCACGGGAAATTTCCTGTGCATTCGTAGATGTGCCAAAGGGCTGTGGCAGGATCCTGTACAAATCATTAGTAAGACCTCACCTGGAATATGCATCTCAGTTCACAAAAAGGAAATTGGAGAACTGGAGAAAGTGCAGTAAAGCACAGCCAAAACTGACAAGAGGCAGATATGTGGAACAATTAGCTTAACTGATTAAGGGGGATATGATCACCATGTATAAATACATAAGTGGTGTATATAGTGAACATGGTGTTGCCATTTACTCTCAAGTCATTAGAGGACAATGGGGCACTCTTTACATATGGTGAAAAAGCGATTTAACCTGCACATATGTAAAAGCTTCTTAGCCCTCCAAAGGCAGGATAAGGCCTCCAAAGGCCAAGGATGGGCTAGCATTTTACCCCAGGGCTGAGTCCATGGCTAAAATAGGGGGAGTGAGAAAGGATATTGGGCTCCGGTCTCTTTTGTCTTGTTAGTATTATTGCTGAACGGTTAAGGAAGTGAGGGTTAAGGGGCCCCAGATACAGACTATTCAGATCCAAGTCAATGTCCCATGGGGGCACATGCGCGCAGCAGCTTAGGATGGATTCACTGTAGGACTGCTCCGCACTCACTCGATCACCGGCAATTACCGGGGTGGTTCGCTCATGTCACCTATTTTATCTACCACAGCTTTCTCCACTAGCTGGCCTTACTTTTGAAATGAGTCCGCCATCTGGACATAAGCGCCAAGGCTATACCTCCATCTCCTCATTATGCCACACATCAGATAAGATGTCACCCCGTCTCAATAAGACTGCTTGCTCGGCTTCAGTGAAAATGTCAAGTCCCCACAACTCTCCTCCTGACCCTTTTGTGGATTCAGATTTAGCTAATCAAAACCTCCTTATGCAAGTAAGAGACATCATAGAAGAATTGGCGGCTACATCACATACCATCATGATTGAACTGCGTCATGACATCCGGGAAATTGGTCATCGCACTGACACCCTTGAAAACGCACAGATGATATTACTGTAGTGCTCACTAGTCATGAGAAAAATATAAATGCAGCTCTTCATAATCTTTCCTTACTTAAAGATCATATAAAAAAACTATCAAAAAAAGAGCGCGAAGATGTAATTTTCGCATTCGGGGTCTCCCAGAGAGCTATGAAGACTTAAATGGATCAATTCTCACCCTCTTTCATGAATTGGCCCCACAATTACGATCAATAGATTGGAAATCGATCATGCACATAGAGCTTTTGGCCCACAGAAATGTAATGGTCGACCACACGACATCATTGTTAAACTTCCCTACTTTCGCACTCAAGAACTTCTCCTTCACACTGCTCGAGAATCTTTGTGCCTTACCTTCCAAGGTCTTCCATATAGCCTTTATGCTGACTTAGCATATTCGGCTATCCAAAAAAGGCAAGCTCTCTGTCCTTGTCTCATTATTCTCCAGAATGCAAACGTTTTATATTATTGGGGCTTTCTCCTCAAGCTTTGCTTTTCTCATGGAAACACCCTATTTCAACTTCGCACTTCAGAAGAGGTTTATGTCTGCTTTCAACTACTAAATTTACCACTTCCTATAATGTCTACCACAACATCCTCATTACAGACATCTTCAGGGAACACTACTTTCCTTCAAGCTCAAGGAATACCTGATGACTGAAGAGAATGCAAATGGTACTCCTTGTACCTGACAGACCAGCTAGGTATAATACCACAATTACCACACTCAAAGAACCCTCTCAGTACTGACGAGACAACTCATGAACACGAAGAGATGGAAAGTTATGTTCAAAAGGTATCTGCCTTTTTTGGACGGGAATACAGTTTATATATGTTATAACACAACCAATCATAATCAATCAAAATATGGGAGGGGGAGTGGTTAGTAAAGGGCACATTGAATATCATTAATAGCCAAATACTTTAACCTCTTAAGAAACATGACTGACATTGCTGACAGGTTTAATGTACCTGTTCATGACTAATATGCAAGGCCTCCTTTTTCCTCATTTCAAAGGAAAGTGGCCCAGACATGGGCTACAAATAGAAACCGTTTGCAAGCTATCTATGTGCATGCCTTGCAAAAAACTGTTACTGGCTGAAAGTACAAATATGAGCTAACTTTTAGCTAACTAGCTCAAGTCAAGTCAAAAATATATGAACTTATAGCCATCAAGATGGAGTTACTCTGGTTCAGTCATATTACTACAATGACAACACCCTTTCCTGCAAACAGGTTTACAAGAATGCCTTGGATCATCTTAATTCACAGATTTTTCAGCTGACAGTTAGCAACAAACTTATCTTTATTTATTTATTTTCCCCCCTCCCCACTCCTCTCTACCTTTCCCCCCCCCCCCCCCTTCTCCTTCCATAATTTTATATACACTTTCATCGTATATACTTCAATTTGGTATATAGGATATGTATGATATAATTAAATACAAGATTCATAATAGTAATGAGAGCTATAAGGTAAGACCATACTTTGTAAACTAACATGGTAAACATCCACTCCAAATATATGTTTGATTTAACATTTGATCAATGCCTTATATCTCTTTAGTCAGTCATCTAATGTAGATCTTATATCGCCTTGACATTTATTTTGCTTTTTTTAAATACCTATTCATAAATACCTGTTTGATAATATATGTTTGCTAGTCACTTACTTTTCTACAAATATATTTTATAAATACATATTTGAGATTTTCTATCATAATTGTAATGTTTATTTGTTATATTATGTCCATTAGTAGGGATGAGCCAACCCCCCCCCCCCCCCACTGTTCGGTTCGCACCAGAACTTGCGAACAGGCAAAAAACACTGTTAAAGTCTATGGGACACGAACGTGAAAAATCAAAAAACTGTTCATTTTAACCGCTTGTCAATAGAGATGTCCCGAACTATTTGCCGGCGAATAGTTCCTGGCGAACATAGCTTGTTCACGTTCGTCGCGGCGGGCGAACATATGCGATGTTCGGTCCGCCCCCTATTCGTCATCATTGAGCAAACTTTGACCCTGTACCTCACAGTCAGCAGACACATTCCAGCCAATCAGCAGCATACCCTCCCTCCCAGACCCTCCCACCTCCTGGACAGCATCCATTTTAGATTCATTCGGAAGCTGCAGTCTTAGTGAGAGGAGGGAGAGTGTAGCTGCTGCTGATTTAATAGGGAAATCTATAGCTAGGCCAGTGTATTCAGTGTCCACTCCAGTCCTGAAAGACTCATCTGATCTCTGCTGTCAGGACAGCATCCTGACAGCACCCCAAAAAGCACATTTTAGGGCTAGTACATCAGTCTGCTTTTTTTTTTTTCCCCCTCTGTAATCTAATTGCAGTTGCCTGCCAGCGTGTGTGTGTCAGGCTCACAGTGTATACTGTGCCCACTTGCCCAGTGCCACCACTCATATCTTGTGTCACAGTAGATTACATTTAAAAAAAAACAAAAAAAAAACAAACACAACAATTTTGGACTGCAATAGAATAGCAGTCAGTTGCCTGCCAGCGTGTGTGTCAGGCCTACAGCGTCTACTCTGCCAACTTCTGCCAGTGCACAGTGCCACTCATATCTGGGGTCCCAGTAGCTTGCACGCATAGTACAACTAAACTAATCTAAAAAAAAAAAAGACAGGCAGAGGCAGGCCACCCCGCAGGGGCCGTCGTGGTGCTGTGATTCCCTTTGGCCCTAGAATAATGCCCAGTGTTCAGAGACCACGTACCCTGAACTCAAAAAGTTCTGAGGACATAGTTGATTGGCTACCACAGGACACCCAATCTTCTACAGCTTCCGCTCGGAACCTTGATGCACCATCCTCCAGCTCAGCTTCGGGCACCTCTCAAGTTACCACTCGCCCGCCTGCCGCCACCACCACCAACACTAGCACCACAGTTGCTTCACTTGATCTGTCAGAGGAGTTATTTACACATGAGTTGGAAGAAATGACTGATGCACAACCATTATTGCCAGAGGATGAAGATAAAAGGGATATGTCTCAGTCAGGCAGCATTACACACATGGACGTACGGTGTGATGATATAACAAAGAGGTAGAATATGGGACTTTGAAGGTGCTTGCAACAATTGAAAAATAAATTCCAAAGAAGGAAGGATATTTATAAAAATAGAAAAAATGTTTATTACAATATACATAAAAAAACTGATACATATACAGGCCTGTGACCATCACAGGTATGGTGTGATGATGTTGTACCCGCTGCTGCTTCCTTTGCTGAGTTGTCAGATACAAGTGAAGCAGTTGATAATGAGGATGTGTCCGTGGATGTCACGTGGGTGCTCGCTCGAAGAGAAGAAGAACAGGGGGAAAGTTCAGATGGGGAGACAGAGGAGGAGGAGACGAGTTGGAAGCAGGGGTAGGTCATCGCAAGGAGCTAGTGACAGTCAGACAGCATGTATCGTCACCCGGGGTCAGCCAGACAGCACGCCAATCGACGCATGCTGTTGCCACCACCAGAATGCCGTCATTGCAAAGCTCAGCAGTGTGGTATTTTTTTTGTGTGTCTGCCTCTGATAACAGCGATGCCATTTGCAACCTGTGCCAAAAGAAACTGAGTCGTGGAAAATCCAACACCCACCTAGGTACAACTGCTTTGCGAAGGCACATGATCGCACATCAAACGCCTATGGGATCAACACATGACGACGAGTACAAGCAGCACACAATTTCAAAGCCACCATCCTCCTCCTGGTCCAGCATCTTCAGCCACGTCAACCACTGCTGTCCTCCTTGCCCCCTCTCAACCATCCGCCAATCCGTCTCTCACCTTGAGCAGTTCCTGCTCATCTGCCCACAGTCAGGTGTCTGTCAAGGACATGTTTGAGCGTAAGAAGCCAATGTCACAGAGTCACCCCCTTGCCCGGCGTCTGACAGCTGGCTTGTCGGAACTCTTAGCCCGCCAGCTTTTACCATACAAGCTGGTGGAGTCTGAGGCCTTCAAAAAATTTGTAGCTATTGGGACACCGCAGTGGAAGGTACCCGGCCGAAATTTCTTTTCACAAAAGGCAATCCCCAACCTGTACTCGATTGTGCAAAAGGAAGTCATGGCATGTCTGACACACAGTGTTGGGGCAAGGGTCCATCTGACCACTGATACCTGGTCTGCAAAGCACATTCAGGGCAGGTATATCACCTACACTGCCCATTGGGTAAACCTTCTGACGGCTGCCAAGCATGTAATGCGTGGCTCTGCAGAGGAGTTGGTGGTACTCCATCCTCTTCGATAACCTCCTCGGCTGAGTCCTCTTCTGCTGCTGCGTCTTGCTCCACATCAACTGCACCCCCCAGCTCCCCAGGGGCTATTCCACATCACGGATACGACAGTGTCACGCCGTCTTGGGGTCGACTTGCCCGAAAAGCAGAGAGTCACACCGGACCAGCACTTCTGTCCGCCCTGAACGCACAGGTGGATCAGTGGCTGACTCCGCACCAACTGGAGATCGGCAAAGTGGTGTGTGACAACGCAAGCAATTTGTTGGCGGCATTGAATTTGGGCAAGTTGACACGTGCCGTGCATGGCACATGTGTTGAATCTGATTGTACAACGCTTTGTGCATAAGTACCCAGACTTACAGGTCGTCCTCAAGCAGGCCAGGAAGGTGTGTGGCCATTTCAGGCGTTCCTACACGGCCATGGCACACTTTTCAGATATCCAGCGGCGAAACATGCCAGTGAGGCGCTTGATTTGCGACAGCCCGACACGTTGGAATTCAACACTCCTAATGTTCGACCGCCTGCTCCAACAAGAAAAAGCCGTCAACGAGTATTTGTATGACCGGGGTGCTAGGGCAGCCTCTGCGCAGCTGGGAATTTTTTTGCCACGTTACTGGACGCTCATGCGCAATGCCTGTAGGCTCATGCGTCCTTTTGAGGAGGTGACAAACCTAGTCAGTGGCACCATCATCCCATTTGTTTTCTTCCTGGAGCGTGCCCTGCGAAGAGTGCTGGATCAGGCCGTAGATGAGCGTGAAGAGGAAGAGTTGTGGTCACCATCACCACCAGAAACAGCCTTATCAGCATCGCTTGCTGGACCTGCAGCAACGCTGGAAGAGGAGTCTGAGGAAGAGGAGTCAGAGGAGGAATGTGGCTTTGAGGAGGAGGAGGAAGACCAACCATAGCAGGCATCCCAGAGTGCTCATTGTCACCTATCTGGTACCCGTGGTGTTGTACGTGGCTGGGGGGGGGGGGGGAAGAACAGACCTTCAGTGAGGACGAGGAACGGGACATGAGTAGCTCGGCATCCAATCTTGTGCAAATGGGGTCTCTCATGCTGCCGTGCCTGTTGAGGGACCCTTGTATAAAAAGGCTGAAGGAGAACGACCTGTACTGGGTGGCCATGCTACTAGACCCCCGGTATAAGCAGAAAGTGCCTGAAATGTTACAGAATTACCGGAAGTCGGAAAGGATGCAGTAGTTCCAAAATAAATTAAAGAGTATGCTTTACACAGTGTATAAGGGTGATGTCACAGCACAAACGGGCATCTAACAGGGGAAGAGGTGAAAGTAATCCTCCTCCTACCACGACCACACCGGCAAGGACAGGACGCTTTACAGACGTGTTGTTGATGGAGGACATGCAGAGCTTTTTAAGTCCTACGCATCGCCACAGCCCTTCGGGGTCCACCCTCCGAGAACGACTCAACTGACAGGTAGCAGACTACCTCGCCTTAACTGCAGATATCGACACTCTGAGGAGCGATGAACCCCTTGACTACTGGGTGTGCAGGCTTGACCTGTGGCCTGAGCTATCCCAATTTGCAATAGAACTTCTGGCCTGCCCCGCTTCAAGTGTCCTTTTAGAAAGGACCTTCAGTGCAGCAGGAGGTATTGTAACTGAGAAGAGAAGTCACCTAGGTCAAAAAAGTCTAGATTACCTCACCTTTATTAAGATGAATGAGGCATGGATCCCGAAGGGACTGACAGTGGGTGTGACAGGGGGTCACTCTGGGCACAGGGTGAATGGAAAAACCCCACTATGACCTATGATAGCCACATTCAATGCTGTTTATACATTGTATCTAGATTGGGTGTGTACTGTGGTTGGGGGTTGTGTAATCCTTGCTGTGATGAGGTGTGATTGCATTCTATTGTCTATTATGAATTAAGTCTGCTACTGTGACGATGTGGATTGGAGCTGGTCGACCGTCTGGCTGCATATTATGGGATGTTGAAGTGTCTTCTGTGAGGAGGGGGGGGAATCACCCCTCCTGCTAAGACTGTTTACTGAAGGAGAAGTTTGAACACACCTGACCTGTATCACCATTGTCATTGGACAGTTTAACCCGCCCTGTTCCCCCAAGGATGGGAGGGAAGGGTTTTGAAGAGAAATGTGTTACCATGTCTTTTAAAAATAAAGTGATTCCCTGTTTTGGAACTTGAAATACAGAGCGTTGTCTTGTATCTCTGGAAGGATTAATCCTATGGGAAGTGGTCGCCTGGCTGTGGAGGGTCGATAGTGGTTGTGTGTTCAGAGAGGGAATATTCTAAACGGCGTTAACCCCTTTCATATTGGGGGGTGTCGTTACATTGGTTGGCAGCAGTGGGATATTCCATTGGGAACTCCAAACCACTGCAGTGAATGACCAGCTATGCAGCCTGCAGGAGAGCCACGCTGAAAGACTTACTTGAGAGCCGTGGAGGCACCGGTGGGACAAAGAACAAGGCCACCTTGATCAGGGAACTAGCGGAGATGGATCAGAGGGATGGGGATGCAGGACCCCGATCAGTTGAAGACTTGTTTCAACAACGAGTTCGACAGCGGTTGGCATTATATGGTGCTAGCCCATCAGAGACCGCCATACGGGAAGCCATTAGAGACATCCAGCGGCAGGATGAGCGGCAACATGAGCAGAGAATGGCGGAAATACGGCAATCAGAGACAACACCTAAAGATGCAGCGCCTTTCCGTAAGTTGCCCTTTCGGGCGTTCAAACTATTTAAGGAAGGAGAGGAGGAAATTGAAGCGTTCCTGCAGGACTTTGAGAGACTATGCCAGATACATGAAGTACTGCCCCAAGATTGGGTCGCCTTACTGGCAAGTAATTTAACGGGCAGAGCGGCGGATGCGTATCGGACCCTGGAGGATGAGGAGGATGCTAAAGACTATGATCGGGTAAAAGAAGCTCTGCTAACCCGATTTGCCATTTCACCCGAAGCCAGCCGGGTTAAGGTTCGAGAATCCCGGAAACACGCCAACATAACATACGTGGAGTGGGCACATCGTCTGCAGCGAGACCTTAAGGGCTGGCTCCAAGGAAGCCACGCTCATACCATAGAGGACATCACCCAGCTAGTACTCTTGGAACAGTTCTTTAACCACACCCCTCCGGTACTACGGGATTGGGTGCGAGATAAGCGACCACGGACTGTACAGAAAGCGGCTACGCTGGCCGATGAATATCTAGACTCTCGAAGGTCAGGCAGAAGCGAGCGCTATCCACCATCTCGGCCCAGTTTATCAGCCTCTAACTCAGCTTCAGCACCAACCCCAGCGGCCACTTACCCTCAGCAGCCCAGGTTCAACACCCAGGACTACGCACAACCCATCAGGTGTTTCGGATGTAAACAGCTAGGACACAAAAAGCCAGACTGTCCATTGAATCCAGCCAGCCAGTCCCAGTCATGGAGACAGCCAGCAAGGGGGAGCCCCCGCACATCCATGCCTGCGGCCCACTGCGTTGAGGAGGAAGAACATTGGGGCATCCTGCATGAGGCTGATCCAATACAAGCAGCTAACCGGGACAACAGGCAACAACACAGGCAGACTGTCCGGGTTAATGGAAAGGTAGCCAATGGATTACGTGATTCTGGTGCCACCATGACCCTACTGCAGAAGAACCTCATCCCAGAGAGCCAACATACCGGAGACACTGTAGCCGTAAGAGTAGCGGGAGGTACCATCTTCCGGCTCCCCGTTGCCCATGTTCACCTGGATTGGGGGGTTGGTTCGGGACACGTGAATGTGGGGGTAATGAAGGATTTGCCAGCGGATGTACTACTGGGGAATGATTTGGCCCCCCTCGTTTCTGCTTACGCCCCGATGGGCCCCGCTGAAGTCAACCCAGTAACTACCCGTGCCCAGACACGTGCTGCTGGAACCGGCCCGCTTGCTGCTGAGACACAGGTGAGACTACCTTCCGACACGTACCTTAGATCAGGCGCTCTTAGGCTGGGATACCCCAGAAGCATTCGGGAGGGAAACTCGGGAGGACCCGACCTTACACAAGTATAGGGCTAAGGCAGATACTCAGGAAAGGGGAATAGACGGGGAGCTTTTTGAATGGGTGGAGGGATAGACTGTATAGGATCCCTAAGCCAGCTTGGAGAAGTAAGGCCCCTTCGCAGAAATGACAGCTGGTGTTACCCAAGAAATACCAGCTGGAGATTCTGCGAATCGGGCACGATGTACCGCTATCGGGACAACTAGGGTTCCGTCGTACAGCCCATAGGATTACACAGAATTTCTTCTGGCCCAATTTTAGCCAGGATGTGCGACAATACTGCAAAACGTGTGACACATGTCAACGGATAGGTAAGAGGGGGGACCACCCTAAGGCTAAGCTCATGTCCATGCCTATTATTGGGGAGCCCTTTTACCGCATAGCCGTTGACATTGTGGGTCCCCTAGTCAGGCCTAGTCCATCCGGGAAGAAGTATATTCTCACCGTGGTGGACTACGCCACCCGTTACCCAGAGGCAGTAGCTATGTCTAACATTGAAGCAGAGACAGTAGCTGATGCCCTGGTTAAGATTTTTACCAGAGTGGGGTTCCCTAAGGAGATTCTCTCTGACCAGGGAACCCAGTTTACCGCGGTGCTCACCCAGCAGTTGTGGAAGGTGTGCAATATTAAGCCCTTGCTGAGCTCACCTTACCACCCCCAGACTAATGGTCTCTGCGAACGCTTTAACGGGACCCTCAAGCAGGGATTCCTGCCTCACCTGTTATTTGCGTACAGAGAGGTACCCCAGGAATCTACAGGGTTCTCGCCCTTCGAGTTGCTCTATGGGAGAAGGTTCCGCGGACCCCTCGATCTCATCAGAGGACACTGGGAGGGAGAGACAGAGCAAGAAGGGACCCCCATAGTGCCCTACATTCTGGAACTCCGGGACCGCATGGAGCAACTGTCTCTGATGGTAAGGGAGAACCTCCAGGCGGCCCAGGGAAGACAGAAGAGATGGTACGATCGGGGGGCCCGACAGCGTATCTTCCAGGTTGGACAGAAGGTCTTAGTGCTCAAACCTGTGAAGACCGACAAGATGCAGGCATCTTGGCAGGGCCCGTATAAAGTAGTAGCTCAGGTATGTGATACTACCTATGTTATTGCCAGCTGTGCAGATGAAAGAATCCAGCAAACCTTTCATGTGAACATGCTGAAGGAGTATCAGGAACGGCAAGAGGATGTTGCTGCAGTATGTGCCCCTGCTGCGGATGACTCGGAAGGTCTACCCCTCCCTGACTTACTAGAGAGAGAGCCGCAGGCCTGACCTTGAAACCAGACAAGTGACATCTAGGTATGGCGGAGGTGCAGTACCTGGGACACCGAGTGGGGTGTGGGAATCAGAGACCAGAGCCAGCCAAGGTAGAGGCAGTAGCTAACTGGCCCACGCCCCGTACTAAGACCCAGGTACTAGCCTTCTTGGGGACTGTAGCGTACTACCGACGTTTTGTCCCTAATTATAGTGCTATCGCCAAACCCCTGACGGACCTGACGAAAAAGAATTTACCTAGGCAGGTCCTGTGGTCTCCAGCTTGTGAAACCGTGTTTCTAGCCCTCAAGCAAGCACTTGTAAATGCCCCTGTCTTGGCTGCCCCAGTACCTAACAAACGTTTTCTTGTCCACACAGATGCTTCCATGTTTGGACTGGGGGCTGTGCTGAGCCAAGTTGGGGAGGATGGAGGAGAACACCCTGTCGCATACCTGAGTAGAAAGCTATTACCCCGGGAAGTGAGCTATGCAGCAGTGGAGAAGGAGTGTTTGGCCCTGGTCTGGGCCCTTAAAAATTTGAACCCTTACTTATACGGACAGGAATTTTCACTGATCACCGACCACAACCCATTGGTCTGGCTTAACCGGGTCTCAGGAGACAATGGCAGGTTGTTGCGGTGGAGCCTATCCCTACAACCTTACAATTTCACCATCAGCTATCGACCCGGTAAGCAAAATGGCAATGCTGATGGGTTGTCCCGGCAAACAGACGTCACCTCGGGCCCCTAGTGCAATGGTGATGGGTTGCCCAGACATTAGAAGAATGGACCTATGGACTAACTTCGGAGTCAACCCGTCGTGGGTCCCCTCCTCTGTTAGTCTCCTGCCGAAAGGGGAGATGTGTGACAGGGGGTCACTCTGGGCACAGGGTGAATGGAAAAACCCCACTATGACCTATGATAGCCACATTCAATGCTGTTTATACATTGTATCTAGATTGGGTGTGTACTGTGGTTGGGGGTTGTGTAATCCTTGCTGTGATGAGGTGTGATTGCATTCTATTGTCTATTATGAATTAAGTTTGCTACTGTGACGATGTGGATTGGAGCTGGTCGACCGTCTGGCTGCATATTATGGGATGTTGAAGTGTCTTCTGTGAGGAGGGGGGGGGGATCACCCCTCCTGCTAAGACTGTTTACTGAAGGAGAAGTTTGAACACACCTGACCTGTATCACCATTGTCATTGGACAGTTTAACCCGCCCTGTTCCCCCAAGGATGGGAGGGAAGGGTTTTGAAGAGAAATGTGTTACCATGTGTTTTGAAAATAAAGTGATTCCCTGTTTTGGAATTTGAAATACAGAGCGTTGTCTCGTATCTCTGGAAGGATTAATGCTATGGGAAGTGGTCGCCTGGCTGTGGAGGGTCGATAGTGGTTGTGTGTTCAGAGAGGGAATATTCTAAATGGCGTTAACCCCTTTCATATTGGGGGGTGTCGTTACAGTGGGCGATACATTTGACTAAAAAAAGGCCTGATGAGATGAGCTGCCTTGGGCTAAAAATGGTCCACACGCTGCTGTATTTTATCTCTGCATGCCGGATGACTTGCGTGACTTATCCGCCACCAACTAGGGTTCAAGCCTGTCAAGTCACCTGTGGCCAGATGACAGATGCACACCGTAGGACGACAGGAGTGCACCACAAGATAGTGAACCCTATGGCTGACTGCTGTGGATAGGAAACTGGGTGGTTGTGGAAAGCGGGACCAGAGGAGCACAACCAGAATCCACAGGAAGCTAGAGCCGAGATTCCCCAGGGCGTGGAATCTAAGACCCAGCAGGTCTTCAGAGCCTCTAGTGGTGAGGATGTTGCACTGCAGCTAGGTCCAGGTCGCAGCCCCTAGAGTCTCCTAGCTCACGCCCCATAGGGTAAGGGGGAAAGAGGGGAATCAGCAGCACAGGATACAAGAATAGCAAAGGACAAGCCGAAGGTCAAGGGTCACAAGCAGACAAGGATAAAACGAAGGACAAGCCGAAGGTCAAGGGTCACAAGCAGACAGGGATAGTCAGGAACAAGCCAATATCGTAACAGAGAGACAGACGTAGCACACGGCAGGCAGGAACCCAAACACACAATGCTTAACAAACACGTTGATCAGCAAAGCAGGCTTGCAGTGCACAGGTTAATATAGTGTTCTGTGATAGGGCCTGGGGTGGAGTCAGGCTGGGAGGAGATTATAAAGGAAGCCAGGTGAAGGGGTCTGGCCTCTAAGATGAACACATGGGAGGAGGAAAGGTAAGATGACAGACATAAGTGCATATCCATGACAAAGCCGCAATGTTTTAGGGCACATTCTGCCTGGAAAACATAAATTTTTCTGGCCGCTGCTACAATACCTAATTTTTCAGGCATGTGTACATGCCTAATTTTTCTGGCTTCTGGTGCTGCACTGTGGCTGCAAAAACAAAAAAGCACATACATGTGTCAATTCCCCTTCGTGATCGTTACCTTGTTGTGGTGACTGATGAAGGGGCTTGCGTATCACAATGAAGCGACCACCTCTGAGTGTGTTGGCAATGGCAATGTTGGCACACCCCAGATGATAGGTCGTTGCTTCATTGTGAACAGACCAAAAGCGATCGGCTGGATAATTTTGCATAGAAAAAACATAAATTTTCTTTGTGATCTTCTAAGGTGATCATTAAAGCCTTGCGGTTGTGCAAATGGACTGTTTGCGGTGCGTTAAAAACAGGGAGTTTGGTCTGTCACTGTGAAGCGGGCGTAACCCTTACACTACCTGATCGATACAACATCATACCTGATGTTTTAAAGCACGTTATTCCAAACAATTTAGGAATGTTAGGTGATTTATGCCCTTTATGGATTAAAACCCGACTCTGCGTCAACTACGTAAATTTTCCATGGGAGTTTTGCCATGGATCCCCCTCCAGCATGCCCCAGTCCAGGTGTTCGTCCCCTTGAAACAACTTTTCCATCACTATTGTGGCCAGAAAGAGTCCCTGTGAGTTTTAAAATCCGCCTGCCTATTGAAGTCTATGGCGGTTCGCCCGTGCGAACATTTGTGGAAATTCGCGTTTGAACAGAAAATTTTATGTTCGCGACATCACTACTTGTCAACCGCCCACCGTCAAATGACGGCGGACGGAAGACCCTGTTCTGGGTGGACGTCATATGACGTGATCGCCTTCAGAAGCCACTAGGGGGTGCGCGCGTCCGCCGCGTCACTGGGGACCCAATGCGCGTGCCCGGCGGCCGCCGGGTACCCGCGATTGCCCAGTAACTGAGCAGGACCGTGGATCTGTGTGTGTAAACACACAGATCCATGTCCTGTCAGGGAGAGGAGACTGATGGTACATAGGGACAACCATTGGTCACCTCCCCCAGTCAGTCCCCTCCTCCCACAGTAAGAATTACAATCTAGGGAACACATTTAACCCCTTGATCGCCCCCTAGTGTTAACCCCTTCCTTGCCAGTCATATTTATACAGTAATCAATGCATTTTTATAGCAGGGATCGCTGTATAAATGTGAATGGTCCCAAAAATGTGTCAAAAAAGTGTCCGATGTGTCCACCGCAATATCGCAGTCATGATAAAAATCGTTGATCGCCGCTATTACTAGTAAAAAATATATAATAATAATAATAATAATAATAATTATAAATCTATCCCCTTTTTTGTAGCTGCTATAACTTTTGTGCAAACAATCAATATACGCTTATTGCGATTTTTTTTTAACCAAAAATATGTAGAAGATTACGCATCGGCCTAAACTGTGAAAAAATTTATTTTTTTAATAGATTTTTTGGGGATATCTATTATAGCAAAAAGTAAAACATATTGCATTTTTTTCAAAATTGTCGCTCTATTTTTGTTTATAGCGCCAAAAAAAAACAAAAAAAAAAAAAAACGCAGAGGGGATCAAATACCACCAAAAGGAAAGCTCTATTTGTGGTGAAAAAAAAAATGATAAAATTTTTAGTCAATGGAAGAAAAATGTAGAACTCTTGTCATTTGGAAGCTCAACCAGCCAAAAGTAAAAAGTGTATCACAAAATTGAAACTAGACAAAAATACCTACGTTTTGATGTATAAATTGTGTATGACAAGTAGATCTTGTGGGCGTGAGAGCAATTTAAAGAGAAGGAACTAAGATAATTTTTTTAAGCTCTGTGCTGTAGCGATGACATCATCCACTCTAAGCAACCCCATAGACACACTGTTAAATCAATAAAGTTTCCTGAAATGATGACTAAACTTAAACAGCTTTTTCACAAAAAAAGTAAAAGATATCAAACTGAAAAGCTATAGCTGGATAGCTGAATATTTTGTTTAGCATCTGTAGGTGAAAGTATGAAGGAGCTGAAACTTTTGGGTGCGGATGAAGATTTTAAGGATTTGAAGCATGCTCTCATTGACTTCAATGTTAAAAAAAAAATAAAAATAAAAAAAAAGTGATAAAAAGCTTAATATTTAAAAAAAAGTATAAATAGTACAAAAAAATTGAAGTCCCATCATTAGCTGAAAGAGCTGAATATTTTAAAAGTTTAATGGTTTTAATAGCTGAAAGTATGCAGAAGTTACGCAGAGCCAAAAAACGTACGGAATAAAATTAAAATTAAGAACTAGAAAATGCATTTCCTGCAGAAAATGCGTGGGAATGCTGAATTGCTAAAGCTAACTGGATGAATAGCTTAAATCCGTAAGAAAAAGTTGAATAGTTGGAAAAGTAGGAATGGTTTTAAAATAAACAACACCACTAATGTATGAAAGATGTGGAATATTTAAAGGTTTTTTGAAAAGCTGACACTAAACTGAATTGTTTTTTCGAAAGTGATTTTACTCTTTCGTTCATCTACCGACACAGCTTCTGTATTGACAAAGTGGGTATTATCCGTTATTTAGGAGTGGCTAGGCAGAAAAAAAAAAAAAAAAAACTTGTAAAGCTTTGCATCACACCTTCTACAGTACCGCCCAGGGGGCGGACCCCATGGGTATATCCCCTCACTCTGCATCTGGCAGATCAGATTTTTTCTGTCTAGCAAGGAGTAGGACATGGCTCCCTTCGGACCCATTGGTCCAGGGAAAAAGATTTTTTTATTTTTTGCTTTTTTGGTTCCTGCGATCTTCGATCAACTACAGACAGACAGTCTCCTGCGCTCGGAAGCTTGATCTTAGTGACACAACCAGAGTCTTCCGTTGGAAAGGGAATGACCAGGGATCTTGCTGCCCTCCTCAGAATAATTGGTATTCTTGGGACTAAAATGTAAAAGAAAAAAAGAAAGGCGCACCGACTTAGTGCATTACCAATGGTTAGGTTTATTAAAAGTAGATTAAAAGATTAAGATTAAGTATTACTTTTTGGCTCTGAGGAAGAGGGTTCTCCCTCGCAACGCGTCAGCTGTATCTGTGATATGTCATCTGGACTCTCTGGTTATCTGGTTTCAGCAGGAGGCCCTTTGAACGCATCTATCCCTTTTGATGGAATGGTGTACGTGCCTATTACTATACTTGCTTTGTGAGTATTTATGATCTTTTAATAAACCTAGCCATTGGTAATGCACTAGGGCGGTGCGCCCTTTTTTCTTTTACATCTTCGATCAACTGCCGACTGGGTGACAGGCTGGATCCCCGATCCTTGTAGTCCCCCCAGTTTCGGCAATCAAGCGTGTGCCGACCCTAGCTACACGCTGGGTTTTCCACGACATACCCATCGCTCTACGGGTGGCCGGTGAGCCTATGCTCTAGGGCCTGCATCGGACCGCTCAGCTTCGGCTGACCTTACGGCCGAGTAGCAGCAGCCTGTCTGGCGAGCTAGCGCTCCAGGGCATGCATAGGATCGTTCCCCAGGGTTCAATCACAGCATGCCTGGCCGACAGTCACCTCCGTGTGCGGATGATGATCTGTCCGGAATGTCTTCCAGCATGAGACACGCAGGAAGGGTAAGTAGCTCCCCCGCTTCGGCAGGGTGACATTGGCTGGACATTCCCAGAGAGATCAAGTAAGTGGTTATGACCCCTTTCTTTCCTCTCCCCCTGCCTTCCCTCCTCCCTGGGCTCTGAGCTAAGGTTGCTGGGTGCTGGTCACCATGGGGGGGGTCCATCTGGAGCGGGGCTGTGCGTCATTTAAAAAGAATGTCATTTTGCTTACCTGTGTGTGCTTATCCCTCAATGCTGTCGGCGGCCATTTTGCTATGGTCCATGCCTGTTTCGGCCTCTAGTGAATGTCCGGCGGCCATTTTCTTGTAGTCCGTGCCCGCTTTGGCCTCTACCGACTGTTCGGCGGCCATGTTTCTTAGGATTCTCGCCTGTATGTATATACTGCCGCTCTGCGACCATTTTGTTGTGGTCCACGGCCGATTTTTGCCTCTATATTCAGGCTCGGCGGCCATTTTCTTAGAGCCCACATTGTTATATACAACCACTTGGCGGCCATTTTGCGGTAGTCTCCGGCCTCTAGGGTGCATTTCTCTGGCGCAAATTTTCACAGAGGACGCTGATGAGAATCAGACTGACACAGACAGCGGTGGGATAGCATCACAGGCACAGCACACGGCAGCATAGCAGTACCGTTCCAAGGGTGGTGAGTCCTCCGGGACATCCTGCATCTCTGTATCAGCTAGGAGGGTGGCCTATTGATACCTTGCCTCGAGCCCTGTGGGTGTCAGCACGTGGGTCAGCATGGCGTCTGAAGCAGACGTTTCTTCCCCTAAAACACCTGATTTGGTGGCTGGTGCCCCTGATGTTCCTATGGACGCTATGTCGGCAATCCTAGAGGCTTTTGCTGCCAGGGTGAAAGCAGCACACTGGAACACGGGGGGGGGTAGTAAACGCTCCCGTCCCCTGCAATTTTCCGGGGATAATTGTGATGCAGAACCAGGCCCAGCTATGGCTCATGTCCCGGATTCTGATGCATCAGAGACTGCAGACCGTGACCAAGCGGACAGTGAGAATCACTTCGGGTCCAGGTCAGTACGCGAAAAGGCTTTGGTATCTGACCTTATTACTGCAGTGCGGGATACGCTAAAGTTGGAGAATACTGCAGAAGCAGAGACTCTGATCGCCTTTGGGTTCCGTAAACCTACCCGCACTACTAAAAAGGTGTTTCCTTGTGTGTCTTATTTTGATAAGCTCTTATACAAGGAGTGGGAGAACCCATCAAGGCTTTTTACGCCCCCAAGGAATCTTGCGGTACGGTACCCATTTGAGGAGAGTTTTCTGAAGAAATGGACCTCTTCCCCGATAGTGGACCCTTCGGTGTCCAGACTTAATAAAGCTACCACAATTCCAGTGGAAGGGGCTCCTGTTTTCAAGGACCCTGTGGATAAGAAAGCTGAAGCACTCACTCGCTACCTATACACAGTGGTAGGCTCAGCGGTGCGCCCGGCATTGGCTGGGGCCTTAGTGTCTCAAAAACGTACTGAGTGGGCAAAATTGCTGCTCCAGGGATTAAAAAGAGCGAGATGCTCCTCCTAATGATATAAATTTGGCCTTTTTCTGCGAGTCAGACATGGACACTATCCCCTTGCTGTCCAAAGCTTCGGTTTATTCGGTAGCTATACGCGGCCTGATCTGGTCACACTTTCACAAAATTCTACAAGGTTGATGTAGGTGCATCTTCGGATGCCTCTTTCGGCCGCAAAGTTTCAGGCGGCTGTTTAGAGTTGCAACTCCTCCGTTGGAAGAGTGCTGTTTTGTGTTTGGGTTGAAGTTTACTTTATGCTGTTACCACCCCTTGTTTTGACACTGCTTTGGGACGTCCCACTTTGTCAATAGAGAAGCTATGTTGGTCCATGGACAAAAGAGTAAATAGGATTTTTTGGAGTTCATGGACCGACACAGCACCCACCCCTCCTTTTAAGTTTGTACTGCTCTTTGACAATCTGATCTGCGAGATGCAGAGTGAGGGGGATATACCCGGGGGGTCCGCCCCCTGGGCGGTACTGTAGAAGGTGTGAATGCAACACTTTTTACAAGTTTTTTTTGCCTAGTCACTCCTAAATAACGGATAATACCCACTTTGTCAATAGAGAAGCTGTGTCGGTCCATGAACTCAGAAAAGGATTTTACGGTGAGTAAAAAATCCTATTTTTTATTTCAAAATTGTTTTTTTTTTTTAGCTCTTAGACGGATAATCTTTGATTGAAGACAAGCATGGGACTTGGATGGATGAAGATAAACCCTCGGCGGAGCTCTTAAATCATATGTAGTATAAACCAATTAGTGCATAAAAAGACACCCAGTGAATGGATCACAATGTGCACCGCCACCGCACAGAGAGCCTCCTTACCAGATGACAAATCAACAATGCAGATCTCTCTTAAATCAATAATAAAAATAATACTGCGCTAATGTGAACAAGTGAAAATATCGTGCTAATTGGCAGCTAGGCTGCGACAAATAAAATATGTGAAACCATATCCAGTAAAGTAGTAAATTAAAAAATGTTGCGCACAGGTAAGTGAAAAAAGTAGAATACTGGTGAAAATTACTCAAATTAGTGAAAAAATATAAATACAGTGATGTATATATACATAAACACCAAAACGTGTAAATAACGGGAAATCAACCCCTCTTCAAAATACTGAGACAGTGTTCAAAAAATGAGAATTGAAATATTCATAAGTATATCTAAACAGTGTACTAAACCAATCTGTGATATTAAAACACGCCAGTTATTGACAGCATATGAAGCTGATAAGGTAATATTAAATAAAACATATACAGCTCGATGCTATTGTTAATAGTAACTGCAGTAATGCTCTAAATATTAAAAGGTGGAGATAGAAAGAGTCTATTCCTTATTAGTTCAAAAGAGGTCCAATGTAACACACAGTTCCCATACGGCAAAAAGTTGCTTCAAATGAAAGGGCAAGGGGTTGTGAGGAAATGCTGGAAAAAGGTAGAACCCAGGGTAAATCCACAGAAGTCACAGGAGAATTACATCCACCACGGTGTGTAGGGAATCAAGATGGGTACCTTACCGCAAAAGTTGGACCTCCACTGTGGCAAGGTCAGAAGATCCTGCAGATATCACCCTCTGCGGGGTATTAGTACTGGTCCTGGGGGTGTCACGGCTCCAGAGTCCTTACGTTCCCTCTACCTCTCGTTGCTCTGTCTCCTCCACTGGTGGCTGGTGTGCTCCAATTGTTTAAAAAGAACCAACAGACCTCCAATGTAGATACCAAAAAAGAAGAGGGAGGGACTCGGATAGTGTATTACCTCAAAGCAGCTTTATTCCAATCGTCAAGGTAAAAACAGGAATGCAAAGTTCCTAAAAGTAGTTTAAAATTGCCGGCATAAAAATCCTAGCGTTCGCCCGTGCTTCCGGGGTCACGCGGTAATAGTGACGTCAGCGCGTAGCACCGCCCTGACTAGTTTTGTTTCAAAAAACGTTATCAAAGGGCACGCCCTTTGATAACGTTTTTTGAAACGAAACTAGTCAGGGCGGTGCTACGCGCTGACGTCACTATTACCGCGTGACCCCGGAAGCACGGGCGAACGCTAGGATTTTTATGCCGGCAATTTTAAACTACTTTTAGGAACTTTGGCATTCCTGTTTTTACCTTGACGATTGGAATAAAGCTGCTTTGAGGTAATACACTATCCGAGTCCCTCCCTCTTCTTTTTTGGTATCTACATTGGAGGTCTGTTGGTTCTTTTTAAACAATTGGAGCACACCAGCCACCAGTGGAGGAGACAGAGCAATGAGAGGTAGAGGGAACGTAAGGACTCTGGAGCCGTGACACCCCCAGGACCAGTACTAATACCCCGCAGAGGGTGATATCTGCAGGCTCTTCTGACCTTGCCACAGTGGAGGTCCAACTTTTGCGGTAAGGTACCCATCTTGATTCCCTACACACCGTGGTGGATGTAATTCTCCTGTGACTTCTGTGGATTTACCCTGGGTTCTACCTTTTTCCAGCATTTCCTCACAACCCCTTGCCCTTTCATTTGAAGCAACTTTTTGCCGTATGGGAACTGTGTGTTACATTGGACCTCTTTTGAACTAATAAGGAATAGACTCTTTCTATCTCCACCTTTTAATATTTAGAGCATTACTGCAGTTACTATTAACAATAGCATCGAGCTGTATATGTTTTATTTAATATTCCCTTATCAGCTTCATATGCTGTCAATAACTGGCGTGTTTTAATATCACAGATTGGTTTAGTACACTGTTTAGATATACTTATGAATATTTCAATTCTCATTTTTTGAACACTGTCTCAGTATTTTGAGGAGGGGTAGATCTCTCTTAAATGGATAATCCTCAACTGGAGACAGGCATGGAACTGGTAGATGGAGCGAAACCCTCGGCGGGGAACCGTATGTCTTGTGGGTATTATTGTTATCAGCCCAAAGAGAAGATACAATAGACTATAGTGTAATAACGTCTGAACTTGGTTTAATAAAGTAAAAAAAGTTACACTTACAAACAGAAGATAAAATCTTGCATAAAAAGTTTCAAAGCCGGCCGGCTATATACAAAGCTCCCGTCTTCCTTGACGAGACAGCGTGGTGCTCCTCAGACGCGTTTCATCATAACTAACATTCTCAAATAGTCTATTGTATTTTCTCTTTGGGCTGATTACAATACCCACGAGACATACGGTTCCCCGCCGAGGGTTTCGCTCCATCCATCCACCAGTGCCATGCCTGTTTACAGTTGAGGATTATCCATCTAAGAGATATCTGCATTGTTGATTTGTCATCTGGTAAGGAGGAGGATCTCTGTACGGTGGCGGTGCACATTGTGATCTATTCACTGGGTGTCTTTTTATGCACTAATTGGTTTATACTACATATGATTTATGAGCTCGCCACAATACTCTAAGTCCTCACAGTTACTCTTGGTGGGCGCTGGAATGGGCCCTGCTGTGAAATATTAGATTTAAAAAAAATTGTAATTACACGCCCCTGTTAAACAGGGGCAGAAAAATTGTGCTTTAGGCACTGGTGCCACAACACTGCAACCCCTCACAGATACTCTAGTTGAGCGCAGGAATGAGCCCTGCTGCAAAATATTACACCAAAAATGTAAATTATACACGCCCCTGTTAAACAGGGGGAGAAAAATTGGGCTTTAGGCACTGGTGCTCAGAACCAAAAATATCAACATGAACATTGAGGAGGAATAGGATAGTCACTCAGCAAAACAGTATAGTCACTCAGCAATCAGCATAGGTAGTCTTGAAGGGATCTCATTCATAAAAAAAATAATCTGTTACATCAGCATCAGGTGCTTGGTAGCTGGTGATCCAAGACTGATACATTTTTATAACGGTGAGACGATCAACCGAGTCGGTGGACAGGCGCACTCTGATCGGTTACAAAGCCACCAGCAGCACTGAATGTGCGTTCCGAAGGAACGCTGGATGCAGGACAGGCCAGTAGCTCAATTGCATACTGTGCAAGCTCTAGCCAGTGATCCATCCTCAAGACCCAGTAACCCAGTGGATTTTCGGTTGGAAACGTGTCCAAGTCTGATCTTGCAACTAGGTATTCCTGCACCATGCAAATCAGGCGATGGTTGCTGGAACCGATCAGACCTTGGGGCTGCGGACTGAAAAAAATTGTCTGAACGCATCGGTCAGACGGCCACCTTCTCCACCGCTCCTTCTGTGACTGACCGAAGCCTCAGCAACTTGTTGTCCAGGACCAGGAGTTTGCAACCTCCCAGTCTCTGGGAACGCGTTGCACAGACCTTTCTGCAAGGCCTCCCGGAGATGTCTCATCCTCTGCGATGGCAAGATAAGGTCCGCAACCTTACCCTTGTACCGTGGATCAAGGAGAGGGGCCAGCCAGTAATGGTCCCTCTCCTTGATCACACGAATCCGAGGGTCCTTTTGCAGGCTTTACAGGATCAGGGAGGCCATGCAGAGTAGGTTTGCTGAGGCATTCGGTCCGGAGTCCTCACTAAGGATGACATGATCTGCAGCCACCTCCTCCCAGCCACGTACAAGTCCATGGGTTCCTGGGGACTGTAAACGATCCCTTGAAGACTGCTGCTGATGCTGAGTGCTAGGCTCCACCTCCATGCTGACACAATCCTCCTCTCCCTGTGTGATCGGCGGGCCCACAGGAACACTATCTGGATAAAGGGGGACTTGAGAGGTAAGGAAGTCCTCCTCTTCCTCCCTCTGTTCTGCCTCAAGTGGCCTGTGTATTCTTCCACGCAGCGTGTGCTCCAACAGGTACACAAGGGGAATAGTATCACTGATGCATGCACGGTCACTGCTCACCATCCTCGTGGCCTCCTCAAATGGTGACATGACAGGGCATGCATTCTTGATCATGAACCACTGGTGTGGCGAAAAAAAGCCAAGCTCCCCTGACATTGTCCTGGTGCCATAGTCACACAGGTACTCATTGATGGCCCTCGGCTGCATGTGCAGCCGCTGCAGCATGGCCAAATGTCACAGATTAGGCTGTTCTTGGGCAGGTTGTATTCCTTTTGGAGGTCAGCCAGCCAAGCACTGGCATTATATGACTGGCGTAAATGCACACAGACTTTCCTGGCCTGCCTCAGGAGATCCTGTAAGCCCGGGTACCTGCACAAGAACTGCTGCACCACCAAATTAAGGACGTGAGCCAAACAGGCCACATTGGTCAGGTGTCCCTGTCAGAGGGCGGAGAGGAGGTTGGTGCCATTGTTGCAAACCACCATTCCTGGCTGAAGCTGGCATGGCGTCAACCACCTCTGAGCCTGCCCCAGTGTGGCTCCTGTCCCCTAAGCACACCAGCTCAAGCACCGCATGGCATCTTTTTGCCTGAGTGCTTGCGTAGCCCCTTGAACGCCTACGGAGCACCGCTGGTTCTGAGGACAAATCTATAGGAGGAGAAGGCCATGGAGGAAGAAGGAGGAGGGGGTGGAGGAGAGAGGTGTGTCAGAATCACCACTAGTAGCATTTTGGAGGCGTGGTGGTGGAACAAGCTCCAACAATACTGCACCCTGTCCTGCATCCTTCCCAGCTGCCAGCAGAGTCACCCAGTGCACCGTGAAAGATAGGTAACATCCCTGTCCATGCCTGCTGGACCATGAGTCAGCGGTAATATGCACCTTACCACTGACTGCCCTGTCCAGCGAGGCCAAGACATTGCCTTCCACATGCCGGTAGAGAGCCGTAATCGCCTTCCTTGAAAAAAAGTGGCGTTTGGGAACATGCCACTGAGGTACCGCACATTGCACAAATTCAGGAAAGGGGCAGAGTCTACCAGCTGAAAAGGCAGCAGTTGGAGTGCTAGCAATTTAGCCAAGCTAGCATTCAACCGCTGGGCATGTGGATGGCTGGGAGCGAATTTCTTTTGCCGGTTTAGCAACTGGGGTAGGGAAATTTGCCTGCTACAATCGGACGTTGGTGTAGCGATAGAGTACTTGGCACACCTAATTCTACACCTTCATTCCTCTCAGTGCAGGTTTCTGAGAGGACTGAAGGTATAGTGGGGTTGGAGATCACAGTTGATGAGGAGCAAGGAGAGGTCCACTTTGTTCTTTGGTGTGGGTCTTTTAAGTACGCTTGCCAATGGACTGCATGGGAGTTCGACATATGTCTGGTCAAGCATGTGGTGCCCAAGCGGCTTCTGTTTTGGCCACGCTTGATACGCTTCAGACATATGTTGCAAACCGCAACGGTGCAATCTGCTGCACACGTGTCAAATAAGGCCTACACCAAACAACTTTTGGAACACCGCGCAGAGTCAGCAGCACCCTGCAAATGCGGAGCTCTGCAGTGTGATGCAGTCGGTTGGCTGCCCTTAAGCTAGCCCCTGGAGGGCATCCTTCCTCGTTGGAGATGTGCCTCCTCCTCCTCCTCCTCTCTCCTATCAGGCACCCACTTAGTGACCTCATCATCCCCTCCCTCCTCGTCACTAGAGCAAAGCTGGCAGTATGCTGCAGCTGGGGGAACATGACTGCCAGTTTGTTGTCCTTCTTGGGCACCCCCTCTGTCTGGGCTCACGTTACTGCCTTTCTCATGCTGGGTACCATCATTGGAGCCTTCAAAACTTTGCACATCCTCCTGCAGCATGTACCCAACACTGTGGTCGAACAGTTTGGGGGACTCCTCCGTGCATGATGGTGGGGCTAGGGAAGGAGTAACTGATGACCTTGAGCCGATGGAATAGGCCGCTTTGGCACCTGCATTGGCAGCCAAGGTACTCTGAGCCTGGGTGACAGAGGATGAGGACGGCTTGGTCATCCACTCTACCAACTCTTCTGCATGTTGTGGCTCAACACGGCCAGCTTCCGGAAAAAAGGACAAGTGTGCCCCACGGCCACATGCTGAGGATGCACCGTGTCCACCACCAGCACTGTTGGCTCTAGACAGAGCCTGCTTGCCCTCTTTTAGTGGCCTGTGAGTGTCTTCCTCTCCTTGTTGGCCTTCCAGACATACTGTATTTGAATAGGTACACCAGGAATGGCCTGCAGTGAGATGTAGCTGCACAAAGCTGGGATGTATATATACTGAATATACTGCAGCCAACTGCCTGCCTGTAGTATATTAGGAAGAGAACATCAGGAATGGTCTGCAGTGAGGTCTAGCTGCACATTGTGCACAGGATACAGTACTTTATATACTGCAGCTAACTGAATCAACTGCCTGCCTGTAGTATAATAGGAGGAGAACAGGAATGGTCTGCAGTGAGAGCTAGCTGCACACTGGGCACAGGATACAGTACTGAATATACTGCAGCTAACTGAATCAACTGCCTGCCTATAGTATGTTATGCCCTGTACACACGATCGGATTTCCGATGGAATAAAATCCGATGGATTTTTTCATCGGAATTCCGATGAAACTGACTTTCATCAGTCTTGCCTACACACCAGTCAAAATTCCGACCGTCCAAAACGCAGTGACGTACAACATGTACAACAGCACGATAAAGGGGAAGTTCAATTCCAACGGCGCCACCCTTTGGGCTCCTTTTGCTGATTTTGTGTTACCGCGTGTTAGTAAAAGTTTGGTGAGAGCCGATTCACGCTTTTCAGTCTCCGTGCTTTTCAGATCGTTTTCTGCGTTTGTTTGAAAACTAAAATGTGTACAAATGTTTTGCTTCTCATTACAATCAGGCAGAGTGGTGCATTTTTATTTTTTGTAGGCCCAAACTCAGCTAGAACCCCCCCCCCCCCTAAAATGTGTGCAATGAGCCATCAGAGGGGGTGAGGAATGTGATAATTGTGCCTTCTATTTGTGGCTATAACTACTGCCCAAAAAACAAATGTTATACTGATGTTGGCCAAGAATGTTTTTGTGTAATCTGCTTGCAATGTTATGTGCAAAAGTCCTAATAATTTTTTGTTTTACTCCAGTTTTCTTCATCGCCACAGGAATGGCAGACTGTGGCATCCCATTTTGCCGAGCGGTGGGACTTTCCTAACTGCGGAGGGGCAATTGATGGGAAACACGTCCGCATAGTGCCACCACCCCGTTTCGGGGTCATACTATTACAACTACAAGGGGTTTAATAGTATTGTGTTGATGGCGGTGGTGTCGGCACACTATGAATTCATGTATGTGGACGTGGGGGAAGAATGGCCGGATGTCAGATGGGGGAGTCTTTGCAAAGACGGAATTTGCCAGACGTCTCCAAAGTGGTGGCCTGGCACTACCACATGATGAGGAGAATGTTGAGGGCCTTCTGTTTGTTTTTACCGCGGATTAAGCTTTCGGGCTGGGACCCCACCTGAGGCCATTCCCCCCAGAGGACCCTCACCCCGGAGAGGAGGGTTTTTAATTACCGGCTGGCCAGAGCCGGAAGTTTGTTGAGAATGCCTTCGGGATAATGGCCAGCCGGTTCCGCCTGTTTCTTACCTCTATCCATATGGCGGAATACAAGATCAATCATATTGTTTTTACCTGCTGCATACTGCACAACTATTTATGCAGAAATGCACCCACTTATCTGAGTTCTGTTGGGCCAGAGTCCGGACTTGCAGACAATGCCCTGACGGGCCTGGATACTGGCTGTATTGGCTTGGCCCCCCCAAAGTGCCCGTGAAGTGCGGGATAAATAATGTCGATTACTTTATGGGTAGGGGGGTCATTGCTATGCCAGACAATCTCTGATTTTATAACTTTTAAAAATAAAAGTAAAATCTGTAAAAAAACTTGATTTCTCATTATTGCTTGTGTTTCTTGAATCTGTCTCCCAGGTTCTCCTAGTACAGTTGTTGTGCCAAGTGGCTTTGTCTTTAGTAAATAACCACAATTGTCACGGTAAACAAGAACATATTTTTCTAAATGGTATTGAGCATAGAAAGAAGAAGCCACACATTTCTGAGTAGAAAAAGATTTTTACTCTGTGCACAACTTGTGCGTTCTAATTTTTTGGGGACATTCTAAACAGTGTTTCCCCCCCCCAAAAAAAGTTTTGTCCTTTGTTTTGCATAAACGAGCATGTCAAACCAAAAAATAATTATAAAAACAATGGAACTTACAAAGTTCAACCTTATAGAAAAAAACATAGGCAATATCAGGCATTATATAGTATTTCAAAAACATGTTGCTGTTGCCTTCATGAGATGGGGTGATGTCACCCTTGAACAAGGCAAATTTGGAAGATGCACACAAATTGTGTGTCAGAATGGGGATTTTCCTCCTGATTCCATGCCAACATGTGCTATCTCCCATCATGGGGGATCAATGGACGTGTAAACCCTTCCTCTCACCTACTTGAGTTGCGAGGAAGGGGTTGCACCCTCAAAACACGTCCATTGATTTTCCCTGATGGGAGATAGCACATGTTGACACTTTGGGCTTGATTTACTAAAGGCAAATCCACTTTGCACGGCAAGTGCACTTGGAACAACGCTGTATCCTGGCCTAGACCAACAAGGCCCAGGCCTAGGGCAGCACTTTGCAGGGGGGCAGCACGGAAAAAGTCCCTGCCGTCTTGTGCTACACTGTTAGTGTAAAGCAAGCTGCTTCTAATTTTGACTGTCCTATCATCCTGGACCACAAACCTTCCTCACTGTGCTATATGTTTTCTGCTGCACCATTGGCATGGTTATATCTTCTTAGTCCTCTCCATAAAATTATCCAAAATTTGTGCTTAAAGTAGAACTATAGGCAACACTTTTTTTTTTCATTTTGGAAAGAGCAAGGGAGGGTTAGAGCCCCTGTCAGTTTATTTTTTACCATCCCTGTCCCATTGCAGAGATTTCCCTTCACTTCCTGCCCCATAACTAAACAGGGAGTGAGGAAATCTATGCAAATTAAGGGAATTCATTGCCCCCCCCCTCCCAGGCTCTAAGAACTAGTGTCCCCACTCGAAAATTTCAGGGTGGGTCTTAAACAGAAAGGGGTGTGGCCTTGAAAGGAAGGGGTGGGTAATATTTAAATTAGGGGGTGCACAAGTTTACTCGGGCCTAGGGCAGCACAAAACCTAAATACACTACTGACTTGGAAGTGCAGTCGCTGTAGATCTGAGGGGTAGGTCTGAAATGAGGGGAAGCTCTGCTGATTTTATCATCCAAGCATGTTGAAGCAAAAAATGCTGTTTATTTTCCTTGCATGTCCCCCTCAGATCTACAGCGACTGCACTTTCAATGTGCACTTGTAGTGCAAAGAGGATTTGCCTTTAGTAAATAAACCCCACTGTGTGCATCTTCCAAATTTGGCTTGTTAAAAATCACACAAAAATTTAGAAATTTTTAGGCCAAAATAACTTGAAATGGTGGCAAGAAAAACATCTTTATTCTCTCCCCAAAACATCAATCATGTTTTTAATTTGTTGGTCAAAACGATAGTTTGTGCATTATAACTTTGATTTCTCGACTCATAACCATGAGATCCTGGATTATGATTTGTGCGCTCCCACTGGAGAAAGGAGGAGATTGATCTTCTACAAGCAGCACATCAACTAAAAAAACCAAACAAAAAAAAAAAACGCATGTCTGAAAAATATGCATGCATGCATGCATCTATTCCCTGAATCTGTGGTGTATGGCACTGACCTGTTGTGGTGACAATCTCGCACACTTCCTACACATCCTGAGGTTTGGGTTCCCTCTGGTCCCCTTCTTTCCGAGGTGTGGGGTTCCTGGCCTCTTCAGAGTGGTGTGCTCCAAGGCTCCGCTCCCCTATGAGAATGAAACAAAAGGTAAACTTAGCACACAGATATTTGAGGTCAGAAATAGGAAACATTGCTTGGAAGTGGGGTACAATTGTCTTTTTTAGCAGAGTTACAAGCTGAAGACATGTTTTAAAATGTATTTCTAAACTGGAATCCTGACCTTTTTTGACCAAGTTACACACATGGAGACACCCCCAAAGTATCCACTCTAGCACCTGTGTGGGACACCCTAAAAAGGTTGTTCTGGGTTCCCACACAGGTGCTCCAGAGTACAGCTGTGGAAACAGCTGCTGAGCGTCCTCTCCTTTACACTGAATCAAGTTTGCATTTCACATTCTAGTTCAAAACACATCTAGACAACAATGTTTATAAACATTGGTTTTAATATAAATAGGCATGACCAAATGTGGTTTACCTGTATCTGCGCAAAATATCTACTTTGGAGGAGGATTGATGTTTACTACGAATGATTATACTTTGGCCACTACCCTGAAAGTGCCCATTTTCAAATATCCAACCAGTCAAACCACATGGAGCAAAACATGCAAGTATAATAATACAATTTTTAAGAACACAGGAGAAATACTTACTTTTTAGTAGCATTCTTTTGATCTTCATGTACTGCTCCAGCTCCCTCAGCTTTAGGTCAGACCACCTTTTACGGAGCTGCTCTTTGGATCTCCGGACCCCAAATTTATGGTACAGACTCCTCGCCACTTTGCCCATTATTTTGGCCTTCCTGAGATTAGGGGTGTTGTATGGCTCATGCTTCCCATCATAATCTCTCCTCCGCAACATGTCCGCCATCTCAGCAAAGGACATATTACTGGCCTTGTATCTTGTCCTGAATCAGGACGTTTCCGGCTCCGGGCTTTCCTCATCGGAAGTTAAAACAACCGGCACCTGCTGTGTCACCGCCATGTCGTCTCCCACTGGGCGTCGAACGAGAAGGGGCGGGGAATATCCGAGGAAGAACGTCAGGGGCGGGAACGTCAGGGGCGGCCAACGTGGGCGGAGTTTCACACATGCGCAGGGAATATAATGATAACGACGTTGTGTGCGCGGAGTAAGGAGGACCGGAAGTTCTGAACGTCACTGACGAAGGTAAAAATTAAAGTTGGGGCATCAGTGGCCTATACTGATTCATGATTTTAAAGGGCTAGATTGGGATAATATTAGGACAGTTTAGGCTGACCTAGTGTTTTTGTCTTGTGTTTTATCTTGCAGCAAAAAGGCAGAGTTTCAAGGATCCGGTAATCTTCAGAGCTTAAAAACCCATTATACCACAATCGTGATGTTAGGAGGGCAACAATTGAGAAATTTGTGGAATATATGAAGACCTGGATCCCAGAGGCAGACTATAACATGATTAACAATAAAATCAATAATATGAGAAACAGCTACAAAAAGCAATACAAAGAGGCCCGCAAATCCCAGAGATCAGGAGCAGCAGCAGACCAAGTACATGTCCCCAAGCTGTGGTATTACAAACACATGCGATTTCTGGACGACCAGATAGAAGCCAGGGTATCACTTTCCAGCATTCCCTCCACCCTTCAGCGTTCCCTCCACCCCAGCAGGAGGGTGCCGAGGAGCTAGCTGACCTCGAAGAGCCGGATCTTCACATCTATAGTCAGGTATAGTATTTTTAAAAAATAAAAAAAAATAGGCATAGAATAATTGTTGCGAACTAGATATTAAAAAAATTATATATATATATATATATATATATATATATATATATAAATAATATATGTGGGCAGAATTGTTTGGGACAAGAATGAAAAATGCTGGGGTCAGAATGATAGTCTTTTCTATTTAGTAACATTTAATTTGCAACAGTCATGAGCTGGAAATTGTGTGTGATTGATAAACCAAAAACTCAAACTATGTCCCTTTTTTATACACAGGATGAGGTCAGCCAGGAGGACGAGGCTTTTGAGTGTGGCACCCAGGAGGAGGCAGGGGTGAGTGGCACCCAGGAGGAGGCCGGGCCAAGTGGCAGCACCTAGTCACAGGTGCTTCCCCTCCAGGTGGGATGGAAAAGGCCCAGGAGGATGATTCAGGTGGAGGAGGAATCCCTGAAAATAATAAGGGAAGCAGCTGAGATCATGAGGGCCACCCTCAACCCAGTCGAGTCCTATGGGTGCTATGTGGCCAATAGACTCCTTAAAGTGGAGGAGGGCCAACATGCCCTCTGTGAGGAGCTAATATCTACGGCCCTTCACAGGGCGGGGAGGGGCCAGCTGACAGAGGCCACACACCTTTGTGATCTGGCCCATCCTCCTTCTCCTCCTCCTCCTGCCACATTGCCACCACCAGAGCAACAGCCTGCAAGGGGGCATGGAGGGAGCCGTGGAAGGAACGCTGCAGGGAAGAAGTGTGGAGGGAAGGCTACAAGCAAGACCAGAAAGTGATTCCCTGGCAGGAAGCTGCTCTGCCAGAAGACACAGTTTTTTGGAGTACCACAGCTTGGGGACATGTATGACATCTGCTGCTGCTCCTGATTTCTGCGATTCGGGGACCAGATTGTGATCGTAATTTGAGGGACTCATGTTATTGATTTTATTTGCCTTCATGTCTGCCTTTGGGGTCCAAAGTCGGCATATATTCCACTAATTTCTCAATTGTTGCCCTTCATTTTAGATTTTTTTCCAGAATAAAAATGGATATTTGATTTAATTTAAATAGTTGCCTATGTGTTTTTCTTGTGAGTAGGAAGGCACATTTCATAAACACAATGTGTAATTAACAAGGGACACCAACACCAACCTCCTTGAGGGAAAAAAAAAAAAAAAAAAAGATAATAATGTTGTTGTGATAACTTGACCATAAAAAAAAAAATATGGACATCACTATAAAATATTAAGAGGCCAGAAAAATATTAGGAGATCTTGATTCAAAACAAAAAATAAATAAAAATAAATTATAGAATCCTGCGTTTAAAATAAAATACGAAGATTCATGAGATCTCAAAGAAATTATTTTGTCCAAGCTCTGTGTGAATATCCGCAACGATCATTTTTTGGGGTAAAACCGTTTATAGAAAGAAGAAAAGAGCGCATTACATTTAACGATACAAAATTTTGCAGCATGACGAATGTGCCATGTCCATTACGAACGCTAGTTTCACCAGAACGAGCGCTCCCGTCTTGTAATTTAGTCTGAGCATGCATGGATTTTTCTCTGATGGAATTCCCCACAGACGATCGGAATTTGCCATAATTTTTTTCCCCCCCATCGGTAAAATTTAAAACAGGTTCTATTTTTTTATACCGATGGAAAAAAGACCGATGGGGCCCACACGCGATCGGTTTGTCCGATGAAAAATGTCCATCTGTCTTTTTTCATCAGAAAAAACGATCGTGTGTACGCGGCATTAGGACGAGAACAACAGGAATGGTCTGCAGTGAGATCTAGCTGCACACTGCACAGGATACAGTACTTTATATACTGCAGCTAACTGAATCAACTGCCTGTAGTATATTAGGACAAGAACAACAGGAACGGTCTGCAGTGAGATCTAGCTGCACACTGCACAGGATACAGTACTGAATATACTGCAGCTAACTGAATCAACTAAAGAAAACAAGCAACAGGCGCCTCTTGGTAAGACTGATCAAATTTAATGACAAGATGCATTAAAAAACTCACTCACAGACTGATTGTCAGGCTGCGCTCCAGGCCTCGCTTTGCTTCCTGCTAAAAACCCCTGAAGTCTCCTGTGAACAGGACGCCAGCTACTTGGACAAACAGAGCACACCATCATGCGGACTACAGAGATGAAGCGTGACAGTACTGGACTTCCCTGTGCCTGACAACACTTACCTAAATGTGAGTTTTTTAATGCATCTTGTCATTTTATTTTTAATCAGTCTTACTAAGAGGCGCCTGTTGCTTGTTTTCTTCTCTTCCATATTTGGAGTGGCTTCAACTCCCTTCACAAGGCTGCCCTATCAACAAAAGGCTGCATAATTCACACAGAACTGATCCAGTTCAAAGGACTACCATATGATTTGTACATTACATATCACTATACTACAACCTGCGCCACCACCCATTGTATTTAACTGAATCAACTGACTGTCTGTAGTATATTAGGAACAGTACACCAGGAATGCTCTGCTGTGAGATCTAGCTAAAAACTGTATATGTATATATATTGTAACCAGGGGGACAGGTAGCAGGTACAAAAGCTCCCTGGGATGAGCAGGCACAGATACCAAGTCCATGGGATAAGTGAAAAAACTGTTGTTTATTGGTGCTATATACAAAGTCTATTGACAGGTGCTGTACAGTGTGCAGAAAACAAACAGAACAAAAAAAATAGCTAAACAAAACCCTAGCCATGTCTCGGCTCTAACTATACAGTATATACAGGCCCTCACTACCAGGCTGAACAAGCCTACCACTTGCCAGCTTCCACATCAACTGATGAACAGTTTTCACCAACCTTCTTGCTCTCACAGACCAGCATTGTCTGTGTGTCCCAGGCAGCGCAAAGGCTGTCTGCTCAGGTGAGCTTTTAATTGACCTGGGAGAGAGGCCCAACACCTGAACTGGATCAGAGATCCCTAAACGTATAAGAGAGGAGCCTGGGAGATGTATAAACCCCAAACAGGACTTTTCCTGTCTCTCTCAGGGACTCTCTGCTACAATATATTTATACAGTATATATGTATGAATTATGTATGTGTGTATATATATATATATATATATATATATATATATAATGTAGCGGGGCTTTAAAATCTAAGGGAATGTTTGAGTGGTAGTTGTACTCAAACACACTATTTTATAGGGCTCTGTAAAACCTATTTTGTACTACAGGTGGGATGCTGGTGTATAGTTCCTCATGGCCTGTTGGTGGCGCTGCCATTGGAGGCCAGGGTTGTAGCGCTGGTACAGTGCTGTACCTTAGATGTCCCCTTTTGGCAGTGGTATGGTGGGCATGTCGGCCAGCTGTGCATCCCGGGAGAGGATATAAAAGGGGCAGACCCTGTCTGTTAGGGGTGAGTTCCCGGGGGTCCGACCCCGGGAGCGTGTGATTCTGTTTGTGGCCACCCCAGGCACCTTTAGCCATGGGGTGGAGTTCCTGGCCCGGTACACTGACGGATCAGTCCCAGGCACCTTTAGCCATGGGGCTGCAACTGAAGGCCTTGGGTCCAGCACCTTCGGCTGGAGCCCACGGAGGGAGGAGGAATCCCAGGGTGCTGCCTTACGAGGAGACCCGTATCTAGATGAGGAGGCCGGGGGAGGACCGTTCCGAGGGACTGGTGAGAGATCACAGTGAAGGAAGGGGCCTGGTAACTCTCTGGAGGGATGTCATCTTCCCGTTAGAGGCCTAAAACCAGAACCAACGTTCACCAGGTCTGTGGCAGAGACTGTGTGTGTACTCTGATTCGAGCATCATTCCGGCTGCTAGGATCCACTCCATTGGGAGACTATCTGGATGAGCTGAGACTACCTGAAGATATGGATAGTGAATAAGTATTCGTTTGTGCCTGGACCTACTCCAACACCTCTTGCTGTCCTGATCTTCCTCCAACCTATCCTGTTCAATGATTATGCATAAGAGAGAAATAAACTCTACGTTGGAGTTGCAATTGGTGTGGACCTTGGAGTTTTTGGGGAATAGAGACTTGTCTTTATTGCAGTGAAGACGGGAGCCATTCTCGGGGGAACCTGACCATAGAGACCCAGGTACATTACACCGCTCAACCTCTTCACACAGGAGGGTACGGGCATGTGGCATGGTGTGCCCCTTTTCCTATAAGTGAGCCAAAGGGAGAATGAGTGGTGAGTGCTACATATATATATATATATGACACACACACAAAGCCTGGAATGCATATATACACTAAATATACTGGAGCTAACTGAATCACCTGCCTGCTCAATCTATCTAAATGAAATTAAATGACACTCTCTCGCTCTCTCTCTCAACGCCGCAACACACTACACAAAGCCGACGTGCAGGCTGGCTTATATAGTGTGGGGCGTGCACTTAATTCCCTGAGCCATGATTGGCCAAAGGCACCCTGCCTTTGCCCAATTAATGGCTCTCTGTGCTGACAGCGCAATGATTGGCCAAGGCATGCAGGTCATAGTGCATGCTTGGCCAATCATCAGCCAGCAATGCACTGCGATGACGCAGTGCATTATGGGCCGTGACGCGCCAAATTCTAATTTGGCGCGAATGGCCCATAATGTTCGATCTTCATCGAATGGCCGATGTTCGAGTTCCACTCGAACTCGAAGCTCATCCCTACCCCTCGCACAAAAAAGAGTGGAGGAGAGTCCTAGGTCAGAAAAATGGGGGGGAGCAGTGACAAATTCTCAGATCCCCCATGGCCTAAAAAATATATCTAAAAACAAAATTAAGTTTGACACCCAAATATGGCAAAAATATGTAGAAAATAGTCAGTATTAATATAAAAAAAAGAAAAAGAGATTTAGCATATGTTCAACGGTAGAGCAAATAAAATGATTATAATCAAGTTATTTAAATTGTATTGTTTACAGTTTGAATTTAAATTAAACATTTTGTTGAATTATGCTGGTTACCTCTGGGTTGTCAGTTGTGGATAAAGCAGCAACATCTCTAATGGGTAGGATGATAAATATAGAATATAGATTAATAATTATACAATAACCAAATTTACTTCTATTCAGTAAATAGGTTTTTGAACAGAATAATATAAAACTCTCTGTTTTAGTAATGAAGGGAATAGGAAAATGGGGTAGGGAGGGGGGGGGGGTAGAATTAAAGGTGTGGGAGGGAGGGAAAGAGGAATGTGAGGTAAGGGCAGGGGATGAGTAGGAGGGAAGAATAGAAAGGGATTAAAGATAAATTGGATACTTTAATAATTCAATTATCCTAGTCTAGAGAGGGTTAAGGAAAAAGTAAAAACAAAAATAAAAAAAATAAAAAACTGAAGTTAATCCTTTGAACTACTTAAGGGGAGTAACTTTAGGATTAGTAATGAGAAGAAGTATTTAGTATCTAAAGAATGAATGCAAGACCATTCCAATTTAAATGAGCTGTAATGAAAAAAATAAAATATATTCAGTCCATTGAGTCTGGAGCATCCAGGTCTGGGGAGTAGAATCGACCCTCTTGGATGAGTTTTGTCTCTTTCTGTCATTTCCGACTTTGGAGGTATTTTGTGGAGAACTGGATGCTGTGCGTACCCGAGGACTAGCTGATGTTCTATCGCAAAGGTGGAGTTTTTGCAGGGTGTTCAGTAATTCATTAGATAATTCATCAGAGGATCTGCATGAATGTTTGGTTCCTTGATATGTAAACCGAATAGAAAACGGGAAAACCCCATTGATAAGGAATCTGGTGTTGTTGTAGATTTTGTAGTAAAGATTTCATTGTGCGTCTTTTAGCAACAGTTATTGGGGATAGGTCAGCAAAGATCTGGTATGGGTGACCTTGGAAACTAAGGGTTTCCTTACCCCTTGCGGCGACCATGATTTGCTCTTTGGTGCGAAAAAAGTGAAATTTCGCAATTATGTCGCGAGGAGGACCTTCTGACTTGCGAGGCGCCAAATCTCAATGAATTCTGTCCATTTCCAGTCTCTCAATTGGAATTGACGGTGTTAATTCTTGAAAAAGGGTGGTAATGGTTGATGAAAGGTCAATAATAAACTCAGGAATACCTTGTATGCGGAGGTTTGAGCGTCTTGCTCTGTTCTCAAAGAGAGAGAGATTACAATTCATTTTCATGAGTCATTACATTAGTTTCCAAGTCTTCCATTTTATTTTCTAAGTCAGCGGTGCGCTGACCTAAGTCACGAATTTCCTTAGTTAATTTTTCAGTAATATGGTCGGAGGTCTGCTTTTAGGCTTTCTGCAACATTTTCTAATTTTTTTTTAAAACATTTGGGTGTAATGAGTCTGACTGTGGTTGCTGGGAGGTGGCACTGTATTCAGAGTCTGTGTCATACATTACATGAGGTGAATGTTGCTGCCTGTCAGCGCAAGACGTGCCTGTGTGAGGAGATTTAGGCTGCGCCATCATACAGGAGCCACTGGAGAGATTATCTTTGAGGGATTTTGTTTTGGTTTTCCCACGGGAGGCTCCCAAAACCATATTAGAATAGTCCCAGGGCACTGAGGGAGATGTAGGTAAGCTTTTTATATTATTTACCCTTCCATACAGGTGTATATGACGGCCGTGAAGTCCCGAGAATAGCGGTGCTTCAGCGGGACATGTCCGTCGCCGTCAGCTCCGCGCATGCGCCCCCCTAAAGCTAAAATTATTTATTGTCAGGTGTTTTTTCACCTTAATGCTTAGGATGCATTAAGGTGAAAAAACACGAGGGTTTACAACCCCTTTAATCCCTCAAAAAACAATTGCTCTAAACTTGATACATTTTTAAATAAATTAAATCTCTGCCTTAGAGCCAGTTCACACCAGGGCAACACGACTTCCAGGGCGACTTAGTGAGGCAACTTGGACACGACTTGAGTATGAATAGAAGCGCGACTTGGGGTGACTTCAGCGCGACTTGGGGCGACTTACAACACGACTTGAATTCGCCTCCAGGACAGGGAACTGTAAAAGTGGCCAATTAGAGCTCATCAGCTCTTGTGACATCATTCCTGTTCCTGTTTACTTCCTTGTTCCCTGTGCCCTGTTGTTCTGTGTGGAAAATGCTATCTGTGTGTTATCTAATGTCAGCTGTCATAACAGCTGGTTTGGCTGTATTGATGGAAGAGGAAGAGGAAGAAAGGAAGCGAAGATTAAGGAGGAGAACAAGACGTCACTATTGGATCCATCCAATTATTGCCAATAGACCTAACAGAGGGCAGTTCTGGGCTATGTATGAGAACCTGCGTGGTTTTGAGGACAAGTTTTTCAAGTATACACGGAAGTCGATCGCAAGGCAAGTACATATGTTGTATGTCATTGTCCACGTGCCACGTAACCTGCCACATCACCTGCCACCAGTTGTGGATTGTCCACCTGTCATGTCACCTGCCACAAATGACACGTCACTTGCCACATAACGTGCCACAAGTGCCACGTCAGGTGCCACATAACCTGGGCACTTCTGGCAGGTCATGTGGGCACTTGTGGCAGGTCATGTGGGCACTTGTGGCAGGTCATGTGGGCAGTTGTGGCAGGTCATTTGGCACTTGTGGCAGGTCATGTGGGCAGTTGTGGCAGGTCACGTGGCACTTGTGGCAGGTCATTTGGGCAGTTGTTGTAGGTCATTTGGTACCCAACAACCTAGATCTGTTTTGGTATTTGTAAATGGCTCTTCTGCATCTCTTCTAGAGGTAGGTTTTATTTATCTGTGAGCAGAAGTATAAACTGTAACAATTTGATCAAAAATGAATTATATATTATAAACTTTCGTTGAAGGCAATACGTTATTCTTGCAATACTACCACAAGATCATGACACGTCACTTGCCACGTAACGTGCCACAAGTGCCACGTCAGGTGCCACGTAACCTGCCACATCACCTGCTACCATTTGTGGATTGTCCACCTGTCATGTCACCTGCCACAAATGACACGTTACTGGCCACGTAACGTGCCACAAGTGCCACGTAACGTGCCACAATTTGTGTATTGTACACTTCACACATCACTTGCCACGTCACCTCCCCCCCCTGGCAGAACCCCCTAAATCTGAGGATGCATATTTGCATATGGTTAACTAAGCGTTAATGTGTGTGTGTGTGTGTGTGTGTAGCTACCATTGGTTGATATTTATTATTTTATACATTGTAAATTACATTATATTTTTTGTTTTTGTGTTGCAGTTTTGATGAATTGCTTGGTCTGGTTGGTATCCATCTTGAGCGACAGAATACAGCATACAGGAGGAGTATCTCATCCACTGAAAGACTTATTATTACACTAAGGTAAACTTATTTTTATTAGGTACATTAGTAGCATATTTTCCAAATTAATGAAGTCCAAACTGTGCTCATTTGTCCGGTCTTCTGCAACGGGTCAAATTAGTGCAGCTGCCTTGACTGATGGCAGTCCCAGCTTCTCAGCAAGCCTCTCTTCGACCCTTCACAGCTTAGTGCTCCAATGAGCATGAATGAGCATGGAGGAGCAGAGCAGGAGAGCTGCTGAGTGTCAGCAGCTCTCAGCTCATGGAGGGGAGAGAAGCGAGCCATTGACGATGTTTGATCACTCAGTTCTGTCTAAAGAAGCGGCAGTGGACAGATGTAGCATCGCTCCGATGCTGCATCCACCTAGGTAAGTATTTTTAGAAAAAAAATAAATATCGTGGAATAAATCTTGAAAAAAGTAAGACAAACATACTACAAATTTATAAAACTGAAACATTTTTTAATATTAACAAAACAATATTTTCTTATTAACAATACTTAGCAGCATAACTTTTTTATTTTATTTTAACATCAAAACAGACATAACATTTTTTGGGGAAAAATTAGAGTTGATGATAGGTAGGGTAGTAACCCGCTGGGTTGTTGGAAGGTCTTGGAGAAGGTGTGGGTGGCAGGTCAACTGGTGCTTCGTGAGTTATCGGGGATGGTAATGGATAAGGGATGGGGGCATTGGCATGGTTAATGGCATTGCCATAATTGTCATTGTATGGCCTGAAGCGAGGGGGATAGTAGGACTGGGTTCTGGGTGGCGGAGGGTTAGGGAAGTCATAGAAGGGTCCAAACATTGGTGAGGGGGCAGTGGCAGGCTGATTTACCATATTGGCCTCCAGGAGATCAATCACCACTTTGTGACCATATCCTTGACGCTCCGGCGGGACTTTCTTCAGCATTCCTGCCACCATAATGCCAAATCCACCCTCCTCGCTCTCCAGTGATTCCAGCCTCTCATGCATCCTCTCCATTAGGGAGGCAAACCTCTCCATGTTTGGGGACTGTCTTCGCACTATGGGTCTGCTGAATCTGGCAGTTGGATGAGGGATAGGCCTAGCTGGCTGCTCTACATGTTGCTGCCCGACCTCAGGCAGATTAACATCTTCGGTAATCTGTGCAGAAGGCTCTCCAGTCTCGGTCTCCTGAGTGTCTTGCATGTCTGTGATTGAATCCCCCAAAGACAGACAATGCGCCCCTGCTTCAACAGCACATGCCGCCTCTCCACCTGCCTGCTGTGAATGCTCATGCTCCTCCCAACTTGATTGTGATCTGCATTAAACATAGAATACAATTATTACAACCTTATAGAACTGTATAGTATCACTTTACAAATATGAAAGATGTTATCTTACTCTCTAAGTTCCATGAATGGCCTCACAAACTCCATCTCATCCGCATGAACGTATGGGACAATCATTTTGGATCCAGATCCACTTCTGCACTCATTCACTTTTCTTAGGTACCGCTTAAAGCAGTCCCTTAAACCCTTCCAGCGAGTTTGTAAAGTTATCTGTCTTTCAGATACCTGGCAACCGGTCATACTTTAATAAGCCTACATTATGAGTTTATGGTGGTCAGGTCCACTATCAGCTACATCATACGAGAAACATGCCAAGTTTTATGGGACGTGCTCAACAGCATAGTGATGAAGAGGCCTACAGCAGAGGATTGGCGTGATATCGCTGATCTATTTTGGAGTAGGTGCAATTTCCCCAATTGCATTGGAGCAAGCATGTGCGGGTCATAAAGCCAGTTGGTAGCGGCAGTATGTACTATAATTATAAGAAATATTGTTCTTTCGTACTGCTTGCCGTTGCCGATGCCAACTATTGCTTCACTTATATTGACATAGGTTCCTATGGAAGTAGCTGCGATTCTAGGATTTTTTTCAAATTCCTCATTTGGCCAAAGGTTACGGGAGAATCGTCTGGATCTTCCAGAAAATTGTCCTCTTTCGGGCACAACAGAACCCCCGCTACCTTATGTTTTTGTAGCAGATGCGGCCTTTGCCTTGGGTCAACACATGATGAGGCCGTACTCCAGTAGGAACCTGACGACTCCCAAAAATATTTTCAATTACCGCTTAACCAGGGCAAGAAGGGTGGTTGAGTGCACCTTTGGAATCCTAGCCAACAAATGGTGTTTCCTACATACAGTCATTGGACTCAATATAGAAAATGCTATAATTGCAGTGAAAGCAGCATGCATGCTGCATAATTGCAGTGGGAGTACGGGATGGCTATTGCTTCGAAGATTCTCTAATGCACGAGATGGAGAATGCACACATGAGTGCTACAAGGGGATCCACTGATGGTGCCACTGTTAGGGATCTATTTAAAGCTTATTTCATTTCCCCGGCTGGTGAAATACAGTGGCAAATGGACGCCATTTCCTAATTTCATTCATAAATGTTTCTTTTCAACTGTTTTGATTTACCAACCAATATCTGTTGTTATTTTTAGTCAGATTTTTGAGTTGCGGATGTGAACTCTTTACTTGACTAAAGGAAACAAAAAAAATTTACTATGAATAAAATGTTTTCATTAATATTGTTGTTTTTGCTGTAAAAAAGCCTGCTATGTTATACTGTTTTGTTATTGTTTTTATTAAATTTTGGATGTTGAAATTCTATTGTGATTATTTTAGTTCAGGTACCATTAGTACTAACTGTATGGGGTGGTCTACTGTTGCTGTCAGTGGATATAATGTTGCTGTCAATGGATCTACTGTTGCTGTCAGTTGCAACGTTGACCTGCCACATGTGCCACGTAACGTGGCACATGTGCCACATGACCTGCCACAAGTGCCATGTAACGTGGCACATGTGCCACATGACCTGCCACAAGTGCCACGTAACGTGGCACATGTGCCACATGACCTGCCACAAGTGCCACGTAACGTGGCACATGTGCCACATGACCTGCCACATGTGCCACGTAACGTGCCACATGTGCCACATGACCTGCCACATGACCTGCCACAAGTGCCACGTAACGTGGCACATGTGCCACATGACCTGCCACATGTGCCACGTAACGTGGCACATGTGCCACATGACCTGCCAAATGTGCCACATGACCTGCCACAGTCACGTGGCACATGTGCCACGTGACGTGGCACATGTGCCACATGACGTGCCACGTAACGTGGCACATGTGCCACATGAAGTGTCGTGTGCCTGTGCTTAGGAATAAATGCAAGGGTGTGACTCCTCACAGTGAGAAAATTAATTAATTAATTAGTGATAAGAGCTGCGGCCCCCCTAATGGGACCCTTAAAAAAAGTCCTAGCAGTGAAGATAGTGAATTTATTTGGGGTACGGCGCTGCTCACTAATCCTGTAAGGGATCAGTACTCTTTAGTGATTAATGTGATAAACAGAAATTAATAAAATGTTATTGTGATTTAACCACCCTTCAGCAGTGGTAGTGCCACTAACTGCATAAAATAACAGAATCAAAAACAAACGTCAGATGCACCCCACAATAAGCATGGTGGCAACTGAGACTTAATATAAGTGTCAGGCTATCTCTGTGTTGCTTACGGAAAGCATTACCAGCTACACAGACAATAAGGGATTGTGTATATGCAGGTAGATGACTCATCTATGGCACAGCTTATACCAACAAAACTGTACACAGTGATAGGTCCAAGTATAGTAATAGTGCAAATTTGCTCCAAAATAAGGCACCAGTCTGTAACTATAGATTGCCTAACTCTGCCAGGCAGTAAGATATAGATAAAAAATATATGGCAGGAAAAAACTGAAAAAACCACAAAAATACAAAAATACAATGGCAAGAAAAACCACACACAGTCCTCTTCATAAGGCTGGAAAAGTAACGTTCTGCTCTTCACTTAGATATGCAGTGCATCCCCCACATGTGTCCCCACTCACCAGATCCTATCACCCCCACAGGGGTAAACAGCATAGAGGGATATCCGGGTCACACGTCCAGAGGGAGATGTCAGCTGGGCAAGTTCCTCTGTATATATGTTGTGGAATTCCGTGGCAGGAAGGATTCCCAGTTACCTCATTGGTACATGCAAAAAGAGGCTTCCATAGTGCAGGTAAAAAAACTTCTGGCTTTATTAAAATATACTGCAGCAAGTCTACAATAGACAAGCTGCACAGCAGAAAGTAAAACAAGAAAAACAAAAAACAAAAACAGAGTCCCTAGCTCAGATGTGAGCAACGATCAGTACCGGCTGGTATACGCTGCATCGTGGTAACTGGGAATCCTTCCTGCCACGGAATTCCACAACATATATACAGAGGAACTTGCCCAGCTGACATCTCCCTCTGGACGTGTGACCCGGATATCCCTCTATGCTGTTTACCCCTGTGGGGGTGATAGGATCTGGTGAGTGGGGACACATGTGGGGGATGCACTGCATATCTAAGTGAAGAGCAGAACGTTACTTTTCCAGCCTTATGAAGAGGACTGTGTGTGGTTTTTCTTGCCATTGTATTTTTGTGTTTTGTTCAGTTTTTTCCTGCCATATATTTTTTATCTATATCTTACTGCCTGACAGAGTTAGGCAATCTATAGTTACAGACTGGTGCCTTATTTTGGAGTAAATTTGCACTATTACTATACTTGGACCTATCACTGTGTACAGTTTTGTTGGTATAAGCTGTGCCATAGATGAGTCATCTACCTGCATATACACAATCCCTTATTGTCTGTGTAGCTGGTAATGCTTTCCGTAAGCAACACAGAGATAGCCTGACACTTATATTAAGTCTCAGTTGCCACCATGCTTATTGTGGGGTGCATCTGACGTTTGTTTTTGATTCTGTTATTTTATGCAGTTAGTGGCACTACCACTGCTGAAGGGTGGTTAAATCACAATAACATTTTATTAATTTCTGTTTATCACATTAATCACTAAAGAGTACTGATCCCTTACAGGATTAGTGAGCAGCGCCATACCCCAAATAAATTCACTATCTTCACATGTGCCACATGACCTGCCACAACTGCCCACATGACCTGCCACAACTGCCAAATGACCTGCCACAAGTGCCCACATGACCTGCCACAAGTGCCCACATGACCTGCCACAAGTGCCCACATGACCTGCCACAAGTGCCCACATGACCTGCCTCATGTTTGTATTGAAACACTGCTTTTTTATGCACATATTCTCTGTGAAACAGAAGACCTGTATGTAACTACAACACTCATGCCTAGTAAAAGACAACAGACATATAAAGGTTAGACTTACATTTGTCAGTGCGGTCTTGCTGAGACAATACATGCCAATCCTCATAGGACAGGCGACAGATCTCCAGCCAGGCATTGTCCCTCTTCAGCTGGTCTCTGTAGTTGCTGTCTGTTTTGTCATAGAGACATGTTCTCTCCCTTATGTATCTGATAAGGGATTCGTTGTCCACAGCCTCCCTTCTAATCACCCTGGCTCTGCTGGACATTCTTGATCTGATATACAGAATACAGAAGACAAGTCTGCAAACTGATCTCTGTGTTTGGGGAGGAGGGGCTGCCTGCAGTGGGGGTGTATAACCGGGTTAATTCCTTTGTACTTCCTGTGAAGTTGCCTTCAAAATGAACAGGGATCCGACTTGCAGGCGACTTCCATTGAAATCAATGGATACAAGTCACCTAGAAGTTGTTTTCAAGTAGTACAGGAACCTTTTTTTGAAGTCGGAGCGACTTCTGTAGTGTGCATAAAGACGGCTCCATAGACTAACATTACAGCGCGACTTGGGGCGACTTGGGGCGTCTCGGGGCGACCTGAAGTCGGATCCTGAGTCGCCCTGGTGTGAACCGGCTCTGACTGATGAAGCTGAAAAACCGATGGAATAAGCAATGTTTTTATGCCCAAAGTAACATGCCCACCACTATACTTGCAAAATGTCTTCATTGTTTACAAAATAAATCTCATTCTCTATTTCTTTTCTCACTTCTAAAAATAAACTCACTAATGATCCTGTTGGATCCTTAAAAATTTTATTCACACCTTTCACAACTCTACAACAATACATATACATTTTCTACTGACTCTGCTGAACAATTCTTTCACCAAATTAAGCTATCTGTTCTACCTTCAAAATATAAAAAAAACACTTGATTCTGATACTACGTTGCAAGAAATCACAACTACTATACATTCTCTTAAATCTAATAGGAGGCCTGGTCCTAATGGTTATACCAGTGCCGGCCTAAGACATTGTGCTGCCTGGTACCAAGAATTAAATGCTGCCCCCCCCCCCCCAAAAAAAATAATAACGCCCACCAAAAGGATATAATTTTATATCATGATAACTTAAGAGGATCTGTCATGGCTCTATACATGTATGTAGGAGTATAAAGAGGACCTGTCATGGCTCTATACATGTATGTAGGAGTATAAAGAGGACCTGTCATGGCTCTATACATGTATGTAGGAGTATAAAGAGGACCTGTCATGGCTCTATTCATGTATAGGAATATAAAGAGGACCTGTCATGGCTCTATTCATGTATAGGAATATAAAAAGGACCTGTTATGGCTGTATTCACGTATAGGAGTATAAAGAGGACCGGTCATAGCTCTATACATGTATATATAAGTATGAAGAGGACCGGTCATGGCTCTATACATGTGTATAGGGGTGTAAAAAGGACCTGTCATGGCTTTATACATGTATTTAGGAAAATAAAGAGGACCTGTCATGGCTCTATACATGTATGTAGGAGTATAAAAGGACCTGTGTGTGGCCCCGATGTCAGCCGGCCACCCGCGATCGCTCCACAGAGAGCCAGAACGGGGATTTGTCAATGTAAACAGACAGATCCCCATTCTGACAGGGGAGGAGAGACAGATCTGCTGTTCCTAGTGATTAGGAACAGAGATCTCTCTCCTCCTCCAGTCAGTCCCATCACCCCCAGTTAGAAACACCTCCCAGGTAACACATTTAACCCCTTCCACACCAGTGACATTTACACAGTAATCAGTGCATTTTTATAGCACAAATCGCTGTATAAATGTCACTGGTCCCAAAAATGTGTCAAAAGTGTCCGATCTGTTCACCGCAATGTCGCAGTCTCACTGAAAATCGCAAATCACCGCCATTACTAGTAAAAAATTTATAATAATAATAATAATAATAAAAATGCCATAAATCTATCCCCTATTTTGTAGACGCTATAACTTTTGCGCAAACTAATCAATATACACTTATTGCATTTTTTTTTTTTACCAAACATATGTAGAAGAATACGTATTGGCCTAAACTGATGAAGAAATACCACCAACAGAAAGCTCTATTTGTGGGAAACAAAGGACGTAAATTTTGTTTGGGTACAGCGTCGCACGACCGCACAATTGTCAGTTAAATCGACGCAGTGCCGTATCGCAAAACAAAATTAGTGAAGTGCGTAATTTCTATTATTACATTGTTATATAATATATAAAATAGTTCAACTCACCATAATGCAGAATCAGTGGGAGCCTGAGCGTGTCACTTGCCACCGTCACCTGCCACCAGTTGCGGATTGTCACTTGCCACGACGTCACACATTGCAGATTGTCACTTGCCACGACGCCACCTGCCACACATTGCGGGTTGTCACTTGCCACACATTGCGGGTTGTCACTTGCCACGACGCCACCTGCCACACATTGCGGGTTGTCACTTGCCACGACGCCACCTGCCACACATTGCGGGTTGTCACTTGCCACACGTTGCGGATTGCCACTTGCCACAACGTCACCTGACACACGTAGCGGATTGTCACTTGCCACGACGTCACACATTGCGAATTGTCACTTGCCACACGTAGCGGATTGCCACTTGCCACAACGTCACCTGACACACGTAGCGGATTGTCACTTGCTACGACGCCACCTGCCACACATTGCAGATTGTCACTTGCCACACATTGCGGATTGTCACTTGCCACAACGTCACCTGCCACACGTAGCAGATTGTCACTTGCCACTTCACCTGCCACATGTAGTGGATTGCCATTTGCTGTGTCCCAGAGTGAAGGCAGGCAGGAGAGAGATGACAGAGAAGAGGGGGATCTGACAGAGAAGAGGGGGGTCTGCTGTCAGAGAAGAGGGGGGGGTCTGCTGACATAGAGGAGGGGGGGTCTTCTGACATTGAGGATGGGGAGGTGGCTGACATTGAGGATGGGGGGGTGGCTGACATTGAGGAGGGGAGGCGGCTGACATTGAGGAGGGGGGGGGGGCGGCTGACATTGAGGAGGGGGGCGGCTGATATTGAGGAGGGGGGGCGGCTGACATTGAGGAGGGGGGGCAGGTGACATTGAGGAGGGGGCGCGGCTGACATTAAAGAGGGGGGCGGCTGACATTGAGGAGGTGGGGGGGGAGGCTGACATTGAGGACGGGGGGGGTGGCTGACATTGAGGAGGGGGGGCGGCTGACATTGAGGAGGGGGGGCGGCTGACATTGAGGAGGGGGGGCGGCTGACATTGAGGAGGGGGGGGTGGCTGATATTGAGGAGGGGGGGCGGCTGATATTGAGGAGGGGGGGAGGTGATATTGAGGAGGGGGGGCAGGTGACATTGAGGAGGGGGCGTGGCTGACATTGAGGAGGGAGGGCAGCTGACATTGAGGAGGGGGGGCGGCTGACCTTGAGGGGGGGCAGTTGAGGAGGGGGGGCGGCTGACATTGAGGAGGGGGTGCAGGTGACATTGAGGAGGGGGGGCTGACATTAAAGAGAGGGGGGCTGACAGAGACGGACCTCAGGAGACAGTGACACACAGCGAGTTAGGAGCATGCAGGGCAGGCGCGATTATCCACAGACACAGTCCAGCTCCTCCAGGCTCCAGGAGAAGCAGTACTGGGGCGGGTCTTCACAGTTTTGATCACATGATTAGGAGCAGGCTCCCGTCCTGTGTTCACCATCAGGATACAAGGGAGCTCCTCCAGGCGAATCACAGAGCCTCATGTCCGCACATGACCTGCTTAGCCAATCACAGGACACCCGCCTCTGCCAATTGCTGAGCTGAGCTTGGCTCAAACACAGAGCGCACCGAGGCAGTAGTGTGATTGTGAACTGGATGATCGTGCCCCTCTAGCCAGGGATTCGGCTGCCGCAGGACAGGTATGTGTGCCTGGGTTTCTGACGGGTGGAAACCCAGGCACATGTGCAGCAGAGCGGGCTGGCAGGCGGCAATTTGCCGCCCCCTGAAAGTGCCGCCTGGGACCGAGGTACCATCGGGTCCCATGGTAGGGCCGGCCCTGGGTTATACATCATTATTTTATAAGACATTTTCTGATATTATTGCACGTCATCGTCTATCCTTCAACTTCCTATCAAGGTCGTCCTTTCTCCCCAGAAACTTTGAGGCCTTGTACGCACGACCGGTTTTCTCGGCAAGAAACCATCAAGAAAACTGCTGGCAGAGCTTTTTGCTGAGAAAACCGTTCGTGTGTATGTTTTTTCGTCGAGAAAACTGTCGGGAATCTCGAAGAGAAAAATAGAGAACCTGCTCTCTATTTTCTCGTTGGGATTCTCGTCTGACTGTTTTCCGACGAGAAAACCGGTCGTGTGTATGCTTTTCCGAGTTTTAAAAACCGTGCATTCTCAGAATCAAGTATGAAACGGGAGCGCTCCTTCTGGTAAAACTAGCGTTTGTAATGGAGATAGCACATTCATCATGCTGTAAATTATTGCATCGTTTAAATGCTGTGCATTAAAAGCTTCTTTAGAATGGTACAATAATGAAAAATAATGAACTTGTTTTGCTGCTGATATTCTGCTGCTGATATTCTGACTAACTTTTTGCAGCATTTTTAATGCTGATCTCATGAATATTTTTTATTATTTTATGGAGCAAGATCTCCTTAACATTTTTTTTTTTAATACAGATCTGCATTTTAAATTATTTAACTTCTAGTGATCTCCATGATTTGATTTTTATTTTTGTTGTGTCAAGTTACCACAATTTAAACATTATTATCTTGTATTTTTTTTATCTTCAAGGAGATTGATTGGTGTTATCTGTCCCTTTTGAATTAGACTTTTTATTTAAAAGTTACCTGCCTACTCGCAAGATACATTTTTTAGTTTAATAAAAACACATAGGCAAGTATTAACTGTAAAAATAAATTCCATTTATTCTGGTTTATAATAAGAAAATAAATAAAAGACAGCGCAGGAGACCCTGCTGCAATTTGTGCATCCTTGGTACCCCAGAGCACACATCAACTCTGTGTGGACACTAAAATTGGGACCTTGAGAAGCACATCCAGTAGGGAGCACAATCTGGTCCTGAACTCCCAGAGGTCAGGAACAGCAGCGGGTGAGATATATGTCCCAAGTCTGTCACAGGCTGCCTTCTGTCAGACCACATTGAAGCAAGGCCATCACTTCCTGGTCTTCTTGGTAGCCTTCCCCCAGCCTTCTTTGCAGCCTTCTGTGCAGCCTTCCTTTTGCGCTTGGCTGCAGGCTGTGCCTCTGGAGGTGTACTCGTGTCAGGAGGAGGAGAAGGAGGTGGAGGAGAAGAAGAAGAAGGAGGTGGAGGAGAAGAAGGAGGAGGTGGAGGAGGTGGAGAAGGAGGAGGTGGAGGAGGATGGCCGTGATCACAAATGACAGTAGTGTCAGTGATTGTCCCCATCAACCCCTTATTTAATAGGCTAATAAGCATGGGCTTGCATAGTAGGCGTTGGCCCATCACCATCTAGCTCATTTTGATACCAACTAGTGCGGCATAGCCCTCTTCGGGGTGGTTGGCTCTTGGAGGGTGGCCTGTGCCTGTCGAATCAGGGCCAGTGCTGCCTGATTCGTGCTCCTATCCCTCCTGGCCCTTCTTGTTGGAAGGCGGATGGGAGGCACCTGACACCTTGTTCTGCCACTTGGCCCTGCCACCTCCACTCTGCCACTCACCCCTGCCACCTCCTCTCTGCCACTCACCCCTGCCACCTCCTCTCTGCCACTCACCCCGGCCTCCTCCGGCCTGACACATTCCAGCCTCTCATCCAGGCTGATGTCCTCCTGTGTATAAAAAAGGGACATAGTTTGAGTTTTGGGTTCAGCAATCGCACACAATTTTCAGCTCATGACTGTTGCAAATTGAATGTAAAGAAATAGAAAAGACTCTCATTCTGAAACCAGCATTTTTCATTCTTTTCTCCAACTTTTTTGGCCACTACTTTTCTAGTCTATTGATATGTAAAACACTTTTTGATCAAACATTTTTATTTTTGCCATATTAACATCTATTTTACAGCATTCATTTTAACACAATAAATGTTTAGAAATTACTATACCTGGCTCCAGATGGCCACATCCGGGTCTTCTTCCAGGATGGAAGAAGACCCGGATGCTCCAGAGAAGGATCATCTTGGCTGGAGGGAAGGCTGGAGGGAAGACTAGACAGTGATGGCCTTGCCTCAATGTGGTCGTTAAGAAGCCATTCTGTTGTAGTACCACAACTTCAGGACATACACATCCGCTGCTGCTGCTCCTGACCTCTGAGAAGCCAGGACCTTAAAGCGCTCAGTCCTGTATGTGCCTCTCAAGGTCCCAATTTTAGTATCCACCTGTTCAATGGTTGCGTGGGGCATCCTTGTGTGGACAAATGGGAGCAGGGTCTCCAGCGCTTCTGTCCTTACCCCTCTTTTTTTTATGAATGGGGTTTTTGGTCTCCCAAAGAGCGGGCAGCTCCCTTAACCTATCAATGAATTCTCCCAAATTTTTTTTTCCGGAAATGCAAGACAAAACGCAAGACAAAAATACTAATGTCAGTCTAAACGCTAGTAATCTTTATCCCCATATAGGCCTCAATCTCTATGCAGTATAGGCCACTGATGTCCCAAGTAAAAAAACATACCTTCGGTCTGACGTTCGTCGCTTTACTCCTCTCTCCGCACACAGAACGTAGTTACGTCACGTGTGTTAGCTTAACTTCAACTTAAAGCCCTCCCCTGTATTAAGCCCTATTTAAGACCTGGAAGTAAAAAAATTAACAATTTTTGCAAGAGCTACACTAAAAATATGGGATGCAGAATTAAAAAAGGGGAAATTATCTACCATGATGGGACCAGCTTTAGCAACCACAAAATACTTAAAATGGAACATATCGGAGAATTTACGGGTGGCTCAGATTCTAGTGGATGGGAAAGTACCAGAAACTCAAACTATGGGACCAGAACATAAACACAAATGGGTACAATACTATCAATTAAATACATACATTATGGATAATATAGAGATATCTCTAATAAATAGAACTAAAACTAAATTTGAACAAATGTTAACAGAGGAGCAACAACCAAAAAATTTATTATCTAGGATATATGGACTATTACTTCCTTCAGATTCCTTTAAAGAGATAACAGGAATGAAGAAATGGGAAAAAGGAATAGGTAGGTTAATCAGATCCTGTCTATGAATTGGCCCTAGTATGTGTTTGTAAGCGCGTCGGGACCCTTCGGGGTAAGACCGCGCTATATCAAGATACCTCTCAACTCAACTCAACTAGAATAATATCAGAGACTGAATGGGAAAAAATATTTAAAATAATCCATAACTCGTCCATAGCGAATAAATATCAAGAACGGAATTATAAGATAGTTATGAGGTGGTATTGGAGTCCTGTAGCATTAAATAAAATAAATAATGATCAAACAGAAATATGTTGAAGATGTAAAACCGAAAGAGGAACTACGGAACATATATGGTTTGAATGTCCTATGGTGAAAGAATTCTTGAAAACTGTCTATGAAATATATCAGAAGGTATCAAGAATAGAGAGGAGTCTAAATATGCACACCTCCCTATTATCTTTAATACCAGAATCAATAAAGAACATTAAGAAAGATATTTTTCACCATATGACATCTGCAGCGATAATAGCATATAATTGGAGAGAAAATAAGAGCCCTAAAATTGAAGATTGGATATGTGAAATTAACGAGATACAATATATGGAAAAACAAATAAGAGAAGAAGGATATATTAATAATCAAATGCCAATAATGTGGCAAAAATGGGATGAATTCAGGCTTTCAAGAGGAATGGAAGAATATTTATGAAATGATAATTTGGGTAAAGATGAAGGAGAATCATAAAGAAAAAGGAAACAGGGTAAAATAATGTACAGGAAAGAGAGAAAAGAAGGGAATGGGGTTGGGGTGTTGTAATGTAAGAAAAACATACCGTATTTATCGGCGTATAACACACACTTTTTTCCCCTTAAAATCAGGGGAAAATCGTGGGTGCGTGTTATACGCCGATACTTCGTCGAATTCCCCTGCTGAAAACGAGCGAGAGGAGCGAGCGAAGCCGAAGTACAATCGGCTTTACTCGGCTCCTCTCGCAGTCCCGCCCATCTCTGACTGCGCCGCTGACATAGAGAAAGCCGAGTGTACTTCGGCTAGTCTCGGCTCCTCTCGCAGTCCTGCCTGTGACTGTGAGCAGAGCCGAGTCTAGCCGAAGTACACTCGGCTTTCTCCGTCAGCGGCACAGTCAGTGGAGATGGGCGGAACTGCGAGAGGAGCCGAGTCTAGCCGAAGTACACTCGGCCCCGCTCGCTCCTCTCCACAGAAATCGGCGCCAAATTTTAAAAACCGCCGGGACTGACACGATCGCAAAGGCACTGGGCAAGGCTGCAGATGGACAGATGGACACTGGGCACGGCTGCAGATGGACAGATGGACACTGGGCACGGCTGCAGATGGACAGATGGACACTGGGCAAGGCTGCAGATGGACAGATGGACACTGGGCACGGCTACAGATGGACAGATGGACACTGGGCACGGCTGCAGATGGACAGATGGACACTGGGCAAGGCTGCAGATGGACAGATGGACACTGGGCACGGCTGCAGATGGACAGATGGACACTGGGCAAGGCTGCAGATGGACACTGGGCAAGGCTGCATGCTGCATTTAAATGTAAGTTTTTTTTCCTTGAATTTCCCTCCTAAAAGTTTTTTTCCTTAAAATTCCCTCCTAAACTTGGGGTGCGTGTTATACGCCGGTGCGTGTTATACGCCGATAAATACGGTAATAAAGATAAATTGAAAACATGTGTGTTAGCTTTATAAACACTACACATGTTTTCGCCCACGTCGTTCGCCCATGACGTTCTTTCTCAAATTTTCCCCGCCCCTTCTCTTTCGGTGCGCAGACGACATGGCGGAGTCACAGCAGGTGTCTGCTAATTCATCTAATAACGACGACACAAGCCCGAAGCGTGATATGTCATGAACAAGGAGGAGATACAAGGCATCTAATATGTCCTTCGCGGAGATGATGGACATATTGAAGAAGTGGGATTATGATGGCAAGCATGGGCCGTATACACACACCTTAATCTAAGGAAGGCCCAAATCATGAAGAAAGTTGTGAAAAGACTGAAGAGACATTTTGGGGTTAAAAGATCAAAGGAGCAGCTCAGAAAGAGGTGGTCTGACCTCAAACTGAGGGAGCCGGAGCAGTTAAGAAGCATTAAGAGAATGCTTGAAAAAAAAAGTACTTCTCCTGTGTTCCTATTATTGTATTTCAGAACTTGCATGTTGCTCCATATTGTTTTTTTTTACTATTGGACCTTAGAAAATGTAATCTTAAAAAATTTTGTAGGCACAGTAATCGGTCATTACAGACACATCATTCGCCCACTACATACAATGTTTTGGAAGATACAGGGTAAAATAAAATTTGACATGCCTGTTTGTATTCCATAAATGTTATTACATTATTGTCTAGATGATGTGTTTGTAACTAGAATGAAATGCAAACTTGAATCAGTGTAAAGGAGAGGACGCTCAGTAGCTGTTTACACATCTGCACTCAGGAGCACTATAGTGTGGGCCACCAGAATAACCTTTTTAGGGTGTCCCACACAGGTGCTCCTGTGGATTCTTGGGGTGTCTACATGTGTGAAACATGTCCCAAAAAGGCGATTAGTCAAAATTTGGGTTTGAAAATTTCATGTCTTCAGCTTGGAACAGATAATTGTACCCCACTTCCAAGCAATGTATGATATTCCTATTTTTGCCCACAAATATCTGTGTGCTAAGTATACCTTTTGTTTCATTATCATAGGGGAGAGAAGACTGGGAAGACACCACTCCTCGAAGCCCAGGAACCCCACACCTCATAAAGAACCCCAACCTGAGTATGGGGAGTTAGTAGAAGTGGAGGAAGGTGAAGTGGATGACGTGGTGGAACTTGTGACCACAACAGGTCAGTGTCTGTCACCAAAGCTTCAGGTAAGAGATGTAGGCCTGCAGATTTTTTATACCTTTTTTGTTTTTTTATTAGGGGATGAACATGTTGTTGAAGAAAGTCCTTGTTTCTGAAATGATAGTGCACAAAGAATCATCCAACAAATAATGTCGTGTAGTAGTGAACTGGACGTCATGAAGAAAAGGATGAATGTTATGAAGCAAACATTTAAGGACATCATTGATGTTTTGGGATGAATTGAATAAAACCCCCCCCTTTTTCTTTTTTTCTTATTCCTGTTGCGTGGAAGGAAGCTGTGGAGTCAAACAAGATACAAAAATATTAGTACTTTTGCACATAACATTGCAAGCAGATTATACAAAAACATTCTTGGCCAACATCATTATAACATTTATTTTAAGGAGTATTTAAAAAAAATAGAAGGTCATATTCCTCACCCCCTCTGATGGGCCATTGTAAATATTTTAGGGGGGGGGGGCTAGATGAGTTTGGGACCCAAAAAACCCCCAGAAAACACTCAGAATTTAATGAGAAAATATACTTTAGAACACATTTTCGGGGGGAGGGTAAAGCACTACAATGGAACTGACAAAATACATTGTTAACAGACTAGGCTAGGTGTGTTTGGGCCCAGGATAGCATGCTGGATAGGTTAGTGAAGGGAAATATGCATGTAGGCCAAAAAAGGGGCATTAAAAAATTACAGGATGCATGGGGACAAAGGGGAGAATTCACAGCATATTACAATCATGGTAATTAGGGCATGATGATAGAAAAAATACAATACATTAGCATACATTAAATACATAGAATGTGATGTGTTAAAGGAGAAAAACTTACCCTCATATAGTCCTCCTGCAGGACTTGGATGATGGCAGAACAGGTGTCTGGGATAAGGAGTCCCAGAGCCTGGGGGGAGATGCCTGTCGTGAACTTCAGGTCCTGCAAGCTTCTCCCAGTCGCCAGGTATCGCAACGTGGCGATGAGCCTCTGCTTAGCAGTGATGGCTTCCCGCATAACAGTGTCCTGCCCGGTGATATAGGGGGACACCAAAGCCAACAGATGCTGAAAAACGGGGTCAGACCTCCGGAGAAAATTCCTGTAGTCATCAGGATTATTCTACTGGATCTCCCGCAGCAAAGGCATGTGAGAGAATTGGTCCCGCTGGAGCAACCAATTCTTGGTCCATGAACTCCTCCTCACCCTGTTCATGGACTCATCTTGTTCCAAGACAAGAACACCAACACAATGCGCCTGCACAGCACGAACTCTATGATGAGAACATACCCGCAACATGGCTAGAAAACGGTCGTCTGATCAGAACGAACTAAATAGAACGCACTGAAGAACAGCAAGGCCTATGAAGAACAACCTGAAAATCAGAAACGTGTGGACAAAAACGCACTGAAAAAACAGATACGACCTGACTACACGCCCTGAAAGACAAGATACAAACCCACAAGCACATACTGAACCGCAGAAAACGAGCTGAAAGCGCAAAGACTGAAAAGCGCAAATCGTCTCTTACCAAACTTTTACTAACACGCAGTAACACAAGATTAGCAAAAGCAGCCCAAGGGGTGGCGCCATTGGAATCGAACTTCCCCTTTATACTGCCGTAGTACGTGTTGTACGTCACCGTGCTTTAGACCGACAAGATTTTGGATTGACAGTGTGTATGCAAGGAAAGCTTGACAAGAATCCCGTCAAGCTTGACAAGAATCTCGTTGAGAAAACCAACGTTTTTTTTTACGACGGGATTCTCGGTCGTGTGTACTAGGCCTCAGAACTTTAATTGTTATGCTTCCCAAACCTCATTAAGACCTACACTTTTGGTCTAATTATCGCCCCATTTCACTTTTAAATAATTACATCAAATTTTTGGCCAAAATATTAGCTAATAGAATCAATACCTACTTAGGTGTGCTTATCCACAAGGACCAAGTAGGTTTTGTACCAAAAAGACAAGCCAGTGACAATGTTCATAGAGCTCTACAATTGATACATTTTACAAAAACTAGATCTTTTGCCTCTGTTTCTATCACTCGACATATGTAAAGCATTTGACTCCTTATCCTGGCCATATTTATTTTTTGTATTTCATAAATGGGGATTTGGAGATAACTTTCTAACTTGGATAATTGTCCTATATGCTAATCCCATTGCTTCAATCAAATACGCTGTTTTTTCATCTGCACCATTTTCAATTCTTCGAGGCACTAGGCAGGGTTGCCCTTTATCTCCTATTCTCTTTATATTAGCCTTAGAACCTCTAGCAATAGCAATCAGAAATTATTTATCTATCAAAGGACTTGAAATCGCCAATATTCATCACAAAATTCTTCTCTTTGCTGATGACATTCTTTTTCTTGTCACATCACCTCACACCTCTTTACCAAATCTTTTTCATCTACTTAACAAATTTTCTCTTATCTCAGGCCCTTTTCTTGAAATTGAAAGCTCTAAATATATCATCTCTGAATGCCTGTCCACAAAAATAAATTTTCATGGCCCTCCAATTTGCCCAATTTGAGTATCCATATATCTTCTTCTTTAGATTCTATTTACTCTGCCAATTACCCACCTCTATTTAAAGTTTTATCTAAACCGGGGTCATCAAGCCATCGACAGGTGGATTGTGAGCATGGCTCTGCCTCCCACCAGCCTCCGCCACTCTCCTGTTATCTGGAGAGCGGGAGGCGGGAGCTAAATGGAGGCGGTCCTAGCAACCAATCACTAGCTTGCTATTAGGAATGCCGGCAGCTCTTGCCTTCCACCCCAGTACTATGCTATATCTTGATCTCCGCTCTGATAAGCACATGCTGGCAGGTAGGTTTTACTGGGGGGAGGAAAGAGGCAGAGGACACTACAGGGGGGGGGGGGGTGATGTGAAGGGGCAGAGGACACAGCATTGGGGGGGTACAGGACACTACTGTGGGGGTCAGAGGACACTACTATGGGGATAGGGGGGCAGAGGGCACTACAGTGGGGGGTGGTTTGATGGGAGCAGGGGACACTGCGTTGGGGGGTACAGAACACTACTGTGGGGGAGGGGAGGGGGTAGAGGACACTGCTATGGGGGGGCAGAGGACACTACAATGTGTGTGGGGGAGGGGGGTGATGAACAGGTGGCAGAGGACAAAGCGTGGGTCTTTGCTTTCCTCCATGTTGTCCAGGTAGATCTCAACCTCTGAAAGGTTGCCTAGCCCTGATCTAAACAATTATCTGCTTGGAATGCATATCCTTTAGCTTGGTTTGGTCGTATACACGCTATAAAAATGACATACCTTCCAAAATTACTTTATTTATTCAGAGTATTTACCCATCCACATCCAACCCATATTCTCAAAATTGAAAAAAGAAAGATAATTCATTTTTTTTAGGGTTCCACAAAACCGTGTGTTCCAACACAAATACTCTACAGAAATAAACTTGCTGGCGGCTTTGGCATCCCTGAAATATTATCTGGCTGCTCAAGTTGCACATTGCTCCATGCAGTTTCAGAACTTCCTATTTGGACTTATCTTGCTATTATTCAATGTTCTCCAGTTTCGATTATTATCTGGCTTCCCCCTTCCAATCGTCCCTTTATAGATAATCCTACTTTATGCCACTCTCTCTCTTACTGGGACTGTTTTAAATACTCTAGTCAACTGATATCCTCACATCTCCCCTTATCAGGGATTCTTAACAATCCTTCAGTATGTTCCCCCCAGTCATGGAAGATTATTAAGCTGAAGCATCCAGCTCTAGTACCTCCCCGCATACTGTAGTTGGCTCCACCTCTTTCTTTTTTTTTTTTTACTTTATATCTTTATTAAAGCAATTTCCAATATACAGCTCATCATTCATTTCCCCAAACCCGCATTACCCTCCCACTCCACCCATCTCTCTTTTTTATAAAACAAGGGAGACAAAAGTATCATACATCTATAGAATCAGTAATGGAGCCCCCCTCGCTTAGCTAGTTTCTTTAAAATCTTGTATACCACTTCCTTTCCTGTCTTAATCACACACCAACAAGCCTACACAGTCTCACCTTCGCTCCTTTCATTCACCTTCCACCCAGCACCTGCCGTTCCTTTGATAACCACTTGTCTTTTATCTGTTTACCTCCCCTTTCCCTACTCCTACTCTATCATCTTTTTAGCTATTTGTGTTTATACCTTTTTTCTCCCCCCACTGTTTCCAGATCTTAAGAGCACCTTGTCTAATATATGACGTTCTTTCCTTCAAGATCACCACGTTCATATCTTGTTCCCACTCTCTACTAGATGGGGGTGTGGAGGATTGCCATCTTTGAGCGATACGTTTCCTTGCCTGGAATAGACATCTCAGGATTGCAAGTTGGGTATTTCCTGGTTTGCCTTCTCCCTCTACCCATCCCAGTACACATAGCATGGCTTCCATATATATATATATATATATATATATATATATATATATATATATATATATATATATAGTGACTTCAAATACCTGCTCTATAATTCCCACTATTTCCCTCCAGTAGCGGAATGGCTTTGGGCATCTCCAAAACATGTGGATCAAGTCCCCCTCTGCCTTTCCACACCTGGGGCAGCTAGCCTCTAATCTTCAACCAAACATAAAAAGCTTGTATGGAGTATAGTAGATTCTATATAATAAAAATAAATGTGACATCCTCTTGGACGGGGATAGCGATACCAATGGGGCAAGTTCCAGAATTCTTTCCCATTGTACTTCAGATATACTTCCCACTAGACATGTGCACACTGAAATATTTTGTTTCGGAATTTCGTTTTTGTCCGAAAAATAAATTTATTTAGTTACTCCCGAAATTCGTTTTTATTTATTTCGTTTTTCGTTAGAAATTGCATTCGTCCGAAAATCTGAATTAATTAAGGTCGAATCTGTCATTGAAGGCTTATGGTGTCTGTCGAATGTTCAAAGAAGATTCGACGGAGCAGTGAAACTGTACGACGCTGCAATCATACATTTCCGGTCGAATGTTCCGCCCACAAGCTATAGAAGAATTCTAATGTTGTATGACTAGTAATAATTAGATTTATTCATTACTATTACTAATCAACCAACATTAGAATTCTTCTATAGCCTATGGGCAGATGCATTTGACCGGAAATGTACGATTGCAGCGTCGTACAGTTTTGCTGCACCGTCGAATCTTCTAACTTTCGATGCTTTGTCGAATCTTCGTCATTCTAGCTATTTTACTGCTCCTCCTCTTTGGTTACAATCAGCCAATAACATTCATCATCAACTTTATTTTTATTTTACTTCCCCCACCCAATTCCAGCAGTGATCTTTTCTCTCTATGTCGAATCTTTTCTCTCTATAATAACAAATCTTTTCTCTCCTATGTCGAATCTTTTCTCTCCTATGTCGAATATTTTCTTTCTATAATGTCGAATCTTTTCTCTCCTATGTCGAATCTTTTCTCTCCTATGTCGAATCTTTTCTCTCCTATGTCGAATCTTTTCTCTCCTATGTCGAATCTTTTCTCTCCTATGTCGAATCTTTTCTCTCCTATGTCAAATCTTTTCTCTCCTATGTCGAATCTTTTCTCTCCTATGTCGAATCTTTTCTCTCCTATGTCGAATCTTTTCTCTCCTATGTCGAATCTTTTCTCTCTATAATGTCTAATCTTTTCTCTCCTATGTAGAATAATCTTGGACTAATAGAGTTAAAGGAGCACTAAAGCTTCCCTTTTTTTTGGCCAAAAATAACAAACAGTTTATACTTACCTCCACTGTGCAGCTCGTTTTGCACACAGTGGCCCCGATCCTGGTCTTCTGGGGTCCCTCGGCGGCAGTCTTGGCTCCTCCCCGCAAGGACTCCACACCATAATGCGAGTGAGCTCGCATGGTGTGGAGTGAATGCGGGCGCGCTCCCGTGATACAGCGGCGGCCATAGCCGCCGACTGTATCACTCGGCCCCGCCCCCCGCGCGCCGCGTCATTGGATGTGATTGACAGCAGCGCCAGCCAATGGCTGCGCTGCTTTCAATCCATCCAGTGTAGCCAATCGGCGGCCAGGCTGAAAAACGAAGAGGATGACGGGGACGAGAGTGGGACTTTCGAGGGGCCAGGTAAGTAAAACGGGGGCTCGGGGGGGGGGGGGGGCGGTATTGTCGAATGTTTTTTCACCTTAATGCATAGGATGCATTAAGGTGAAAAAACATGTAACTTTACTACTCCTTTAAGGTTAGGCACATTCGACCACAGGTTCGATAGACACAGATTGTTATTGTCAGCGTCACGTCGAATCTCCTATCTATATCGAACTGTTGTAGCAAGGAAAACGAAAATAAAGCATTTGTTTATGTCGGATCTTTCGGTTTTCGGATTCTGTGCTTTCGTTTTCGTTTGTTAAAACGATAACGAAAATAACTGAAATTCAGACGAAAATGCATTCGGATGAAAACGAATGCACATGTCTACTTCCCACATCTCTTTCCCATTTCTTCCTATGTGGCGAAACTTTTGTTACTCCCAGACTCCCCTTGTATATACTTGGGTAGATTTTTGATATTAAGCCTTTCAGTGTTTTTGCACTGGTAACTTTCTGAAGCAGTGGTATCTTACTCCATTCTACTCTCCTCCCTTTGAACTCTTCTATTAATGCGTGTCTAACATGCAGGTATCTAAAGAAGGATTTATTCGGAATTGCGTATTGTTCTCTCAATTCCTGGAAGGATTTTAAATTTCCATCATGGTAGAGTTGGGCAATGTAGTTTATTCCTCGTCTTTCCCATTCATTAATTGTCCCCATTTTCTGCACTTCCCCCAACTTGCTATTTTTCCATAGGGGGGTATACTCTGAGTCCTCTATACCCCAGTATTTTCTTTGCTGCTTCCCAAACTCTCATCATTAAATCTAGGATAGGTAGCGTGCGCGGGAAGGATCCTGCCTCCATTGTTTCCACCAGTGATTTATGTGGAGTACCGTATATACTCGAGTATAAGCTGAGTTTTTCAGCACATTTTTTTGTGCTGAAAATGCCCCCCTCGACTTATACTCAAGTCTGTGTCATCTGCATACCTGATGAGCCATGTCATGCAGTCAGAGGGCGGCCATTCAGTGTACAAAAGCCGCGCCTCCTCCTTGTCCTTGTCCGTGGTAGGGGAACACTCAGTTTCCCAGCAGTGAGTCACTGTTCAGTGTTCCGCCTATCACGGACGTCCTCTCGTCCCACGGACGAGGACGAGAGGATGTCCATGATAGGTGGAACACTGAACATTGCTGGGAAACTGAGGGTTCCGCCTATCACGGACGAGGAGGAGGCGCGGCTTTTGTACACTTGATGGCTGCCGTCTGACTGCAATGCATGACACCGGCTGATCAGGTATGGCACAGTGAGGCGTGCAATGGGCACAGTGAGGCGTGCAATGGGCACAGTGAGGCGTGCAATGGGTACAGTGAGACATGCAACGGGCACAGTGAGGCATGCAATGGGCACAGTGAGGCATGCAATGGGCACAGTGAGGCTGCAAATGGTCACAGTGAGGCTGCAAATGGGCATTGTTGACCCTCTTTTCCGCTTACAGTAGCTGCTGCGTTCTCACCCTAGGCTTATACTCGAGTCAATACGTTTTCCTCGTTTTTTGTGGTAAAATTATGTGCCTCAGCTTATATTCGGGTCGGCTTATACTCAAGTATATAAGGTATTTTGTAGGAGCATCTTCCTCTCCCGTTCTCCCTCCTCCGTAATGCAGCCTCCCACATGCTGGAGCTGCGATGTCAAAAAGTAACTAAAAGGATGTGGGAGTGCGACTCCCCTTCCTGTTTTTGTTGTTGTAAAATCTTTAAACGGATTCTTGCCGAGCCCCCCTTCCATATTAATTCTCTAAATATAGTGTCTATCTTTTGGAACCATTTTTTCTACATCCACACTGGAGAGTTGTGTAGAACGTACAACAGCTGCAGCATCCATATCATCTTGATTAGATTGCAGCAACCTGCCACAGATAGTGGAAGCTTTTTCCAAATTTTTGTTTTCCCTTTAAATTTAGTTAATAATGGGACAACATTATCCACAGTGTATTGTTTTGGGTCTCTAGAAATATTTATGCCAAGGTATTTTATTTGATTCACTATTTGTATCTGTGCAGCCTCTTGGGGTAAGGGGCTTTCTAGGGGATCCACTGGCAAGAGTGCAGATTTACTACTTTTTCTTCCACTTCCCCCTTTTTAGATCCTTTTATCCCAGGAGAGGACCTAAGTGATATAGCTAAGGGTTCGATTGCAAGGGCGAAGAGTAGGGGGGACAAAGGACCCCTCTGTCTCGTCCCCCTCATCAATCGGAAATTGTCAGAATACTAGTTATTAGGGTTGTCCCGATACCACTTTTTTAAGACCGAGTACAAGTACCGATACTTTTTTCCAAGTACTCGCCGATACCGAATACCGATACTTTTTTTTTTATCTCTTTTTAAAAAAAAAATTTTTTTTTTTTTACAATTTTTTTTTTTTTTTTTTTTTTTTTTTTTTTATTTATTTATTGATTGATTTTTTATAATGTTTTCTTTTTTTAAGGGGTGGGGGGTGGACAGTGTCAGTGTGTTTTTTCTTCTATTTTATTTTATTTATTTTTTACAATTCATTTCTTTATTATTTATTTTTTTATTAAATTTTTTATTTTTTTATCAGCCCTGTTGGGGGGCTTTGGTGAGATATCAGGGGTCTTAACAGACCTCTGACATCTCCCCTTTGAGACAGAGAAAGGGACTAGGGACAGATTCCCCAGTCCCTTTTTCAGCAGCCTCTGCTGCGCTGAAAATGAATGGAGAGAAGACCGCGGCTTCTCTTCATTCATAAACTAAAACATTGTAAACACAGTTTACGATGTTTCAGTTATGTGAATGGACAGAGTCAGTGATCACTGACTCTGTACATTCCGAACAGTAAGGAGCCAGATTTACCGGCTCCTACCTCCGCTCTCCATCCTGACAGATGGAGGGGGTGGAGGAGGAGAACAGAGGGGGATGGCAGCACAGAGGGGGACACGGATTGGGACGGCGGCACGGAGGGACACACGGATTGGGACAGCAGCACGGAGGGACACACGGATTGGGACGGCAGCACGGAGGGACACACGGAGGGGGACGGCAGCACGGAGGGACACACGGAGGGGGACGGCAGCACGGAGGGACACACGGAGGGGGACGGCAGCACGGAGGGTCACACGGATTGGGACAGCAGCAAAATGGAGGGGGCTGGAGGAGGATACGGGGACAATCAGCGGTGATCGTGTGTGGGGGAGCTACAAGCACCGATCACCGCTGATTTTAAAGCAGCTGATACCCGCGCGAGGGGGGGAGAGAGAGAGAAGTGGACTCGGAGAAACTACTTTTAAATATATACAGCGGTGATCGGTGCTGGTAACTTCCCCCACCGCACTGATCACTGCTGATCACAAGTATCGGGTGAAGCATCGGGAGCATTTGCCCGAGTACAAGTACTCAGGCAAATGCTCGGTATCGGTGCCGATACCGATACTAGTATCGGTATCGGGACATCCCTACTAGTTATTAACTTTTAGTTTCGCCTCAGGAGTTTTATACAGCATCTTTACCCATCAAGATCCTATCTTTAGAAGGAATTAAAACACAACGGGGATGATTTACTATAAAGAGTGCGCTGCGCCGGTTCATACCTTAATTGGTGCACCGGATAAATCCTTAATTGAGCACAGGAACCGGCGGCGCACTGCTATAGTAAATAAAAATTTGAGTGGCGCTCTATTCAAAAGGAATGGTTCCCTATGGGAGCCCATTGATTTGAATAGAGGTCGCCCGGGAAGTTGGATGAAGACAATCCGACTCGCGGGGCGACTCGTGTGCCGGTTGACAGAGGGACAGCGCGACTTTGCGAGGCAACTTGGACATGACTCCAGTCATGTCCTAGAGGCAACTACCTGGCCGAGAATGTCTCCAGCGTGATGCCATCGCGCTGGTTCTCGGCACAGGGTACTGCAAGCCTCGCACTCGCTGTCCCCTGTGTTTGGTATGAATCATGAAGGGGAACTCCACGCCAAATTTTAATTAAAAAACGGGCATGGGTTCCCCTCCAGGAGCATATCAGGACCTTAGGTCTGATATGGATTTTAAGGGAAACCCCCCTATGCCGAAAAACGGCGTGGGGGTCCCCCCCAAATCCATACCAGACCCTTATCCGAGCACGCAGCCTGGCAAGTCAGGAAGGGGGGGGTGGAGCGCGCCCCCCCTCGTGAACCGTACCAGGCCGCATGCCCTCAACATGGGGGGGTGGGTGCTTTGGGGCAGGGGGCGCCCTGCGCTCCCGCCACCCCAAAGCACCCTGCCCCCATGTTTATGGGGACAAGGGCCTCTTCCCGACAACCCTGGCTGTTGGTTGTCGGGGTCTGCGGGCGGCGGGCTTTTCAGAAGCCGGGAGCCCCCTTTAATAAGGGGGCCCCCAGATCCCGGCCCCCACCCTATGTGAATGAGTATGGGGTACCCCTACCCATTCACCTGGTGGAAAAAAAGTCAATAAAAAACACAACACAGGTTTTTAAAGCAATTTATTAGGCCGCTCCGGGGGTCTACTTCCGACTTCGGGGTCTTTCTGCCAGGCGCCCCGCTATCTTCTTCCAGCTCTTTTGCTAGCGGGGTCCTGGACTTCATCGTTGTCTTCTTCCGACTTCGGGGGTCTTTCTGCCGGGCGCTCCGCTATCTTCTTCCAGCTCTTTTGCTAGCGGGGTCCCGGTCTTCATCGTCGCCTTCTTCCAACTTCGGGGGTCTCTTGTTCTGTTCTCCGGTGTCGTCTCCGCGCTCTCCGGTTCTTCTCCTGCTCTCCGGTGCCTTCTCCATGATCTCCGGTTCTTTCTGCCTTCTGCCGGGCGTACCGCTATCTTCTTCCAGCTCTTTTGCTAGCGGGGTCCCGGTCTTCATTGTCGTCTTCTTCCCTCCTCTCCGCCCGATGTTGCCTCGTCGCTGTCTGCCGCTACAATGCTCTGTCCGCGGAGCGCAACCACTTATATTGGCATGGGGCATGGTCACCGGGTGATGCCACCCGCTGGCTCCGCCCCCGTATCACGTCACAGTCCCGGGGAATGATGGGACTGTGACGTGATACGGGGGCGGGGTCAGCGGGTGGCATGCGTTTTGGATGCGGGTCCATTGAATTCTATTACATCAAAAACACTGTTTTTGGCCTTGAAAAAAAAATGCATTCAGACGCCAAAGATTTCCACGTTTCAGACGCGGTACCGGTGTTTAGCCGCATTTTAGTTTAGAAGCGTTTTTAAAAGGTGACCTATTTTTTTACATTGATAAACTCAAAAATTATGGCAAATGAGGAAAAACCATTAATATATATATATATTTATATATATATATTGTGACAGCAGGAAGGTAAAGTCACCTGGTTGCATCCAGGGGGGTAGATATATTTCGCCCAGATTCAGGCTTTACGCCGACTTATACAACTAGGTGGAGAGTTGTATAAGCCCAGCTGAGGCTAGTGGGCTCATGGATGACTCATACCTCTAGGGAGAGTGTGGGGCGTCGTGCAGACAGGGAGTTGATGAGACCAGCTGAAGCTTGTCAGCTCATTTAGGCCTCTATAAGAACTCCCAGCTTCATTAGATGTTAGCTCATGCCTGGAAGCAGACCTGTGTGGACTTCCTGGAGAGAGTGAACCCTTGTGCGGTGAGACAAAGCCTGTGTGGCTATTTGCTTGGACATTTAAACCCAGGGACTTAGGGACTAGGACAGCACTAGGCTGATCCCAGTTGTTAGTTAGGAAACCTGTATGTTTAGTCAGAGGTCAAGTTGACCAGGATTTATTTTGTTTATGTTTCTTTTGCTTTGCTGTGTTTTGTCACTGTAAATAGAAAATAAACCGCACCTTTTTGATTTTGAAAACCACAAGCTCCATCTGCTGGGCCTGTTTTTGTGTGGGGAGCCCATCCCGGGGGTCACACACACCCGCTGCCGAGCTAACCCCCTCACAGTTGGTGGAGAACCAGTGGCAGTTTTTTTTTAAGCCAGCATGGAGGAGATACTGAAGCAGCTGGCTCTAGCAAATGCCAATCAACAGCAGACAAATTCAGGTTTGCAAAAGAGCCTTGCAGCTCATCAACAGAGCCTTGCAGCTCAACAACAGAACTTCGCAGCCCAGCAGCAAGCTCATCAACAGAGCCTTGCAGCCCAGCAGCAGACAAACGCAACTTTGCAACAGAGTCTGGAGGCTCAGCAACGAGCCCAGCAGCAATCTGAGGCCCGCTTCATAGACCTGTTGCAGAAGCAAGAGCAGAGACTACAACAACAGATGGAAGCAGTAATGCAGCAACGTCCGCAGACCAGTGAGGAAAGCCGTCCCACTAATACCGCGTCCTTTGGGGTGAGTCGTTTATTGACAAAAATGACTGGAGAGGATGATCCAGAGGTATTTTTGACCACATTTGAAAGGACCGCTGAAAGAGAAAAGTGGCCTGAGGAGCAGTGGGCTGGACTGGTGGCTCCTCTGTTAACTGGTGAATCGCAGAAAGCTTACTATGACCTAGAGCCTAACCAAGCAAAAGACTATGTGATGCTAAAAGCTGAAATATTGGCAAGGCTGGGTGTCACCCAGGCTGTCCGGGCTCAGCGTGTGCATAACTGGACTTTCCAGCTTGGAAAACCCCCCAGGTCTCAAATGTATGATCTCATTCACCTGAGCAGAAAGTGGCTACAGCCAGAGACTTTGTCCGCACCAAAGATTGTGGAACGTGTTGTAATGGATCGGTTTTTGAGAGCTCTTCCTACTGCCATCCAAAAGTGGGTAAGCCATGGAGACCCAGAGACGGCCGATGGTCTTGTGGATCGTGTGGAGAAATACTTGGCTACAGAGAACCTGACGGCCTCTTCCAGAGACACTCGGACTTTCCACCCTAAGACCAGACCATCCACAGGGGCGGATAAGAGGATTCCAAGGGGTGAGGGTGGAGAGAGTGAGAGGGTGGGAGCTCTACCCCAAGTTTGGCGAGAACAGCCTGGGAAATCAGCGGCTCAAGAGGCGGCAAGAAGGATCGTTTGCTACCGCTGCCGGCAAGCGGGACATATTGCAGCCAATTGCCCGGTTGTGGAGGAACCCATGCAGTGTGACTTTCTGACGGGCAGACGTCAGTCGCTGTGTGCGACAGTCGCATGCACTGCCATTCGAGGAACTGAGAAACATTTATGCAAAATGTGTGTTAATGGTAGAAATGTTGTGGTATTGCTGGATTCAGGTAGCCTTGTGACCCTGATAAAGGCTGAGTTAGTTAAAACAGAGGTCTCTGGGAATAGCAAGGTAGCTGTTATTTGTGAGCATGGGGACACCCGAGAGTATCCAGTGACTACAGTGTGTTTCGAGACCCCCAAAGGTACCCTCTCTCATCCAGTGGGCTTAGTATCTCAGTTACCGCATGACGCCATTGTGGGAAGGGATTTTCCGAAGTTCTGGGAACTGTGGGATGATCCTGAGCCCCTCACTGGTGCCCCTATGTACCAGGAATGTGATAGCCAGAACTCCCCTGAGAGTGGTGAGGACTCTCCGGAATTTCCCTTATCAGTATTGGCAGGGGAGACTCAAGAAACTGGAGAGGAGCCCACCTCCTCAGACGAAAACCTACCGTCTGTGGAGTTTTCTGATCTTGAGGTTCACAGGGAAAACTTTGCCACAGAACAGTTGAAAGACCCCGCCCTAATAAAGGCACGGGAAAACGTAGTGAAAATAGATGGCGAGTTAGTGAACCCAGATAATACCTGCACTTACCCATACTTCAGCGTAGAGAAGGACCTACTGTATCGGGTGGCAAAAAGGGCAGAAGAAACCGTTGAGCAGCTTGTGGTGCCCAAACCTTACAGGAAGTTGGTGTTGGAGTTGGCCCATGGGCACATTCTTGGAGGTCATCTGGGGACAGAGAAAACCCGAGAGAGGGTATTACAGAGATTCTATTGGCCGGGGGTGATGAAGGACATAGAAAATTATTGTTCCTCCTGCCCTGTGTGTCAGAGGTCGGCCCCGATGCCACATTTCCGTAGCCCGCTGGTCCCTCTACCCATCATTGAGGTCCCGTTTGAGAGGATCGCCATGGATTTGGTAGGTCCTATAATCAAGTCCGCTAGGGGGCACCAGTACATATTAGTTATAATGGACTATGCCACCCGTTATCCAGAAGCGATCCCTCTCCGAAATACCTCGGCCAAAACCATAGCCAAAGAGCTATCTCTTGTGTTTAGCCGGGTGGGTATTTGTAAAGAACTGCTTACGGACCAAGGTACACCCTTTATGTCCCGGGTTATGAAGGAGCTGTGTAAATTGTTCAAAGTGACGCAATTACGTACATCTGTGTATCACCCCCAAACCGATGGGCTGGTTGAAAGATTCAACAAAACCCTAAAACAAATGTTGAAGAAAGTGGTGGATAGAGATGGAAAGGATTGGGACTGTCTACTTCCTTATCTGATGTTTGCTATTAGGGAGGTGCCCCAATCCTCTACGGGATTCTCCCCCTTTGAGTTACTGTATGGGAGACACCCAAGAGGGCTGTTGGATATTGCCAAGGAAACTTGGGAAAGTGAGAGTTCTCCCCACAGGAGTGTGATTGAGCATGTCGCCCTGATGCAAGACCGAATTGCACAGGTAATGCCCATCGTGAAGGAACATTTGGCCCAAGCGCAGTTAGCACAGCAGAGAGTGTACAACCGTGGAGCCAAGACCCGTACCTTTTCCCCGGGGGATAGGATACTGGTACTTGTCCCTACGGTTGAAAGTAAATTCCTTGCCAAATGGCAAGACCCCTATGAGATAATGGAAAAAGTGAGCGAAGTGAATTACAAGGTCAGACAACCAGGAAGGCGAAAGCCCGAACAGATCTATCACGTTAATCTGTTGAAAGCCTGGAGGGATAGAGAGTCCCTAGTCGCAGACACTTGGTCACCAGCTCAAACTGGTTGCGTGATTCCTGAGGTTGGAATAGCAGCCACCTTGTCACAACCCCAACAACAGGAGGTTAAAGAGTTTGTGCTTCGCAACAAGGAGGTATTCTCTGAGCTGCCGGGACAAACATCTGGGGTAGAGCATGACATCATTACCCCGCCCGGTGAAAGGGTGAAGTTAAAACCCTATCGGATCCCAGAGGCCCGACGGGAGGCAATACGGGAGGAAGTACAGAAAATGCTGAACTTAGGGGTGATAGAGGAGTCCCAAAGTGATTGGTCTAGTCCCATTGTGTTGGTGCCTAAACCGGATGGGAGCTGGCGATTTTGTAACGATTTTCGTCAGTTGAACAAAGTTACAAAATTTGACACCTACCCCATGCCACGTATAGATGAGTTGATCGACCGGCTGGGAACAGCCCGATACATGACGACTCTTGACCTCACAAAAGGGTATTGGCAAATCCCCCTGGCCAAGTCGGCCAAAGAGAAAACCGCATTTGTAACCCCAGACGGGGCGTTCCAATATAAAAGAATGCCGTTCGGGTTACAGAATGCGCCGGCCACATTCCAGCGGAAAATGGACCAGATGCTGAGGCCCCATCGGAAGTATGCTGCGGCTTACCTGGATGACGTAATTGTCCATAGCACAGATTGGGCCTCACATCTGCCAAAAGTGCAAGCAGTCCTGGACTCTGTTCGGGAAGCGGGGTTTACGGCTAACCCCAAGAAGTGTACCATTGGGCAGGAGGAGGCCAAATATCTTGGGTACACCATTGGGAGGGGAGTAATAAAACCCCAACTCAACAAAGTCGAGGCCATCCAGAGTTGGCCACGTCCCAACAGCAAGAAGCAGGTACGAGCCTTTCTGGGAATCGCTGGGTATTATCGGCGATTCATTCCCCACTTTGCTTCTAAGGCTGTGCCCCTAACCAACCTGACGAAGGGGAAAGGGTCGGTCATGATTAAATGGACCCCCGAGGCTGAGGCAGCATTCCAATTCTTGAAACAAGCCTTATGTAGCCAGCCAGTGTTGTACTCACCCGACTTCTCTAAAGACTTTGTCGTACAAAGTGATGCGTCAGATGTGGGGTTAGGAGCAGTATTGTCCCAGGTCTGGAACGGGGAAGAGCACCCAGTCATTTACCTCAGCAGGAAGTTGAAGTCCCATGAGGTAAATTACGCCACCGTTGAAAAGGAGTGTTTAGCGGTGAAGTGGGCTCTAGATTCCCTTCGGTACTACCTGCTAGGTAGGCACTTTGACATGGTTACGGATCACGCTCCGTTAAAGTGGATGGCTCAAAACAAGGAGACAAATAGAAGAGTAAATAGGTGGTTCCTGGCCCTACAGGAATTCAACTTCACAGTAAAGCATCGCCCTGGCGTTCAAATGGGGAATGTGGATGCTTTGTCTCGAGTACATGAATGCCTGATTGCTGGTGTTCCAACCCCAAGGTTAAAACAAGAGGGGGGGGGTATGTGACAGCAGGAAGGTAAAGTCACCTGGTTGCATCCAGGGGGGTAGATATATTTCGCCCAGATTCAGGCTTTACGCCGACTTATACAACTAGGTGGAGAGTTGTATAAGCCCAGCTGAGGCTAGTGGGCTCATGGATGACTCATACCTCTAGGGAGAGTGTGGGGCGTCGTGCAGACAGGGAGTTGATGAGACCAGCTGAAGCTAAAGCTTGTCAGCTCATTTAGGCCTCTATAAGAACTCCCAGCTTCATTAGATGTTAGCTCATGCCTGGAAGCAGACCTGTGTGGACTTCCTGGAGAGAGTGAACCCTTGTGCGGTGAGACAAAGCCTGTGTGGCTATTTGCTTGGACATTTAAACCCAGGGACTTAGGGACTAGGACAGCACTAGGCTGATCCCAGTTGTTAGTTAGGAAACCTGTATGTTTAGTCAGAGGTCAAGTTGACCAGGATTTATTTTGTTTATGTTTCTTTTGCTTTGCTGTGTTTTGTCACTGTAAATAGAAAATAAACCGCACCTTTTTGATTTTGAAAACCACAAGCTCCGTCTGCTGGGCCTGTTTTTGTGTGGGGAGCCCATCCCGGGGGTCACACACACCCGCTGCCGAGCTAACCCCCTCACAATATATATATATATATATATATATTAAAAAAAATATGAAATTGCTTCCATTGCATTGTGGACAATCCACAACTTGGGGCAGCTGACGTGGCAAGTGGACAATCCACAACTTGGGGAAGCTGATGTGGCAAGTGGACAATCCACAACTTGGGGCAGCTGACGTGGCAAGTGGACAATCCACAACTTGGGGCAACTGACGTGGCAAGTGGACAATCCACAACTTGGGGCAGCTGATGTGGCAAGGGGACAATCCACAACTTGGGGCAGGTGACGTGGCAAGTGGACAATCCACAACTTGGGGCAGGTGACGTGGCAAGTGACACGCTAAATACAACTACACTGCTGCTCTCTCAGCTGCTGATACTCACTCTGGTCTCACAAAATAGCTGAAATGGTTAATAATACTGTTTTTGGAGCTTAGGGCGGCTCCTTATGATGTTTCCTAACTAAACGCATATAGACGCAAATGTGGTAAAACGCGGCATGCAAACGCCACAAAGCGCGCCTTTCTAAACACCGCTTTCAACCTTAGTTCTGAACACTTTGCACCGTGTACATGGGGCCTAAAAACGCCTATGCCATTTACAGCTCAAAAACGCCATGGTGGCCATGAGGCCATAGGCTAACATGGAGAGACGTTTTTAAGCTGCAAAAAACGCTCAAACAAGCGGCTGGAAAAACGTCCGTGTGCATGTAGCCTTATATTAACCACTTGCTTACTGGCCACTTAAACCCCCTTCCTGCCCAGACCAATTTTCACATTTCAGCGCTGATGCAATTTGAATGACAATTGAGCGCTCATACAACACTGTAACCCAATGAAAATTTATCATTTTTTTGCACACAAATAGAGCTTTCTTTTGGTGCTATTTGATCACCTCTGCGGTTTGTTTTTTTCTATAAAAACAAAAGACCGACAAAAAAAAAAAAAAATTTGGATATTTTAACCACTTCAGCACTGGGCCTATTCTGGCACTTCTCTCCTTCATGTAAAAATCATAAATTTTTGGCTATAAAACTACTTCAAAACCCCAAACATTATATATTTTTTTTTAGCAGACACCCTAGGGAATAAAATGGCGGTCATTGTACATTTTTATCTCGCTCGGTATTTGCGCAATAAATGTTCAAACGCCTTTTTTTGGGGAAAAAAAATGGTTTCATGAATTAAAAAAAATGACAAAACAGTAAAGTTAGACAAATTTTTTTGTATAATGTGAAAGATGTTGTTATGCTGAGTAAATAGATACCTAACATGTCACGCTTTAAAATTGTGCACACTCATGGAATGACACCAAACTTCAGTACTTAACCACTTCCCTACCCAGCCATAGTCAAATGACGTCCACAGATGGGATCTCCCATCCTGGGTGGACGTCATATGACGTCCTCGGCTTTGTAGGGGGATATCTGAACGATGCCTGCAGCTAGAGGCATCATTCAGATATCCTTTTAAAGTGCCAGCGATTCTGTGCACCATAAGAACGATCATAGCGGCGGTTCCACCACTTGATCGTTCCTATAGGCGGTGGGAGGGGACACCCCCCTCCCGCCGCCATCCGGTGCTTCTCCGGGCTCTCCCGTGCGATCGGGGACCCGGAGCGAATCTTCTGGCGCCGTTGGTGGGTCACGTGATGAGCATAGAGATGACTGGTGACCAGATGGTCACCAGTCATCTCTATGATCGTCGGAGGCCCGGGCGCGATGTGATGACGTCACGCCCGGGTCCTCAAATGTAAACAAAGCCGCCATTGCGGCTGTAAGTATGAGATAAGTGAAAAAAAATTCACTGATCTCATGCTTTCCAGCCTGGAGGAGAGATGTGGGGTCTTATTGACCCCGCATCTCTCAATAAAGAGGACCTGTCACACACATTCCTATTACAAGGGATGTTTACATTCCTTGTAATAGGAATAAAAGTGATCAAAAAAAAAAAAAGTAAAATAATTGTAAAAAAATAAATCAATAAGTAAAAAAATAAAATAAATAATAATAAAAAAAAAATTAAAACGCCCCTGTCCCCGGTAGCTCGCGATCAGAAGCGAATGCACACGTAAGTCGCCCACATATGTAAAAGCCGTTCAAACCACACATGTGAGGTATCGCCGCGTGCGTTAGAGCGCGTGCAACAATTCTAGCACTAGACCTCCTCTGTAATTCTAACCTGGTAACCTGTAAGAAAAAATAAAAGCGTCGCCTATGGAGATTTTTAAGTACCGAAGTTTGGCGCCATTCCATGAGTGCGCGCAATTTTAAAGTGTGACATGTTACATATCTATTTACTCAGCGTAACATCATCTTTCATATTTTCCCCAAAAATTGGGCTAACTTTACTGTTTTATTTTTTAATTCATGAAACCATTTTTTTAAAAAAAAAAAGGCGTTTTAAAAATTATTGCGCAAATATCGTGCAAGAAAAAAAGTTGCAATGACCGTCATTTTATTCCCTAGGGTGTCTGCTAAAAAAACATATACAATGTTTGGGGGTTCTGAGTAATTTTCTAGCAAAAGAATGATGATTTGTACATGTAGGAGAGAAGTGCTAGAATAGGCCCGGTATTGAATAGGTATAAAAAGCCCTGTATTGAAGTGGTTAAAAATCTCCCTAGGCGATGCTTTAAATTTTTTTACACGTTACCATTTTCGTATTACAGAGGAGGTCTAGTGCTAGAATTGTTGCACTCGTTCTAACACACGCAGCAATACCTCACATGTGTGGTTTGAACGGCGTTTACATATGTGGGCAGGACTTATGTGTGTGTTCGCTTCTGAGGACATGGGTGTTTTTTTTTTATTTTATTTTTTATTTTTTTTACTTTTTTTGTATTTTTTACTCTTTTTTTAACTTTGTTTTTTTGATCACTTTTATTCCTATTACAAGGAATGTAAACATCCCTTTTAATAGGAATCTATTGTGACAGGCATGGGCGTCCGCTCCATAGGGCAAGGGGGGTCGCTCGCCCCCCCCCCTGGAGGTGTGCCACACACATATTTTCCCGCATAATGCTATTGACTAGCTAAGTTCTTTCTCAGTAGGACCTGCAGCAGTGTGCACATCCAGTACAGCCAGGTATTGGCTAGCAGGTCAGCTGGATGCGCACTGTGAAGCCTCAATGAGACACTTCACCTGTCAAAACAGGAGTGTGATGTCGGGTATGGGCGGGACTGCTACCCAGACCCGCCCCTCTGTCAAACCAGTGCATAGGAAAGAGTCGGCATTCATATATTGCTGGCCAGGACAGAGTTGCAGAGGGTCAGGATCAGCTGTCTATTCCTCTCTCCCAGGGTTTTTTCAGCCTCCATTAGCACTGCACTCACAGGCAGCTTCCCACTTTCACTTAAACACAGAAGCCTGGCTTCTGCAGTTGAAAGTGAAAGTAACAGCTTGGCTGCTTCAACAGCCTCTCTGCTCTGCACTGAAAGTCGAGACAAGTGAAAGGCTGACTGCAACGTGTTCGAGGAGGAAGGAGGGGGGTGAGCTGCCCCCTAAATCTTTACCTCCTTCCTGCTCCAGGAGCCGAAAATACCCAGTGCACTGAAAGGAGAAGGAAGCTGTGGCTGCACTGGATAGAAGACATCTACAGAAAGGTTCTACTTTTACAAAAGTGTGTGTGTATGTACTGTATGTATGTGTGTGTGTGTGTTATGTATGTGTGTGTGTGGTATGTTTGTGTGTGTGTGTGTTATGTATGTGTGTGTTATGTACTGTATGTATGTGTGTGTGTTTATGTATGTATTTTTGTATGTATGTGTGTGTGTGTGTGGTGTGTGTGTGTTATGTATGTATGTGTGTGTGTGGTGTGTGTCCATGTATGTGGTATGTGTGTGTGTGTGTGTTATGGGTGTGTGTGTGGTGTGTATATGTATGTGTGTGTGGTATGTGTATATGTGTGTGTGTGTGGTGTGTATATGTATGTGTGATGTGTGTGTGTGTGTGGTGTGTGTATATGTGTGTGTGTGGTATGTATGTGTGATGTGTGTGGTGTGTATATGTATGTGTGTGTGTGTGTGTTATGGGTGTGTGATGTGTATATGTATATGGGTGTGTGTATATGTGTGTGTGTGGTATGTATATGTGATGTGTGTGGTGTGTATATGTATGTGTGTGGTGTGTATATGTATGTGTGTGTATATGTGTGTGTTGTGTTATATTTGTGTGTAGGGAGGGGGGTGCAGAGGTTATAGTTGAGGAGAAGGGCAATAGTGGGATCTGGATGGATGACTGCACTCTGTACCTAGTACGCTTGAACCCTTGCACTCTGTACGTAACGCACTCCAGAACCATGCACTGTACCTAACACTCTCCTGCACTCTGTACATAACACACGGCAAAACACTGCACTCTATATGTAACTCCAGAACCCTGCACCCTGTGCATAACACACTCCAGAACACTGCACTCTGTATCTAGCCCTGCACTCTGTACATTGCGCACTCCTGAACAATGCACTCTATACATAAAACATTCCTGAATCCTTCCACACTTTAACGCACACTTCCATAGTTTATGCAAAATCACTTGTAATGGAAGCTTTTTATTCCTATTTTTTTAAATGACTGTGCTGGGGTTTGTATGCGTCAGTGAGACTCTTTCTTTTTGCCGCAGTGCATGTAGCGCGCCGTTGGTCGCTTCCTCCCAAGTGTCCCTCATTCTGAAGTTCAAAAGTTGGGAGGTATGCACACACTGCGGGGGTGTCAGGCTGGCACCCCCCGCGAGTGTAGCGGGGGGTGCGGGCGGCTCAGTGCAGAGGCGTGGTGACAGGGGAGCCTGCCCTGGGGCCGCTTTAAGCCGCGACTGTCACTGCAGAGCTCCCCTCCCTCTGTCCTCGTATCGTATGTCACGGAGCTGGGTCTGTGTGTAAGGTCCCGCCCCCTAGTTCGGCTCGTATGACAGTCTTCTAGTGTTCCGCCTATCACACGAGCCTAGGGGGGCGGGACCTTGCACACAGACCCAGCTTCGTAACATACGATACGAGCGCCAGAGGACAGAGGGAGGGGAGCTCCTATCCAGGAAATGGTGAGGCTGAAATGAGTGGGCACAGAGGCTGCAATTGGTGGGCATAGAGGCTGTAATTGGTGGGCACACAAATGCTGCAATTGGTGGGCACAGAGAGGCTGCAATTGGTGGGCACAGAGGCTGCAGTGTTGGGCACAGTGAGGCTGCATTCATGGGCACAGAGAAGCTGCATTAATGGGCACAGCAAAGCTGCATTGGTGGGCACAGCGAAGCTGCATTGGTGGGCACAGCGAGGCTGCAATGAAGTGAAGCTGCATTGGTGGGCACAGCGAAGCTGCATTGGTGGGCACAGCGAGGCTGCATTAATGGGCACAGTGAGGCTGCAATGATGGGCACAGAGAGGCTGCATTGATGGGCACCATGAAGCTACAATAATGGGCACAGTGAGGCTGCATTGGTGGGCACAGGGAGGCTGCATTGGTGGGCACAGGGAGGCTGCATTGGTGGGCACAGGGAGGCTGCATTGGTGGGCACAGGGAGGCTGCATTTGATGGGCACAGTGAGGCTGCAATAATGGGCACCGTGAGACTGCAACGATGGGCACCGTGAGGCTGCATTGATGGGCGAGGCTGCATTGATGGGCACAGCGAGGCTGCAATGTTGGGCACAGTGAGGCTGCATTTGATGGGCACAGATGAGGCTGCATTGAGCTCTTGTATTATGTCTGCAGTCTCTGGTCATCTTTAGTATGATGTCCTCAGTCTCTAACCATCTCCTGTACCATGCCCGCAGCCTCTGACACCTCCTGTATCATGTCTGCAGCCTCTGACATCTACTGTATCATGCCTGCAGCCTCTGATCATCTCTTGTATCATATCTGTAGCCTCTGACCATCTCTTGTATCATGTTCTCAGTCTCTAGGTAATATGAAAAATAACTTCAGCAGTTCCCGTGCTGCTGTGTCTCTCCCTCTGGCTGCATGATTAAGGTAGGAAGGGGGCTGTCACAGTCTATGTAACATGCAGGGGGTGTAGGGTGCTGTGTAAAGGAGTCCAGAGGTGCAGGGTGCTGTGTAAAGGGATCAAGAGGTGCAGGATGCTGTGCGAAGGAGTCCAGAGGTGCAGGGTGCTGTGTGAAGGGGTCCAGAGGTGCAGGGTGCTGTGTGAAGGGGTCCAGAGGTGCAGGGTGCTGTGTGAAGGGGTCCAGAGGCGCAGGGTGCTGTGTAATGTAAAGGGGGCCAGAGCTGTGCGGTGCTGTGTAATGTAAACGGGAGCAGAGGTGCAGTTGTGCAGAGGGGGTAGTAGTGGCAAAGAGATATTGAAAGATGCAGGGGGCACAGTGGGGTGTTTTTACATTTTAACGTGGGGGGGGTCAATTTTAACCCCCCCTAGTGGTCGAAGAAAGGGTAAAATGCGACTGTGTATCGCCGTTGCCGAAGCGTCCCCCCCCTGAAAAAATTTCAGCGGACACCCTTGGTGACAGGTCCTCTTTATGGAGAGCTGCAGGGTCAATACGACCCCACATCTCTCCTCCAGGCTGGAAAGCATGAGATCGGTCAAATAAATTCACCGATCTCATGCTGACAGCCGAGACAACGGCTTTGTTTACATACGGGAACCCGGCGTGATGTCATAACATCGCGCCCGGGCCTCCAACGGTCAGGCATCTGCAGGCATCATTCAGATGTCACCGCACAAAGCCAAGGACGTCATTTGACGGTGGGCGGTAGGGAAGTGGTTAATATTTCGAAAATTTTGAAAAAAAGGTAATTTTTCTCCTTCATTGATGTACACTGATGAGACTGCACTGATGGGCTGCACTGATGGGCACCGATAAGGTGGCAAGGGTTGGCACTGAGAGGTGGCATTGCTAGTTGGCACTGGTGGGCATTGAGAAGTGGCACTGCTAGGTGGCAACGATAGTTGGCAGTGATGGGCACTGATAGGCAGCACTACTAGGTGCCACTGGCAGGGGCTACTGATTGTCACAGATGATGTAGAATTGCCTCTTCCTCTTCGGGCCCGATGTCCCTTGCACATAAGCCGGTGATTGCCTTTTTTTATGCTCACGCTGTCAGCACAAGGAGAAAACAAAAACCATTACCCAGCTTTTGTTTACATCACGTGATCAGCTGTCATTGGCTGACAGCTGATCACATGGTAAGGGGCAGGGATCGGCCCCTTACTCGGATCTGTCATCACCCGAGTCTCAGTGACTCTGTGACCACAGCGCACGCGCGAAGGGGAGGACGTCTATTGACGGATTCCCGGCAATTGAGGACCGTGCTGTGGCCATCGATCAGTTATAGCGCTGATCTCGAGTGATTAAAGAGGGTCTAAATGGGCCATTGACATGCATCACAATTCATCTTAGGAATGTGTCTTTGCAAAGTTAAACTAAATTACCGTATTTATCGGCGTATAACACGCACCGGCGTATAACACGCACCCCAAGTTTAGGAGGGAATTTTAGGGAAAAAAACTTTTAGGAGGGAAGTTTAAGGAAAAAAAAAAACTTACATTTAAATGCAGTCTTACCAGTGTCCGTTGCAGCCTTGTCAGCAGTGTCCATTGCAGCCTTGCCCCAGTGTCCAGTGCAGCCTTTGCCCAGTGTCCATTGCAGCCTTTGCCCAGTGTCCATTGCAGCCTTTGCCCAGTGTCCAGTGCAGCCTTTGCCCAGTGCAGCTTTGCTCAGTGTCCAGTGCAGCTTTGTCCAGTGCAGCCTTTGCCCAGTGTCCAGTGCAGCTTTGCCCAGTGTCCAGTGCAGCCTTTGCCCAGTGCAGCCTTTGCCCAGTGTCCAGTGCAGCTTTGTCCAGTGCAGCCTTTGCCCAGTGTAGCTTTGCCCAGTGTCCAGTGCAGCCTTTGCTAAGTGCAGCCTTGCCCCAGTTTTCAAAATTGGCGCCGCCGAGATCGCCGCAGAGACTAGGCGGAGCGGGGCGAACGCCGCCGAGAACGCAGGGACGCAGAGACGCAGGGACTGGGCGGAGCCGCCGCCGAGATACACATAGCCGAGTGTACTCGGCTATACTCGGCTTTTCTCGGCTCCGCTCACAGTCACGCCGAGTCCCGCCCTATGATGGACATATCACAGGTCCAATGGCGGGACTGGGCGTGACTGTGAGCAGAGCCGAGAAAAGCCGAGTATAGCCGAGTACACTCGGCTATGTGTATCTCGGCGGCGATCGCTGCGCTCCGCTCAGTCAGCGGAGATCGCCGGGATCAGTGGGTATCGGCGTATAACACGCACCCACGATTTTCCCCTGATTTTAAGGGGAAAAAAGTGCGTGTTATACGCCGATAAATACGGTAAATTCTTTCTTATTTTTGCTTGGGGATAGAGTGCAGAGGGATTAGAAGTCTGGACAGTTTTTGGGGATGTCTGCACCCCTGATAGGGTGAAGACAACTCCCAAATTTAGCCACTTTATCCTTCCAAATAATTCACTTCCTGTCACATAGCCACACAGGAAGTGAGGGGAAATCCCTACCAATGTCTTTCCTTGGGGACACACAGGTCAATCTAAATACTTTCCCCATTATGTACATTGCACTCCAGCATTTTGCGGAGTACACCCCAAATTATTAGGTATTTTGGACTTTGGGGTTTATTTACTAAAGGCAAATCTACTTTGCACTACAAGTGCACTTGCTGGATATCCGAGGGGGGCATTCAAGCAAACAAAAAAAACACCATCTTTGCTTTTACATGATTGGATGTTACAATCACCAGTGCTTCCCCTCAGATTTTCAGCAGCTACACTTTTACTGCAGAGTGGATTTGTCTTTACTAAACCCCAAACTACCCAATGATTTGGGGTGTACACAACAAAGTGCTAGAGTGCAATTTGCTTAATGGGGACACTAGTTAGATTGATCTGTGTGTCCCCAAGAAAATACATTGGTAGGGTTTTTCCTTCACTTCCTGTTTAGCTGTGTGACAGGAAGTGAAGCCAATTTTACTAAAAGGGGACACAAAGCCCAACCTAAAAAAAACAAAAAAAAACAAGCAGGGGTTCTAACACTTACTTTGTTTCCCTCAAAATGCCCACAATTAGAATCGTATTGCCTTGAGCTATTTTTAAGTGCAGTGCTCTAAATCAGTGCTTTTCAAGTACCCCCAACAGGCCATGTTTGCAGGTTTTCCTTCATCTTGCACATGTGCTTTAAATCACTGTCAATGGTTTTGTATTTTGGACAGCAATTCTCGATAAGACAAATTCACAAAACATGTCCTGTTGGGGGTACTTGAGGACTGAGGCTGGGAACTACTGCAGTAAAAAGGAAAATTGAATACTTACCACTTTGTATTTTTCATTTTCTGGTGACTATCCATGGCAGCACACAATACATGCATATGCTAGCATGAAGGCACCAGGGTAGACAAATCACACCTGTTTTGTTTTGACATGCCAATCAGCTGTCACATTTGTTGCAAAGAAAACACAAAACAAACATCAAAACTTTGCATCAAATTTTATTGGTCAACAAAACAAAGGGAAGCCAAAATAAAAAACATGGTCAATTTGAAACATTAGTCACAGACTCACAACATCTTGAGAAAGATTTAGCAAAATAATGCAACACAGAAAATTAAATTAAAGTGAACAAACGACACACATTAACAACATCAAAATTATTTCAGGGGAACATTTCCCCCACACAAAAAAATGCAATCAACAAAATAAAAACAAACACCTGTTTTGCAAAGACATAACAAATAAAATTCATGTGTTACAAACTCGATAAGGACACCAAAATTTACTTTTTGCCGGACGCACACACTTGCCTCTTTTCAGGGCAAGGGAGAGAATGCTATCTGCGAGCTTTATATAACATAGGTTTGTGTGCTAATGAGGCAATTGAAAACACATGCACAGTCCATGAAACACCCAAAATGTAAGTTCACCCAATGTAGAGACTGAACTTCAAAGTGGGTACACCGTACACCTGTTAAGGATGTCCTTCAATTACTAACCCATAAAAACACTCCCTGAGCATGCCCAGAAATATCCAGGTGCTGTTCACACACAAAAAGCACCCAAAAAAAAACTAACTGCCTGGGTATGTTTAGGACAACACAAATGCAGCTAGCAGAAAATAACCCCCCCCCCCTGTCCAAAATTAAGCACATCATCCAGCATGCTACAAAATTAGAGATGGGACAAACACCCCCCCCCTATGGGAACTGACTTGTTAATTTTGCTAGTCCCCACTTGGCTGGCTTATCTTCTAGTTATTGGCCTTAAAATGGGGGCCCAGGTCCCACCCTAAGGGACATATATCAATGTCACCAATTTGGACAACACCAAAAACAAAACAAGGAGAAGTGCCTTTAAATATGCCAAATTGCTTAAGGGCCATTTCACACCACATGCAGTCCATTGCGTTTTTTATGCATCAAAAATGCATGGAAAGTTGGTTATATGGTTCTAAATGGCAGTGTTTGTTCCAGTGCGTTCCAGTTCCACAAAAAAAGTGAAACATGCTGCATTTTACCTGCACTGGACTGTACTGGAACGCAACAAAACGCATCATAAATGCACTGGAACGCACAGGAACACACCTAAATGCACCAAAAACGCACTGGAACACACTTGTCCTTATCTATAGTTAGTAAAAATGAGGGGTGGAGAAAGCACTGGACTGCATCAAAAACGTACCAAAAATGCACTGGAACGCATCAAAAACGCGCATGCAAAAAAGCACCTGGAACGTATCCGGATTGCGTTTCTATGGTGTGAACTGGCCCTAGTTCACACCATAGAAACGCAGTCTGGATGCGTTCCAGGTGCTTTTCTGCATGCGCGTTTTTGACACATTCCAGTGCATTTTTGATGCGTTTTTGATGCAGTCCAGTGTTTTTCCCCCCTCTTTTCACTTAGGACAAGTGTGTTGCAGTGCGTCTTTGGTGCATTTAGGTGCATTCCAGTGCGTTTTTGGTACGTTCCGTAGCGTTTTTGATGTGTTTTACTGTGGTCCAGTACAGTTCTGTACATAAAAAATGCAGCATGACCAATTTTTTTTTTTCCTTTCTGAAACGCACTGGAACGGACTGCAGTGGTGTGAACTATGCCATTGGCATTAATGTGATCAACTTTCTTTGCGCTTTTCATGCATCAAAAAAACGCACTGCACTGCATCCGGTGTGAACTGGCCCTAAATATCATACCTGGGGGGGGTGTCTATAGTATGCCTGTAAAGTAGTGCATGTTTTCCATGTTTATAACAGTTCGAGAGCAAAATGAAATTTCTAAAGTAAAATAAGTCATTTAAAAAAAAGGCATTTAAAGGCACCCGCGGCTGTAATGAATTGCTAGTTCCCGTCAATACAGATAAGAGTCATTGAAAGCCTTTGAAAAAAAAAATGCGTGGGGGTCCCCCAAATTCCATTACCAGGCCCTTCAGGTCTGGTATGGATATTAAGGGGAACTCCGCGCCAAATTTAACAAAAAAATGGCGTGGGGGATCCCCACAAAATCCGTACCAGGCCCTTCAGGTCTGGTATGGATTTTAAGGGGACCCCCGCGCCAAACTTAAAAAAAAATTGCGTGGGGGTCCCCATAAAAATCCACACCAGACCCTTATCCGAGCACGCAACCTGGCAGGCCGCAGTAAAAGAGGGGGGGGACGAGAGAGCAGCCCCCCTCCCTCCTGAACCGTACCAGGCCACATGCCCTCAACATGGGGAGGATGCTTTGGGGGTCTGTGACCCCAAAGCACCATGTCCCCATGTTGATGGGGACAAGGGCCTCATCCCCACAACCCTTGCCGGTGGTTGTGGAGGCCTGCGGGCGGGGAGCTTATCGGAATCTGGAAGACCCCTTTAACAAAGGGGACCCCCAGATCCCGGCCCCCCCCCCTGTGTGAAATGGTAATGGGGTTCACAAAAAAAAGTGTCAAAAATGTTAAAAATGACAATAGCCGGTTTTTGACAATTCCTTTATTTAATGTCTTCTCCTTTCTTCCATCTTCTTCTTCCATCTTCTTCCAGCTTCTTCTTTTCTCCGTTCGGGTTTCTTCCTCCATCTTCTTCTTCTTCTTCTTCATCTTCCTCTTCCTCTTCATCTTAATCTTCCTTCTTCCTTCGGTGTTCTCGTCCGCATCTTGCTCCGGCTTCTTGTCCCCTTCTTCTTTCTCCGGCTGCTCCATTTGAATTCGAGGTTCCCGCTGTGTGACGCTTCAGTTCTTCAGTTCTCCTCTGGGTCCGCTGCCACCCGGTGACCCCGCCCCCCTCTGATGCACATGGATTTCACGGGGACTTTCCCTGTGGTGTCAGAGGGGGGCGGAGCCACCGGGTGGCAGCGGACCCAGAGGAGAACTGAAGAACTGAAGCGTCACTCAGCGGGAACCTCGAATTCAAATGGAGTGGCCAGAGAAAGAAGGGGAACAAGAAGCCGGAGCAAGATGCGGACGAGAACACCGAAGGAAAAAGGAAGATGAAGATGAAGATGAAGAGGAAGATGAAGAACAAGATGGAGGAAGAAACCCGAATGGAGAAAAGAAGAAGCTGGAAGAAGAAGAAGATGGATGAAAGGATAAGACATTAATATAGGAATTGTCAAAAACCGGCTATTGTCATTTTTTACATTTTTGACATTTTTCTTTGTGAAATGGTAGGGGTACATTTGTACCCCATTACCATTTCACACAGGGGGGTGCGGGATCTGGGGGTCTTCCAGATTCCGATAAGCCCCCACCTGCAGACCCCCACAACCACCAGGCAAGGGTTGTGGGGATGAGGCCCTTGTCCCCATCAACATGGGGACATCCTCCCCATGTTGAGGGCATGTGGCCTGGTACGGTTCAGGAGGGAGGGGGGCCGCTCTCTCGTCCCCCCCTCTTTTCCTGCGGCCTGCCAGGTTGCGTGCTCGGATAAGGGTCTGGTGTGGATTTTTAGCGCGGGGGTTCCCCTTAAAATCCACACCAGACCTGAAGGGCCTGGTACGGATTTTGAGGGGGACCCGCACGTCATTTTTTTTTTTTTAAATTGGCGCGGAGTTCCCCTTAATATCCATACCAGACCTGAAGGGCCTGGTAATGGAATTTGGGGGGACCCCACGCATTTTTTTTTTTTATCAAAGACTTTCAATGACTTTTATCTGCTGGGAGCCGACAATTCATTATAGCCGCGGGTGCTTTTAAATGTCTTTTTTTTTCCTTTAGAAATTTCATTTTGCTGGCGCACTGTTATATAACGGCAAGTTCAGAGCTGCGCCTGTTCAATTTATGCAAATTTATTTACGTGACTTGACATTTACTAAGATTTTGCCGGCGCAATGTCCCGGCGCGTTTGAATGAGTGAAATTCCCGTGCTGAGCTAAAAAAAAACTCTTGCAGTTCTAAACGTACTTGGCAGCGCAGCGGGCTGGTTCTGAAAAAGTTACTTTCTCACTCTATTTTGGGCAGATTTGTTATTTGGGCAGGTGTCAGTACACTTCCTCACATCACCCCACATCACCCCCATTATATTGGCACTTCCAGCTTCTTTATATTGAGATTTTAAGATGCCGTGCGCCAGGTCCATAGTAGCGCACTGAGCGCCTCCTCCATTCCGCCGAGAACACTATAGTAAATGGAAAATAGCGCTACGCTACTGGCGCAAATGTTTTGTAAATACCAAAACAGCCGTTGCGCATGCAGATGCGCCGATACTCATGGCGCAAACGTTTAGTAAATCAGCCCCAATGTCATCTTTCAAAACATTGGCATCTTCCTCTATTAGAATCATCACCTTTAATTCAAATTACAGATTTCATTAATACCCTTCTCTCTAATACTACAACAGGTCCAACCTTCTTAACACCATTTGTAAAATTATGCAAATTAAATCCACATTCCTCTGGCATTATTTCTCCTTTTTACTCTTCTTAAATCTCTTCTCAATCCACTAGTAAACCAGTCTATGCTCTTGCTTGGGAACTTGATCTAGGAGACGCTTCAGATAATAACCCTTTCATAACTAAGCCTATTTCTGACATTTGTTGCTTCCAAGATAAAATCCGTATTTTTTGCTAGAAAATTACTTAGATCCCCCAAACATTATATATATTTTTTAGCAGAGAATCTATAGAATAACATGGTGGTCATTGCAATATTTTATGTCACACTGTATTTGCGCAGCGGTCTTTCAAACACAATTTTCTTAGGAAAAAATACACTTTCATGAACTAAAAAAAAACTGAACAGTAAAGTTAGCCCAATTTGTTTGTATAATGTGAAAGATGATATTAAGCCAAGTAAATAGGTACCCAACATGTCATGCTTTGAAATTGAGTACATTCGTAGAATGGCAACAAACTACGGTACCTAAAAATCTCTGTAGGCGGCGCTTTAAAAAAAAAATAACGGTTGCCAGGTTAGAGTTACAGAGGAGAATTATTGCTCTCACTCTGACGATTGCATTGATACCACATATGTGTGATTTGAACACCGTTTACATATGTGGATGCAACTTACGTATACGTTTTCTTTGTTGCGCGAGCTCACGGGGGCGCTTTAAAGATTTTTTTTCTTATTTTTTTTTATTTTTTTACATTGTCACTTTAAAAAAAAAAAAGATCTCTTTTATTGCTGTCACAAGGAATGTAAACATCCCTTGTGACAGTAATAGGTGGTGACAGGTACTCTTTATGGAGGGATCGGGGGTCTAAAAGACCCCAAATCCCTCCTTTGCACTTCAAAGTATTCAGATCACCAAAAATAGCGATTCTGAATACTGTCATTTTTTTCCAAAACTCCGCCATTGGCAGCCAAGTAAACTGGAAGTGACGTTGTGATGTCGCTTCCGTGTTTACAGAAAGAAGACTAGAATGAAGCCGTTTCTGGCTTCCTTTTAGTCTTAGGCCTCGTACACACGACCGAGGTTCTCGGCAAGAACCAGCAAGAAACTTGCTGGCAGAGATGTCTTGCCGAGAAACTCGTTCGTGTGTATGGTTTCTCGTCAAGAAAACCGACAAGTAATCTCGACGAGAAAATAGAGAACCTGCTCTCTATTTTCTCGTCGAGATTCTCGTCGGCATGTTTCTCGACGAGAAAAGTGAGTGTGTGTACACTTACCTGTCCTCCCGGAAGCCCGCGCATGTTCAAAATGAATTCAACGCATGCGCGGTAGCTTCCTAGGCATAGGTAGGGTATACCAAGATGGTGGCGACGGCATCGAATGTGACGAGCGCATGCTCGTCGTAGTCGATGACGTCACCGCGTACGCTCCATTCAAAGAACCGCGGGTTCTTTGAATCGAGCGTGTGTACACTCGGCCGGGACAAGTTTCTTGTCCAAGAATCTCGTCGAAAAAAACGACATGTTTTTTTCGACGAGAATCTCGGCCGTGTGTACGAGGCTTTACTCTAGCCGGCGGAAGTGCCGGATCGTGTCTCGGGTCTCCCGGTGGGACAGGACGCCTGGGAAGAGCGGCGAAAGGCGGCGGGAGGGTGGACCGTCCTCTCTCGCTCCTCCGGTATAACACCCGAGCGGTACCGAGATGCATCATTCCGGTATAACCACTTAAGGCCGAGGCCGCATATATGCGTACGGTCGGCGGGAAGGAGTTGATTATTGGAATAAAATCTGGAGAAATGTGGCTAAATGTTCCATTAATGCTCTAGCCCAGGAAAATGCATATAAAATTCTCCTTTGCTTGTATATGACTCCAAAAAAATTATCGCATATTTGTCTTTCAACTTCCCCTCTATGCTTTAGAGCACAGGTGGCAAACACAAGGCCTGCAAGCCGAATCCGGCCTGCCAGGCCTTGTCATGTGGCCTCCGGCCGCTACCTATTTTTCTCACCACTTTGTTTTTCTCTGCCAGGTATCCCAGGCAACAAGGGAAAACAACCTCCTCAGTACCACGAGCGGCGTGGCTTTGTATTAGCGCATGCGCGGCCGGTCTCCATGAGAACAAGTGCTGCCTTTTCAGTTGGTAGACTCTGCCCCCTTCCGTGAGTTTGTGGAATGTGCGGTTCCTCATTGGTAGGTTCCCATGCGCCACTTTTTCTCATGGAAGGCAAAGGTAAACATCTCCCCCTCCACTCTGTCTCTGCCTCCACCTCCGCCTCTGCTCTGTCTCCACCCCCGCCTCAGTTTTGCCTCCGCCGCTGCTCTGTCTCTGCCTCCACTCTGTCTCCGCCTCCACTCTGTCTCCGCCTCCACCCCCGCCTCCGCTCTTTCGTCTCCTCAGTCCCTCCAGCGACGCCGTTTTTTTTGCGAGCTGAGCGCATGCGCGGTCAGCCCAGCATAGTGGCAGAGATTGCTGACAGCTCCAGGTAGAAAGGTAAGAGAGAGTACAGATGTGAGGAAACTTGGGGGGGGGGTGCTGTGGAGGCAGATGTGTGCAGAGGTGGGGGGATGGGAGGAGAGTGATGGGTGCAGAGGTCAGAACCCAGGAGGAGGGGTGGAAATGAGATGTTGCACACTGCATAGTACACTCCTGACCCCTCCACTCTCTACATAGCGCAATCCTGACCCCTGCACTCTGTACGTAGCGCAATCCTGACCCCTGCACTCTCTACGTTGCGCAATCCTGACCCCTGCACTCTCTACGTAGCGCAATCCTGACCCCTGCACTCTCTACGTAGCGCAATCCTGACCCCTCCACTCTGTACGTAGCGCAATCCTGACCCCTCCACTCTGTACGTAGCGCAATCCTGACCCCTCCACTCTGTACGTAGCGCAATCCTGACCCCTCCACTCTGTACGTAGCGCAATCCTGACCCCTCCACTCTGTACGTAGCGCAATCCTGACCCCTCCACTCTGTACGTAGCGCAATCCTGACCCCTCCACTCTGTACGTAGCGCAATCCTGACCCCTCCACTCTGTACGTAGCGCAATCCTGACCCCTCCACTCTGTACGTAGCGCAATCCTGACCCCTCCACTCTGTACGTAGCGCAATCCTGACCCCTCCACTCTGTACGTAGCGCAATCCTGACCCCTCCACTCTGTACGTAGCGCAATCCTGACCCCTCCTCTCTGTACGTAGCGCAATCCTGACCCCTCCACTCTGTACGTAGCGCAATCCTGACCCCTCCACTCTGTACGTAGCGCAATCCTGACCCCTCCACTCTGTACGTAGCGCAATCCTGACCCCTCCACTCTGTACGTAGCGCAATCCTGACCCCTCCACTCTGTACTGTTGTGGAGATTTTTATGGAGATGTATTTAATATGTATTGTCATAGTGTCACCCAGTGTTAGTACTTCCGCAACCCGCTCTAAAAGAGCTGATTGGGGTAGTCTGAGGCTGGTTGAATCCCGTCTGATAGGGGAAAACGTCTTGAGGTTGGAGTGTGATGTTTGCAGGGTGCGGATATGTCCACCGACGGGGGGCCCTCTGTGCATTAGCACAGACGATCGTTGAGGAGGGGATGTCCTCGCTCTCCAACAACATCATTGGTTATAAGCGGATGCGCGCTCTTGTCTCTGCTGTGTCTGATCAACATTGATTGGGATTCGTAGTGCGCGTCTGCAGATAGCCTCCCTCCCCCATTCAATAATAGTATAATCTTAATATGCGTTATTCTATGGAATAGCGCAGAATAAGAATTCCTATCAACGGTAACTTTAGCCATCATACGTTATTGTGTTATTGTATTGAATCCTTTAAGCCATATTTCTTGAGTGGGATTCATGTATGGCATCTCCTGTTGGAAGGAATGTCCAGGTATTGCCATTTTCCTGTGTGGAAGGGACATCCTGTGAGGTCCCCGCCCATGGGGGAGGGGATTGGTTGCTGCAGCCAATCACCTCCTGTGTGAGATCTTTTGAGTTTAATAAAAGCCTATGATTAGGCGTCGGCTAGGCAGTCTATGCTGGGAAGCCGAGATGAGAACATAAGCTGTGTTGGTGCTTTCCTTGAATGAGTGATGGGATGAACGGTGAGTGGATTTTAGCAACCTTAACTAAAGATAGAATTATTGCAAAAAGATGAATCTAAAGTGTGTGCTTATAGAGCACAGGAAATATGGGCTGTGTGCTCTGCAAACAGCAGCCTAGAAATTCCACAACAGTAAATGGCGACTCCGCCGGGACCAATTGCGGCCTCTTTGAACATCACATCAGCAGAGGGGGGAGAGTGGACCTGCGATGTGATGCGCGAAGAGGCTGTACTTTGTAAAAGAACAACCAATTTCGTCTTTTTGAAATAATGCTGTATGCAGTATGAGAGATGCGTGTGTGCGTGTATGTCTGCGAACCCGATTGTGTGTGTGTCTGTGAATCCGATCGTATGCTTGTGAATTTGATTGTGTGTGCTTGTGTGGGTATGCCTGCATGTGCCTGGGTGTTTGTGTGGGTAAGCTGTTTGCTGTAAGAGTGTTTGGCTGCATTGAGCCATAAGCCATGTGCTTTAGTGGGGGAGGGGCAGGCAGCATGGCTATCACTGCCAACATGTTTGAAAGTTGTGTATATCTGACTTTCCAATTTTCAGAACAAAGTTGTGTGTAGTGTTTGAGCCTGTGTGAATGCTGATGGAAACTGTATATTGTGTATGAAATGAAGGTATCGCTGTGATTATTTAGTGCAGCCTGCACTGAGAAGTTTGTAAATGGATGATTATTTGTGAGCCATGTGCTTGAATGGGGGAAGGGCTTGCCCACTGCTTTGTGTTGCAGGGGCTGTGCCCTGAGGGAAGGAATCTCTGAGCAGACATGTAGGACAACAATATACTGTATGTGTGTAGTGTTTGTGATTTCTATGAAAAATAGAAATGGATAGATTGTGATTTTTGTAGGGGACAAAGACACATGTCCCCATAAGTGTAAAAATATTTTAAGTAAAGTGTTTGGTTTTTGAGTTGAAAGTTCCCGCCGCATATCCAAGTGGCCAGGCATTGCTAGAAGGCAGACAATAGTATGTCTCTGCAATGGCTTGTTATGGAAGCTGAGGCCACTGTGTGTGTGAACTTTAGATAGAGAAAAGTGGTGAATATCTCAGAGTATATTAACTTAGAGAAATGAACATGTTTTTAATATTGTCATGTAACTAACATTTTTTTAAATGTGTTGTTTAGTGGCCAAAGGGTTTTAAAATGTTTAAGTGTACATGTGGTCCTTGTAGAGTGTAGGTGACTCAAGACACACATTTTTCAGTGGATTATGTTGGTTTTGGCGGGAAAAAGTAATGGCGCCATTCTTGGCTTTTGTTAGCCTTGCAGGTTTGTCTGCCATTTTGAGGCACAGTTTTTCCTTAGCCTGTGGGTATCCTATAAGGGAAGGTGCAGCCACCTTTCCTTTGGGTATGATATCATGTGACCATGCTGTGGCATTCGTCAGCTATGTTGCTGGTGGAATTTCTCAGCTTTTGGGGCAGATTTTGATGTTTGGTGCAAATTGGATAGTGCGGTCTTTTCTGCGTTGGAACCTGGTGGAGGCCATTTGTGTTTTTCTTTGTGTGGGGGAACCCATGTGGTGTTCATTGTGACGTCCCATGCTGGTTTTGGCGGGAAAAATTGCATGCGTTAATGGCACCATTGTTGTCCATGAGGTGTGCGGTGCTCATCCACCATTTTGTTTGTCCTGGCTTGTCGGCCATCTTGAGAGATGTTTACAGTTTGAGATAGGAAGTTCCAGTTTAGCAAACACGGCCCCCGAATATGCTGTATTGGCATTTGTTGATTGGCGCAGTTTTCTTCTGTTTTATGCGTTTACAGTTTGACCTGTGCACTGCTGGGAAGAGTAGTGAGACACCAGGGTGACATACTGAGAGACTGGTTTTTGTTTAATGAATTTGCTGGTTTAAATAGTTTTTCTAAGCATCGCCTTTTGAGTTGAGTAGAGTGGTATCTTGAAATAGCGCGGTCTTACCCCGAGGGGCCATGACGCGCTTGCGGACACACACACATGCTGGGGCCTATTTATGGATGGGATCTGGCTGACCTACCAGCAGTTGGAGTGTGGGGGGAGGCCAACGCAGAGACAGGGACAACATGCAAACTCCATGCAGATGGTGTTAGGAGGAAGGTTTCTCTGTTTTCATTTAAGTGAATGTAAGCTATTGCAGGGTCAGCTGACTTTGCAGTATATGAGCGGCGCTTTTTTTGCATTGGATTTTGGTTTTAAGTAAAACTTCACTTTACACTGAATTTTGATAGATTGTAAGACTAACAGAGTTTTTGTACAATGATGTGTTTTTATGTTTAAATATTTGGGAGTTTCCCAGAGGGCAATTCATTTTTTGGAACTTGTACTGTATAGCCATCTTTTGGCAGGAGTTTGTATTTTGAGTCCCAACTTATGGTCTGACTTCCAAGGAATGTGGGTCAGGGGGGATTCCCTCCCATTTGCAAAGGAAGGTTTATTCCATCATTTCCTTGACAAGGTTTTAAATTGTTGAAATATATAATGTGTAGCCATGGATTTTTTTGAAGTCTTGATAGACAAGGCGATTAGGGCTAAGGCCTCCACTCCCCCTCCCTCTTCCTGAACAATTGATATGTAAATAAACCAGTTTGGTTTTTTTAAGTAGCTGAGCATAACCGGAAGTTTCTTTTCAGCACTTATATATCAGCAGAAAGTTGGTGGGAGGAGCTTGGGGTTTTTAAAGGTGAGCAATGAGATTTGTGTTTGGAAGGAAAATAGAAAAACATTTTTGCATTTAAAAGTGTTTTATATTTTGTTCCAGTTTTGTGAAGTTTTGTACTGTAATACAGTTTTGGGTAGAAAGCAAAACAGGGGGGGCATCACCATTGTTTTATCATCTAGATACAGAGAGAAGCCACATTGTTCTGCAGGTGGTAAACTGGCGTAAGTGTTCTGTGAGGTTTAGTCTGACAACGCAGTGTATGGGTGTATAGCGGAAAAACGCTTGTGTATGCATGCACTGTGAGGGGTAGAGGCCTAATTCGGGGGTTGATCTGTGGTTGTTGCTGTAGTTCCAAAAGTGTTGGGACAACAAGCCATAAAGTTGACGCCTCGGTTAGGGTTTCTAGTTGGAGGACTTGACCATATAGTGGTTGTAGTTCTTCAATTCACCGTATAAGAAGACACCGGGCGGTGATCTCCAAAAATGGGTGCAACGGTTTAACCTGGACGCAGGTTTAAGACGATAAGCCGATTCGAATCGCCATGGACACAAGGAGGTCTGTGCAAAGGGAAGGAATGGAGGCTTCCAATAGTCAGACGGTCACACAGTGCACGAAGCCTAGTTTTGGGGCAAAGGTCTTTGAACCCCAAAAAGATTAACATAGGTGGTCCAAGGATACTATTTTGGGTATCCCTCTGGAATGGATGTAGTTGAGCTGCGGCTTCAGAAATCTGTAATGATGAGTGTTGATGGAGGTGTAGTACACGCTTTTGTGATTCTCAGAGGAGGAATGGTGGTTAAATTCTCATGCCCGTTTGTTTGAACTTTGTATGGCTGGTCCATGCAAGGTTCTCGAGCGGCTCTCATGTTCCCATTGTATTTTTTCTATTGCTGAAAGAGTGAAGGGAGAATTCTGGCTGTTTTTTTTTTTTTTTCATTTGTGGTTTTGGAGACTATGAAGTATCTCCCCCACATTTGTATCGGAATGTTTGTATGTAGTAACGTGAATATGTTCGAACTTCCTGCAGCAATCCTTCAATGCGTCGCGGCTGTTGTATTTTTGTAGGAACGGGAAAAGTAAGGGTTACAGAGGGTTTTGTTTGAATCGGTTTTGAAAGAATGTCTTTGACAATTTACCAATGTACAGGAATGTCATTATTGTTTTACCATTCTTTGCAGGTTAAATATGAAGGATAGAGTAATGATTTTGCTTATAAGTATTTTTCAGGTCCAAGGAGTTTGTACATAGAGAACAGGTGTATGTAGACAGCGGTACATATGGATAAATACGAGTCTAAGGGAGGTAAAAGTATCATAGGTTATTTCATTGTTTCTTTTTTCCTGCACCACGCATTTCTTTCTTCAGTCTGTAATGAGGAAGAAAAGGGGGGAGAAGTGATAAATGTAAGAGTGACAGTTTTTTTTTTAAACTAATAATAACCTCTGTAATTCTAACCAAGTTTGTGCCAAGACTGTCTTTCTTTGATAGAATTTGAATCGGCAAGCAGCAGTCTGGTGAAGTAGGTTCCCATCCCAGAGGCTAAGAACCTTTTGTCAATGGTTCCAGGTATTGTAAGCCACGCACAGGTTATGCAGTGACCACAGTCCCGATGTCTGGGTTATTGTCATATGAGGGTTGTTTGGAGGTCAATCAAAACCAGGGTCGTACTCCCCTCATTAGCTGTCACTTATATTCTCGGCTGATGGGGTGGGTGCGATCGTTGTGACATGAACTTCAAAATGTCCACCACAGGGTTCACAAATCCCTCATGGACCCTGACACAATAACTAGTTTACATTCTTTCCAACCAGGTGACTGGGTCGTTGTAAAGAAGCTTGAGGGATGAGACCATGCCAGCCACTGCAAGAAGCTGCTCAACCACACCAAAGAATGAGGAGTATCTTTGTTTATTTATATTTTTGTTGTTTAGTAAATTTTAGCAAGGGTAACGGTGAAAAGCACCCCAAGGTATTATTTAAAGTGTATTTTCTGACTAGCTCAGAAAGCGAACAGGACCGATGGTCTGTTCTGAGTCTTCACCGAGTTTTAGTCCCCAGCGATGACAGAGGTACATGACATTTATGATGTTATTATGGGTATGAGGAGTTTTGACAAACTAGTGAAGACTCCAAACAGACACTTGTCAATGGAATCTAACGATGCATTTTTAGAGGATAAAATTGGTTTTAGTTTTAATGGCTCTGTCTCTTGTCGGTTTGGGTATCTAGGCAGCCCACAAGTGTGTTTGAACTTTAGTTTGGTGTTTATGCGGATCTGCAGCTTATAAAAGTAATTCCCCCAAAGCAAGAGGTTCATGCGTGATGGTGAAGCTGTCCCAGCATCTTAGGTCGCGGCCGATCGCGAGGATCTGATGGCGCAGGAAATTAAGAATGGCAGGGACAGCTAGAAGGGATTTGTTCACCAACCCCGACCAGGTCTGGGCATGGTGTCCTGCATGTGGGGGGGGGCTCGAGCTTGGGATACGATTGAACAATTCTCATCCGTTAAGGATAGGGTTCTTCATGTAACTGTTGAAGCCAGAGCTGTAGCTAAGTGAAGGCTGGGAATCCTTTTTAAGAGTCTGGGAATCTTTGGGGATCAAATTTTTATTTTACAGCGGATCGTGGTTAAAGGAAGCGGGAATATATATACTCATTTCGTTTTTATTTCTATTCTTTCTATGTCGTGACGAGATGCTCCTGTTGCCTGATTTGACGCGTGACCAGAGTTTCCTTGATGAGACGCCCCGAAGCCGGACCCACATACAAGACACAGAGGATCACAGACCGATCGGCGATTACTACAGCTCACCATGTCGTGTCCTCCTTTATAAGTCATGCCCCTGAAGAGTAGAATCTACATGTCAAGCCGTGTTTTCCTTTTTATGGACTAAGGACTGATTCATTTCCAGGTGTAAGAAGCAGATCAAGTTTCATCGATGGACACATGGGGTGCATATGACAAAAAAGGGAGGACTGTCGTGGAGATTTTTATGGAGATGTATTTAATATGTATTGTCATAGTGTCATCCAGCGTTAGTACTTCTGCAACCCGCTCTAAAAGAGCTGATTGGGGTAGTCTGAGGCTGGTTGAATCCCGTCTGATAGGGGAAAACGTCTTGAGGTTGGAGTGTGATGTTTGCAGGGTGCAGATATGTCCACCGACGGGGGGCCCTCTGTGCATTAGCACGGACGATCGTTGAGGAGGGGATGTCCTCGCTCTGCAACAACATCATTGGTTATAAGCGGATGCACGCTCTTGTCTCTGCTGTGTCTGATCAACATTGATTGGGATTCGTAGTGCGCGTCTGCAGATAGCCTCCCTCCCCCATTCAAAAATAGTATAATCTTAATATGCGTTATTCTATGGAATAGCGCAGAATAAGAATTCCTATCAACGGTAACTTTAGCCATCATACGTTATTGTATTATTGTATTGAATCCTTTAAGCCATATTTCTTGAGTGGGATTCATGTATGGCATCTCCTGTTGGAAGGAATGTCCAGGTATTGCCATTTTCCTGTGTGGAAGGGACATCCTGTGAGGTCCCCGCCCATGGGGGAGGGGATTGGTTGCTGCAGCCAATCACCTCCTGTGTGAGATCTTTTGAGTTTAATAAA